>CM064503.1:36161363-36224138 GCA_032716605.1 Paralithodes platypus | reverse complement strand
TGGTTCGTCAAAACTTTCATCTACTACTAAAAACCGACACCCAATTTTGTTTATTTCATTAACCTCGCACGATGTCCGAAAATACATAATTTCCATACGTACTAAAAGCCATCTACTCTTAATTTAGTTAATTTGTTTCTTTACCTTCAACTTACTGTTTATGATATTTATAAAACAAGTTAGGGTCACTTTCACATTTATTTACTATTGTTCTTCTTCCTTAAAGTTCATTATTAAACTTGCCTAATTATGTTAACATATCATATTCCAAATCTTCCTGTTTAAATATATTTATTCCGATTGCTCTCAGTGTTCCTTCTTCTTAATCTATCCCAAGCTGCACTCACGCCTACCAAAAGGTCTTTTGCATATTCAAAGTAAACACACATTCTTTCTGCTATGATGTAAAATTTCCCAGTTTTTTATAAATCTTGGGAACAAACAGATTGGTTCCTTCTCTATAAATTTCGAGGAACCTACTATATTGAACCTATGTACATCATGTTCCTTCAAAATAAGATCCCAATCCTACTCCCTCTAAATATCTTTTCAAGGATACCAATAATGCAGCTTACTATAATTTAGTTCTGTCCATTTATATAGCTATTGTCTAATCTATTGAAGCATTACTACGAGATCACACTTCCATTTCAGTAATAAAGGTGATCACTTTTGCCTACAGGACATAGAGAGTTCTATATCACTAAATTTGCGTGAGGATCTTTTGTAAATATTCCAGATCGCGTTAAAATAGGAAGGTTCATTATTACCCTCATTCTCGTATTCTCCTTCACATGTTGTGCAAGTACATTCATCCGTAAACCAACTCTAATAGCACCAAGAACTTCCCCAGGATCTCTGATTTGGCCCTGCATCTCCACTGACTTTCCCAATTAAAACCTCACCACAGTTGAAATCTCCTCAACCAAGATCAATCTATTCTTCCTTAAAAGCAATCTTCTACAACGGACTGAGCAATCATATCCTCGACCATCTCCTCAAACTCCTAACTCCCTCCATAGCTCTGGTCTTTGGTGGCATGTAACCTACTGCTATGATCTAGCTTTTTTTCCTTCATATAATCATTGAGTTCAACTGCCATTATTTCTGCCTTGTCATATATGTTAACCTCCACTTGCTTTGCTGTCATAGGGTTCTTAACTAATACTGCCACTCCACCTCCCCTTTTTCCCTTTCTATCATATCTATATACCTGTACATTATATCCTTCACTAAACACGACATTGCTGTCAAAGTCCTGATTCAGCTTTGTCTCCGTCAAACAGACTATCTGTGGTTGATCCTTTCTTAATATAGCATCTAACTCTACCTTTTTACTGTTTATTCCATCTATATTAGTGTAGTAGCACAGTATATTGGAATCCTCCTCCTTGTTTCTCTTCCCTCTCTGCCTCCTACCAGGTTCACCTCCTCCTCCATCCCATTCCCTGGACCTAAACTCCACATTCCCCATGAGAGTCTATTCGCCTCCTCCTCCCCCCCCCCCCTCCACAATCTCCCGTACCACCCTCTCTCCTCTCCCCTGTTCCACCTATCTCTCCACCATGTCCCTGACTCTTCTCTCCATCCCGGGTCCCCTGCGTCCCTGCATTAAATCTCTCGCATCCGGACATCCATATATCTTTGCTTCAGACTTGGAACTTGTCTCCTTCTCTCGCCTCTTTCACTATCACAATCCTCTTGTACTTTCCGTTCTTGGAGCTCCTGATGTACAACTTCCTTAATTGCCCTTTGCCCCATATTCATCAAAAAGAAAAATCATTCTTTTGCATCTTCAGACAACTTTCCCCATTCTCTTTTCATCAGCCTTAGCTTGGAGTATATCCCTTAACTGTTCTCGTTCTTCTACACTTAGGTCCTTTTGTACCCTTATTCTTCAGCTCTGTCGAATTTAATTTCGCTTACATTGGCTACTGCTTCTGCCGTTGACCTAGACTTAAGTTCTACTCTTAGTGGTCTCATCTCGCCCTTCTTATACTTTCCTAATCTTCTCACCTCCTCCACTTCTTTCACCCATCCATGACCATCATCTAAGCACTCCAGTATCCCCTCAACTTTCTTTTCATCACTTTCCTTTCTTGCCTTCATATCTGCCAGGTGCTCTTCTACATCTCCAAATATGATTAAACATTTACCTCTATCTATTGTCTCTCTCACTACCTTCTCTTTCTTCTTTAACCCTCCAGCCCTGGCTACGCATTACATAAATATTCCCGCCCCGGGTGTTGGCCGAACGTCTAGGCTAGGCTACCGTATTTTGTTAATCTGACGGCTCCCGCATTCCCCCGCGCATCCCCAAGCGTAGCTGTGTTATTACCTGTAGAATGGCGTTAAGTAGAGCTCTCTAAGTCAACTGGTTGAGTTGTGATGATGATTTCATTGGAGATAACTTTATGGCAAAAAGAGCCACTTTACACTACTTTTCGATACTTAACAACAATATACAGGCACACACGAACAAGCGACGCTCTCCTTCTTGTGGCAGGAGATGCGGGGCGTCGGTCCAGCCGGCTGTTGTTTACATGCGTCGGACCGACGCCTCGCACACGAAGCTCACAGGCTTTCAACCACTGGGTGTTCAAGAGCCCTTCCGGGTACCTGTTTTATGCTTTTTTATGGGCGTTCAAGAGCCCTTCCGTGTTGTAGGGGTTAAAACTTGCACTGCATTTTTTTCAAACTCTTTCTTTTCCTTTTCTCTCTCTTCCTTCTGCTCCTTCACAATTTCTTCAAGGGCTACCACCTTTGCACTCTCCACCCTCGTCCACTCATTTTTTACCGCATTAATTACCCTGACTTCCTCACCCAGGTGGTCCTCATATTCCCTAAGCTGCGCCTTGAGTGCCGCGTTCTCCGCCACTAACTCATCCACCTTCGCCATCACAGCCTCTAGGCTGTCACTCACTGGCCTATCCACTCCGCCACTAGCGCCACAAATCTCGGTCAAAGCCTCCACCTTCACCCCCAACTCCCTTCTCCAATTTTCCACCACTCCCCTCCACCTCACCAGACCCATCAACTGCTTTTTAATAAAGACCAACTGCTCCTTATTATCATCGTTGGAAAAGCCCTCACACTCAAAATCCTCCTCGTCTCCCACCAGGCTCTCTTCTTCTTCTCTCCATCGCCGGTTTCGGTTAAAATGAAATAATAAAGTTCTCTTAATTAAAAAACAAAAATTTTGAAAACTACCTGGGACAGGCCCCAGGTAGCGCCGCCCCCGTCTGTGTCACCCAAAATGAAAAAAAGTGAGATGGAAAAAGGAAACAAAAAACTACTGGGTGTCTGCGAGGATACCACGGGCAGGTGGGGTGCGACTTGGCTACCCTTTGGGGGTAGCCCAACCGAGGTGTGCGGAAGGAGATGGTAAATTCTTTGAAAACTTTAACCAATATTGTCTGTGTTGAGCCTTGTTGCAGAGCCTTATCCTCATTGGTTACGATACTGCCACTGCGCAATGCTGCGTCTGCTTCAGGGAGTATCACATCCTTGAACATTTCTAAAACAGTGTGTTCAAAGACTGCGATAAAAGACGCAATCAAAAGTGAAGTGTGTGTACAAAAACGAAGTGTAAATATAGTATAACCCTGTGAACAATGACGATAACAGTGAGATAGAATACGATAAAACATAAGTACAAAATAAGATTGAGATAGAATACGATAAATAATAAGTACAGAATACAATGAGAAAACCCATATTTCTAAGTCAAAAGTGCCTAAAACAATGTGTAAAACTTATATTATAACTATAAAACATACGAGAAAGTCTAAATTCAATAAACAGAGTGCATGAGAGAGGGAGACAATGAAAGGGAAAGTGGTGGCTGGCGCGTGTCGATCAGCTGGTTATATATACGTGCGTGCGTTCTGTTATTGTCCGAGACCATGATGGCCGCCAGTCGCCATGGTAACCAGGATGCGCGCGAGGCTTGCCACTCGTGGGCATTTATAAAACTTGAATCTATGCACTTATCACACTGTAACTTCATTTATAGTGACATTATGTGATACATCTTGCTAATATACAGTATATAAACTATGAAGGCACACATGATGCTCAGGTGGTGTAAATAACCGTCACTCGAAAACTGGACGCATCGTACATCTGCCATGCTGCCGCGCTCAGCTGTGGCTTGGCGGGCGGGAAGCTTGAAGGCCGCCCGGCATCAGCTGATGGCAGAGGCTGCCCCCCCCCCCCCCCCACCACCACCACCATAGGACCCCAAAATGACCGAGGTGAGTGTTTTGGGGGGGGATTATTCTTCATGTCTCACCTATTTAAAATGTAAAAATGTTGCGTCTGCTACCGCCGCCGCCAACACCGTGAACGACCGCAGCAGTGCAAGTACTGGTACTGAGCTGGATACACAGGCCTAATTTGCCTTTTTCCAGAGGATCTACTGTAAGAAACTGTAAGATTTAAGCTATTTAAAAAAAAAAAAAAAAAAATTAAAAAATGAACGCGGGGAGTGTTTTTTTGGGGGGATTATTCTTCATGTCTCACCTATTTAAGCTAGGCCTATTAAAAAAAAAAAAAAAAAAAAAAAAAAAAAAAAAAAAAAAAAAAAAAAAAAAACAATCGGGCGGCCTCTGAGTGTACATTTATTCTAAATTAGCTGGTGCTCAGTGGGTTAAAGAAATATTTAAAATGTTATTGCAAATTGGGCGATTTTGGACAGGGGAAAAAATATGCTATTTTAGCACTTTACATGTTACTGTAAGATAATAAGCCACAGACTGAAAGAAGAGAAGCAGGACAGGTAGCATAAACTGATGTAAACTAGAGAGGCACTCAGTAGAGCACTTATCTCTGCCAACGCTGGCGGAGGTATGCACTATAATGATCGCCTCCTAAATTGAATCACTTCTTACTTGGCACATATCCTATCAGCCCACTAAATTTAATGAAAATTGATTCATAACTTTGTGAGATATCTTGTTTGCAGACAAACGGAGACAAAAACATAACCTCCTCCAACTTTGTAAAAAACACTGTGGAGAATTGGCTAGTTAAGGGGAAGGAGAATGTGTGGAAATGGAAAAGGAACCAAGACCACAAACAGAAAATGGTGGAGAGGGGAAGAGGGAGAAAGATAGAAGTGAGGGGAGAATGTAGGATGAGGGAGAGAGAGGGGAGGAAAGAGGGGTACAGAAAGAGAGAGGGAGGAGAGTTGGGGAGAGAAGGAGGGAGAGAGTGTGACAAAGGCCATCTAATAAAACCGCCTCAGTCCCCATGGGGGGGGGGGGTGAAAGAAAAAGAGAGAGAGAGAGCGAGAGCGAGAGAGAGAGAGAGAGAGAGAGAGAGAGAGAGAGAGCGAGCGAGCGAGCGAGCGAGCGAGAGAGCGAGAGCGAGCTACATAGATACACAGACCTCAAGGTCCTTACTAGAGTCCGAGCCCGAGCTCGAGCCCGACGCGCCAACCCGCCAACAGTACTTTGCTTTCGCTGCTCGAAATTTGACCATAACTTGAGTACTCCATTACTCATCCCCTTATTTGTTTGCATGAGCTGTAGCTAAGCTCTAGCTTAACTGCCTGGTAGTTGCTTTGCATGTAATTTTGCTGTGTTTTTGACTGATAAACGTTTGTTTATCGAGACTGCTTTTGTTTACATTTGTACCGGTTAGTGACGACCGACGCTCTAAAGTAAACAAACTACTTGCTTGTTTCATATTATAAAGTTCTAGCACTTATTGTAGATATTTTAGCCCTCACTGTAGTTACGTGCTTAGCAAACCACCCAGTAGTTATCTTGCATGACATTGTACTGTAGTTTTGACTGATAAACGTTTGTTTTTCAAAATTCTATTTGTCAAGTTAGTAGAGACGCCGCCGATACCAGCGCCACCTGTGTACGCATAAACAAACCCTCTTCTTGTATTTTATATATCAAAGTCTAGCCAATACTGTACTTGGTTGAACTTTTTATCTTGGTTATCTATATAAATCGCACACCCTAACATTTGTCAAGATAGTTTTAATATTGGGTTAGAATAATTTAGTTACTGTAATACTTTTTGATAGCCTATTTATTAATCGCATTTCAGATACTTGTCACCATATTAATAGGGCTCTCACACTCTTGCCAGGGATATTACTAACTCCATTATTATTATTATTGTGTCAACCACTGTATAAACTAATATTCAGGCTTTAGCCTAACTGTGTCATACTGCTAACATAATTTTATTTTTATTTTCAGGCATAAAATTGTGTTCTATTGCTAACATATTCTTTTTGTGATTTACAGGCATTAATTGTACCATATTGCTAACCAATATCTTTTGTTATTGTACTGTATACTGCTTTCCAGTTTTTTCATTAGGCTAAATTAACCCTCTCCCACTTTTTTCCAGTATATTTTGTAACAAATTACTAGTCCATTTGCAATTTTCAGGCTTTAACTGTGTCATACTGCTAACATAAAAAAAAAAAAAAATTCAGGCATAAATTGTGTTCTATTGCTAACATATTTTTTGTGATTTACAGGCATATTAATTTTAAAGAAAAACGAACGAACAGCCTCGGATGCGGACGGAACCAACGTTGACGAACCACGACCGACTAAGGACATGCCTTTGGACATTCTGAGAATGGCTACGTGGAATGTTAGTGGCATGAATGATGGCACAAAAGAGAGAGAGGTTCTGGAAGTGTTAGTGAATGCCAGGCTGGATGTATGTGGAATGACAGAGACCAAATGGAAAGGTTCAGATGTGAGAGAGTGGGAGTGTGGAATGGGTGTGTGTGCTGGAGTGAGTGAAGGAACAGCGAGAGAAGGTGCATGTTTGTTTGTAAGTAGCAAATGGAAGGAATGTGTAAGAGAGTATGGGTCTGTGGGTTCAAGGATTGTGTGGGTGAGAATGAAAGTAGGAATACAAACGTGGGTGATTGTATGCGTGTATGCCCCGACAGAGGATATACTTGAAAGAAAGAAAGAGGAGTTCTGGATGAATGTGGAGGCATGCCTGGAGAAGTTTGACAAGAACGAAAGAATATTTCTGATTGGGGATATGAATGGTAAGGTGGGTGATAGGAAAGTTGAGGGAGTGGTGGGAGGGTGGGGGGTACCATCAGAGGTGAATGGGAATGGTAGTGCACTTGTGGACGTATGTGTGGGGAGGAGGCTGTGGATAGCCAACACCTTCTTCCGACACAGAATGATCCACAGGTACACGTGGAAACGGATGTTGACGATGAAGGATAAGACAGTGGTGGAACGAAAGTCATTGATTGATTATGTATGTGTGGATGAACGAATGAAGAAATCTGTGATGGATGCTAGGGTGTATAGGGGTATTGGAGGGGGTCTGTCTGATCATTATGTAGTGGTAGCTAAGGTTAGGATACAAAAGAAGTGGGTGAGGAGAGCGGGAGGGAGGCGAGAGGAGGGTGGAATGGTGAGGAGGGTGGAGAGGTTGCAGGAGGAGGAAGTCAGGGAGGAGTACAGGAGAGCAGTGGAAAGACGACTAGGTGGGTTCGACCTGGAAGTTATGGAGGAAGTGGAGGAGATGAGCAAGGTGTTTAAGGATGAGATCTGTGCAGCATGTGAGGAGGTGTGTGGAGTGAGGAGAAGAGGGAGGGGAGTGAAAGGTACAGCATGGTGGACAGAAGAGGTAAGAATAGCTGTGGAAGAAAAGAAGAAAGCATATAGAGAGTGGTTGGGTAGTAGAGGGAATGAAGATTCCGAGAGACAGAAACGAGCGAGGTACGTGGAGAGTAAGAGGGTGGTGAAGAGAGTAGTGAAGGAAAGTAAGAGAAGAGTAGATGAGGAATTTGGAAGGAATCTGAGTGTAAAATGGAGGGAGAGTAAGAAACTGTTCTGGAAAGAAGTCAAGAAAGTTAGGGAAGGTAGCAAGGGAAACAGTAAGGGTGTGAAAGATAAGAATGGGAGAATGCTAGCCGAGAAGCAAGAGAGAGTCGACAGATGGAGGGAGTACTTCAGTGAGTTGCTAAATGAAAGGAATGAAGAGCCAGCAAACATAGCTGGATATGGTATGGGAGGGAGAAGAAGAGAAGTAGTGGAGGAGGAGGTGGGGATCAGGAGGTCAGAAGTGTGGGAAGCCATGAAAAGAGTGAAGTTGGGGAAAGCACCAGGAACAGATGGAGTGTGTGGGGAAATGTTGAGGTATGGTGGTGAGATAGTGATAGAATGGGTATGGAAAATGTGCAAACTAGCATGGGAGAAGGGCAGTGCACCCGATGACTGGAAGACTGGCATAATAGTCCCCCTATATAAGGGCAAAGGGGAAAGAGGAGTGTGTGGTAACCACCGAGGAATATGTCTTCTAAGCGTAGTAGGGAAGGTATACAGTAGGGTAGTGATTGAGAGAGTGAGAGTGAGAACGGAGAAATGGATAGGCGACGAGCAGGGAGGTTTTAGGAAGGGAAGAGGATGTGTAGATCAGATTTTTACCCTGAATTGTGTTGTGGAGAAGTATCTGGAGAAGAAACAAAAGGTGTATGTTGCCTTTATGGACTTGGAGAAGGCCTATGACAGAGTGGATAGAGAAGGTTTGTGGGAAAGTACTTAGAATATACGGAGTAGAGGGCAAGTTGCTGAAAGCAGTGAAGAGCATGTATGAGGGTGCAAAGGCGGCAGTACGTGTGGAGAGTGAGCAGAGCGAGTTCTTTCACCTGAATGTTGGTTTGAAACAGGGGTGTGTGATGTCCCCGTGGTTGTTTACTGTATATATGGATGGAGTTATGAAAGAAATACTATCAAGAGCAGTGGATGTTGGTGTATCGCTGAAAAGGGAGGGAATTGAGTGGAAGCTACCTATACTGCTGTTTGCGGATGATACAGTTCTGATGAGTGATAATGAATGGGAGTTGCAGGGTCTGGTAAATGAGTTTGGAACAGTGTGCGAAAAACGGAATTTGAAGGTAAATACGGGGAAGAGCAAGGTTATGGTTTTCGAAAGGGGTGAAGTCACAGAGTGTGAGGTGAAGCTGAACGGTCAGGCTATGGAGATCGTCAACTCTTTTAAGTATCTGGGCAGTGTGTTGAGTAAAGATGGGACTATGGATGAAGAGGTGCGGGAGAGGGTACAACAGGGGAAGAGGGTTGTAGGAACGCTAAAAGCAGTAACAAGAAATAGGGTGGTCAGTATGGAAGTGAAGAAGTCCTTGCATGACAGTGTGGTAATCCCGACACTGACTTACGGAAGCGAAGCATGGACGTTGGTTGAGAGACTCAGACCAAGAGTGAGAGCAGTGGAAATGAATTACTTAAGGAGTGCGTGCGGAGTTACATGGAGGGATAGACAGACTAATGAGGAAGTAAGAAGGAGGTGTGGTGTGGAGGTAGATGTGCTGGAAAGTGTGAAAAGGAACAACTTGAGATGGTTCGGCCATATGGAACGTATGGAAAGCGAGAGAATGACTAAGAGGGTGTACGAGAGCGAGGTGGAGGGACAGAGGGGGAGAGGTAGACCGAATATGAGGTGGAAGGATGGAGTGAGGAACTACATGAACGAAGGCGGTGCTGGTTGGGGGGAGGGGCGTCGACTGACTGGGGACAGAGGTGCATGGGGGCGGTTCGTTCGTGGCCACCCCTTCGGGGATCGCGGCGTCAGGCAATAGATAGATAGATAGATTAATTTTATCATATTGCTAAAAAAAAATTGTGTGATTTTCATGAATTAATGTTGTTGTTGTTGTTGTTGTTGTTCCCTAAGCTGCCTGGCCGAACAGCCCCGAGTCCCTGAGAAAGGCCATGGCCACGATCGGGCTTTCCCACAGAGCTCTCATTGAGTGTAGATTGTGTTGTTGGCGTAAGTGGTTGTGTGAAATGCAGTCTTCTATGATGTGTTTAATGGTATGGGGTGCTGTGTTACATCCCGGGCAGGCGTCGACAACGGAGTCATCCAGTCTCTTCTGATAGCTCAGGAGAGCTGGATGGTGTCCGCATCTCAGCCTGGCCAGGTGGACTCTGTCCTCGCGAGGAAGGGAGGATTCGGAAGGATGGATTTCGGGAGGTCGTGCATGCAGCTGTGTGTTGTCTGTGAGTGAGTGGATGGATCGGTGAGAGATATGAGTATGGATGTGCTTCTGAATGTTGGTTCGGGGTGGGCAGGGAGGGAGAGAGGACAATAATTGTGTGTGATACCGTGTGCTGGGTGTTGTTTTGATATTTCTTGGTGTCTGTGGGTGTGTTGCCATGTAGTTTAGTGGGTGGTCTTGGTTCGTGGAGGCTGCTGCCAGGAATTGAGTGCCTCTCATGTCCAGATGGTCTTTGACTTTGAGGATTTTGGTTTCTTGATGTAGGTGATCTGTGGGTGCAGTAGCTGTGCAGCCTGTAATGATCTTCAGGGCTTTGTTTTGAATAGTCTGTAAGGTCTTATGATGTGTTTCAGCTAGGTTAGAAGCCCAGGCTGGGCTTGCGTATTCCATCACTGATCTTATGTATTGTTTATATACTGTGGTGGTAGTTTCTTTGTTGTGTCCAAATTTTGTGTGAGCAAGTGACCTGAGGGCGTTAAGTCTGGGTGTCAGTTTCTTTTTAATGTTTGTGGTGTGCTGTTTGAATGTCATATGAGTATCATATGTTACTCCTAGGATTTTGGGTGTGTGTGTATGTGTTAGGGGTGTGTTGTTTATGGTGAGTTGAGGGATGTATTCGTGTTCTCCTGTCCAACTTGTGAGCAGGGTTGCGGTGGATTTGGCTGGGGCTAGATTAAGTCTGTTTGTAGTGCACCAGCCATGTAGTGTGTTGAGATAGGGTTGAAGGAGATCTGTTGCTCTTTTTGGGTCATGGTGTGTGCATGTGAGTGTTATGTCATCTGCATAGGAGGCTAAGTTTATTTGGGGCGTATTGGGTGTAGTTATATCGTGCATGTACAGATTGAAGAGTGCGGGCGATAGGACGGATCCTTGTGGGACTCCGTTTGGAAAGTTTCTGATTTTAGATGACTGACCGGCAAAAGATACGTGTGCACATCTGCCTGCTAGGAAGTTGGCCAGCCACCGTTTTGTGTTGTTGTGCATGTTTGTGTTGTAGATTTTGTTTGTTAGGTTGTGGCGGGGGATGGCATCGAAGGCTTTACTAATGTCGAGTGTGGCTAATAGTGATCTGTGTGGTGGTCTAGCTGAATTGATGCCGTCGAAAGCTCTTTGTGTAAGGTCTGTGAGAAGAGTGTTTGTGGAGTGCAGTGGCCTAAAGCCATGTTGTGTTGGAGCTAGGGGTAGGTCAGGTGTAATTAGTTGTAATACTAGGCGTTCCATGACTTTGGAGGGGGAGCAAAGGAGTGTGATGGGGCGGTGCGAGGAGGGTAGCGTGGGGTCTTTGTTGGGTTTGGGGAAAGTGATGATGATACCATGCTTCCAAATGTCTGGTATTGTGTTGTGTGAATAGCTGTAGTTTGATATGTTAGTGAGTGCTTGTATGCCTTGTGGTCCCAGGTGTCTGAGGTGTATGTTGCTTATGTTGTCTAGGCCACAGGCGGGTGAGTGCTTGAGATTGTTGATGATATGCTTTGTCTGGTGATTGGTGAAGGGTGTATAGTCAGGGTCTGTGGGGAATTGTCTCTTACGTCGGATGACACGTCGGTCGTCTTTGTGAGGTTTTAGGTGGCTGACATGTGAAAAGTGATTGATGAGAGTGTTTGCTTGTTGTTTACATGAAGGAGTAGAGTCTGTTGTTGTGATTGCAGCATGTGATTGTGTTGTGTTGCTGTTGGAAAGTGTGATGCTGTTTAGTGTTTTGTATAGTTTTTTTGGGGTTTGTTTTGTGATCAAGTGTTTGTAGGAAGTTATTCCAATTTAGTTTTTGTTGTTCTTGTATTTTGTTGTTAGTTTGGGTGTTGAGTGCTTGAATTTGTTGTGTGATGTCTTGTGTGTGGGGTGCTGGGGAGTGTTTCAGTATGTCGCGTTGTCTGATGAGGTTTTGAATTTCTGGTGTGAAGTTGGGGTTGTGTCTTTTTCTGTTACCTCTTGGAATGTGTTTCTTGTCAGCGTTTTGGATAGTTTTATTGAGTATGTGTACAGCATTGTTGATGTTAGTGATGGGTGTACTGTTTAGAGTTGTGAAGTGTTGTTCTGTCTCATTTGTGAATGCTTCCCAGTTAGCTCTTTTATAATTGGTGTATGTGTGTTTGTGGCTAGCTGGGGTGAGTCTGGTTTTGGTGGTGATAATGATCGGGAGGTGGTCAGAGCCTAAGGTTCTGACCACCCTCCAGGATGTTGTGGGGGCGAGTTCTGGGGAGCAAAAGGTGATGTCTGGAGATGATGGGTTATAGAGGGCTTGGTGAGGAATATGGGTATGTTGATGGATGTCGTTAAGGATGATGAGGTTATCGGTTTGGTTTTGTAGTACCAGCCCTCTGTCTGTGTCGGGGTTGTCGACAAACCAGGCCGACGTCTTGGCGTTGAAGTCACCACCCAGGATGATGTGTGGGGTGTGGGGTGTTTGTGATGTGTTGTAAGTGTGGTCTGTATTCATTTGGTACTGTAGGGGATGTTTGGGGAGGGATGTATGTGTTTATGATGGTTATGTTGGAGTTGTTGCCAGTGCGTATTTTAATTGACTGTATTTCTGTTGTGTTATCATTTGGGGGGAGGAGTGATTTGGTTTGTACACTGGTTACTATGTATGATATTTCTTTGTGTACCAGGGTGATGAGTCCACCGCCCCCGCCGACAGCCCGGTCTTGTCTGATGGTGGTGAAATTATGAAATGTGGGTGTTTTTTGTGTTGTGCGGAGTTTTGTTTCTTGTAAGATGGCAATGTGTATGTTGTGTTGTTTGATGAAGTGTGAGAGTTCGTGTTTCTTTGTGTTGATGCCATCTATGTTCAGTTGAAGAATGTTAATGTTATGTGCACGATGTACGTTGGGTGCTGCTGCACGAGGATGGGGTGGGGGTGGGGGTGATGGGGGGGGTGGGGGTGAGGGAGGGGCTGGGGGTTGGGATGGGTGAGGTGGGGGTGGGGATTGGGGAGCAGGAGATGGGGGTTGGAATGGATTAGGATGGGGTGTGGTGTGTTGAGTTGAGGATGTGGATGGTATGGGAAGGTTAGGTGGGTTAGGGAGGAGAGGTGGACGGGTTTTAGGGGGGGGAGTGGATGATATGGGAAGGTTAGGTGGGTTGGGGAGGAGAGGTGGACGGGTTTTAGGCGAGGGATTTGACTGGGAGAGGGAGGGGCATGAGGAACAGGTCCAGGTGTTTGTGTAGTGTTTCTTGGAGGCAAGTGTTGTGCAGGTGAAGTGGGTCCAGTTCCCACATGAATTGCAGAGAACTGAACCCTTAGTATGGCGACTCGAAGTGATGGGTTTTGAGCAAGTTGGACATATGTATGTGAACGTGGGTCCTGGGTTGCTCTCAATGTCTCCGGCTAGAAGAAGTCTTCGAGAAATGACAGCCGGAGAGTCATTTCTCGGTGTAGGAAAAACTGTGTGATGTGTGTGTGTGGTGTGAGAGGTGTGGAAATTCCCGGCGCGACCGAAGCCGCTCCAAGGACCCGTGCCCCCAGGGAGGGGGCAGGGGATGGTTGTGACGGTTTGGCTCCCGAAACTGCTCCCCGCGGCCGGCATCCGGTTTTCCTCCACTGGTCGTTGATTTTGTCTTCGGCTGTGGAGGGTCGGCAGCCATCCGCGGTTGGCAGCCTCGGGAGGTGGCCCCACGGCGTAGACGCCGCCACATCAGGACCTCATGAATTAATTGTATCACATTGCTAACATAACATTTTTGTGATTTTCAGGCTTTAATTGTACCATTTTGCTAACATAAATTTGTGTGATTTTCAGGCATATTGTGATTATATCGTCATGGCGCCGCAACGAACCCGCACGAGTTGTTCCGGTAAATTTGGCCCTACCATGTTTGTTGATACTGATGTCCAAATTTGTAGATATTGCCAGCTCCGAGATAAGATTGCGGATGAATTGAATGCAGCTCACCGCAAGATCGATGCCCTGACTACGAAGCTTGAATCCCTTCAAGAATTTGCCACACTCAACGTAGGAGTGCCCTCGGCCCAAGAAACCACTACTGTACAATGTCAACCGCCATTCCAGTGCATACAGTACCGGTACCGGTACCCACACCAGCAGCTACCTTAGATGTTGCAGAAAATAATAATGACTCTACTCTCACTCCCCCCCAGGACAACTTTCAGTTAGTGAGAAACAATGTGCATCCCAGTACCAGTACCAGGAAGGTCATCCCGACAACATGCCAAAACCGCTTCAAAATTCTTGCTATTGACGAGGAAGAGGAAACGGAAGAAGTTCGACTTGTAGGCGACTCCATGGTCCGTGGCCAATTAACCGAGTTCTGCGCCAGGGCACCCAGGACCAGAAAGCGATTCTGTATCCCAGGTGGCGGCGTGGACGACATTGTTGCGGCTGTGGAAGAGGTTTCCAGGCTCGCCCCCGCAAGCACTACGTACGTAGTGGCTTGCTTCCGCATTCCCGCGCATCCCCAAGTGTAGATGTGTTTCGTACCTGTAGAATGCCGTTAAGTAGAGCTCTCTAAGTCAACTGGTTCAGTTGTGATGATGATTTCATTGGAGATAACTTTATGGCAAAAACAGCCACTTTACACTACTTTTCGATACTTAACAATAACATACAGGCACACACGAACAAGCGACGCACTCCTTCTTGTGGCCGGAGATGCGGGGCGTCGGTCCAGCCGGCTGTTGTTTACATGCGTCGGACATACGCCTCGCACACCAAGCTTACAGGCTTTGAGCTCATGGGTGTTTAAGAGCCCTCCTGGGTAGTTCGGGTGTGTTTTTTATGGGCGTTCAAGAGCCCTTCCGGGTCTGGAGGGTTAAGCAAAGTAAAACTACCCTGGAGTTACATGTTGCGAATCAAAGTAAAACAAACCCGAAAGAATTCTATAGTTATATCAGAAAGAAAAAAGTAGTTACTTCAACTGTTGGACCGTTAGTCGATGAAAATGGAGAATACACCAAAGACGAAGTACAAATGAGTAATGCCCTCAATACCTTCTTTGCATCAGTGTTTACAACCGAAGACCTCAGTGATATCCCTACACCATCGACGATTCAGATTGATAATTCAGATGTTCTAAGCAATATCACCGTTACAGAGAGAGAAGTATTGAATTGTTTAGATAAACTCAAGGTAAATAAAACGCCTGGACCTGATACAATCTCGCCTAGAGTTCTAAAGGAAGCTAAGGATGAGCTCTCCAAACCACTGACATTGCTATTCAATGAATCCTTGCAGTCTGGGACTATGCCTGATCAGTGGAAGCTAGCCAACGTAACACCGATATTCAAAAAAGGCAGCAAATCCCTACCCAGTAACTATCATCCAATTAGCTTAACCTCAATTGTATGTAAAATGCTAGAAACGGTCATAAGAGACAGACTCGTAAATCACTTAGAGGCAAATAACTTACTTAAAGATACTCAACACGGCTTTCGTAAAAAACTTTCCTGTTTAACAAACCTCTTGGACTTCTTCCACGATATCCTCAACCTCTACGATGAGAGTAAAGCTGTAGATATTATATACCTTGATTTTCAAAAGGCCTTTGACAAAGTTCCCCACAAACGTTTACTGCTAAAACTAAAAGCGCATGGAATACAAGAAGGTGTGTTGAAATGGATAGAAAATTGGCTCAGGGACAGAAAGCAAATAGTAGTCATAAACGGTAAGGCATCTAAATGGACCAATGTAAGTAGCGGGGTACCCCAGGGATCGGTACTAGGACCAATTCTCTTTCTAATTTACATCAACGACATAGATGAGGGTCTCACCTGTACAATCTCAAAATTTGCTGACGATACAAAAATTGCAAATAGCGTACTCTCAAAAGAACAAGTTGACGATATGCAACACAATCTAGATAAATTGTCATGTTGGGCCCAAATTTGGCAAATGAGTTTCAATGCGGATAAATGTAAAGTACTACATATCGGATACCTAAATGAGAAAGCAAACTATTCGATGAATGGCACTCAGCTTAAGAATGTAAACAGAGAAACCGATCTGGGAGTAACAATATCGAGTAACCTAAAACCGAGTCAACAATGTTCAGAAGTTGTTAAGAAGGCAAACAAAATAATTGGCTATATAGGCAGGTCATTTGAGCATAAATCCAAAGTAGTTATCCTAACCCTTTACAATTCCTTAGTCCGCCCTCTTCTGGAATACTGTTTTCAATCCTGGTGCCCTTATTACCAAAAAGATATAAACAAGCTAGAACGAGTTCAACGTAGAGTTACCAAAATGATACCTAGCCTAAAGAACAAACCATACGAAGAGCGTCTTAGAGAATTAAATCTATTTCCTTTAACCCAGCGCAGATTAAGAGGTGACTTAATTCAAGTGTTCAAAATCATCAAAGGCATCGACAATATGAACTGTAGTAAGTACACTCTAACCTCCATTTAACGGATTCCGATTTAACGGATATCGGCAATAACGGTCAAAAAATGTAGGCCGGACAATGGACCCAGCAACGGACATAGTCCGTTGCTATAAAAAAGTTGGAGCAAAGTCCGTTGCTCTATCTATTTATCTCTCTAATGCACCTACCTAAATCCCTTATACATTAACATAACTATGTCTTATTTGGACTTTTTGTAATCTTTGAATCATTTCTAATATGATGGAATTGAAAAATATAATATCCTTCCAGCACATAGATAAATAATAAATAAGATAGTTAACAAAATATTTCAACTCTCCCCTCCGTGCCAGCAGAGACGGAAGATTTACGTTTGATAGATTTTTTGTTTTGTTTTTTTCCCTCGATATACACACTCTTTCTATTTATCTATCTCTCTAATTCATCTACCTAAATCCCTTATACAGTACATTAACATAACTATGTCTTATTTGGACTTTTTGTAATCTTTGAATAATTTATAATGTGATGGAATTGAAAAATATAATATCCTTCCAGCACATAGATAAATAATAAATAAGATAGTCAAAAAAATAGTTCAACCCTCCCCTCAGTCTAGGCGCCGAGCTTCCGAGACGGAAGATTTACGTTTGATAGATTTTTTGTTTTGTTTTTTTCCCTCGATATACACACTCTTTCTATCTATCTATCTCTCTAATTCATCTACCTAAATCCCTTATACATTAACATAACTATGTCTTATTTGGACTTTTTGTAATCTTTGAATAATTTCTAATGTGATGGAATTGAAAAATATAATATCCTTCCAGCACATAGATAAATAATAAATGAGATAGTCAACAAAATATTTCAACCCTCCCCTCCGTCTAGGCGCTGATCAGCTTCCCAGATGGGAGATTTACGTTTGATAGATATTTTTTTTTTCCCACGGTATACACAAAATGATGGGGAAATATTATAACATGTTTTTAATTGACATTTGTGTCGTTTTTGCTGATTATGAGTTGGTGGAAAATAAAATCTTTAATTCTATCATATCGGAAATGATTCACAGATTATATAGAGACCAAATAATATACACTTTTAAGTGTGTTCAATAGTTTTGCATTATCAATAGGGTGTAGCACAAGGGATTACCAGGATTTATTTCAGGTACAGTAAAAAAAATGATGCATAACAGTTAAATGTCACGATCCGATCTGGACACCTGTACTCAACAAGGATTTTTCTCAAGGAATTTCCGGATTACATCTGGACTGGACAGTATTTAGCAGCAACGGACATTTAGCAGGAACGGACAGGTGCTTGCACGCATTTGTCCGTTAAATGGAGGGTCGAGTGTACTTCACTATCGACCAATCTAATTACACGCGGGGAAACGGTTGCAAAATTATTGGTAAATCTTTTAACTCACACGAATCTAAGAATTTCTTCTTCAATCGAGTTGTCAACTTGTGGAATGGGCTTCCCCGAGACGTTATAGACTGCAGCACCGTTGATTCATTTAAACTCCGATTAGACAAATATCTCGCATCAAACCCGCGACTGACTGCGTTTGTAAATTAATAACTTTATTTTATCCCCCAACCTCAGTTACTAACCCATCTGTCCCCTACTAACTTCCTAATCCTGCCACGGACATTAGTTCCAGGGTAGTAGTTCCCTTTCCAATGTTCCCTTACCAACTCAAAACCACTGTTTGGACACTTGATCCTCAGTGTTTTGGAGGACAAGCAGCCTAGAAGGGTCACTAGACCTGTTGTTGCTTGATTTCCTTTGTACTAGGCAGTCTGGCCTTACAAACTATATATATATATACCGGTATACAGTATATATATACATATTTATTAGTGGCCCCTCCATCATTGACGATTATGCCTATTACATAAGGCCTCCTCTTCAAACGCTCATTTTACCGTAGTTTGAATCTACCGCGCAGAGCATAAAAAATTTGAGGAGCCTTCATCATGAGCGCACGCAACCTCACTCATGGTTCTGTCATTATGAAATTGGGTTCTCACTACGAAAAAACTTTGTAACAAATAATAAATAAAAAGAAAATAAGAATAACTATTCATAAGCTTTCCATATACTCGTGGATGTACTTGTGTGGATATTTGACCAGACGCTGACTTCAGGTGTCATACTTCCTTCTTCTCTGCTCTGCGCTCAACCTGCCCTGACGTGTCTCCCCACGCTCCGCTGATTCCGCATTTGCTGCGTCCCTCGTGAGATTTTTCTCATTTGTTTACTCTGGGATGCATCGAGTAAGGTTAGGATATGCGTAGCAGGAGTGTCATGGGCGGGTTTCCCGCAGTTCAGTGTATTTGGGTCGTGTGTTTGGGACACCTATTTCGGGTGTACCCTCGTGGTCCCGTGGTGGACGCGTGATACATTTTTCGCGGCTAGCTAGCCTAGTTATTTAGTTGGCTTTAACTACGCGTTATCAGGCTTCTTCTTATCTTTCTGATGAATTTGCCTTATTTGTTTCTTTTCTGACGTTCCTAGCGTATATTTCTTCACTTAGTGAAGTTTTTTCTAGGTCCCGAATCAGTGCATTCCTCTCCGGGATTTTTTCTACGATGTTGTGATGGCGGCTGTTCCTGTTGTGATATGATACAGTGCTTTTTGTTTTTATTACGACATGATTAAGTGATTTTTCCGTCTACTTAGGCCTAGCCAGCCACCCGTAGATTTTTTACATGTACAAGTGTTATTGATTTATTGTATAAATATGTACTACAGTAAAAGTCCTGTGTCATTTGGGTGGCCAAATGTCTCAATGTTTTCGTCATACACAGGTTCATAGGGGTAAAGTCCGATAATCCGAAAAATCCACTAATCCGAACGAGGGCCGGTCCGCTGCCCTTCGGATTAACGGAAGTTTACTGTACTGTGTCATGTGTGTCCTGGATTAGTTGTGTTTTCGCTTAATCCAGGAACTATTTGTGTGTATCAGACTGCGTCTGGTTTGTGTGGGTTGCATTTTCCGGCGGATTTTCTCGATTGCGCCGAGAAAATCCGGCTGGTTGCCGAATTTTAAATCACGCGTGGTTAAAATAGGCTAGTTTCCCCCGGCGAGTGGTGGCTTGAGGGCTCTTCAGGAACTGCGTCTCTGTAGTGGAGCCTGTGTTCAGGCTTACTGTGTGTTTCCCGGCGGGATGGCTATACCCATTTAACTAGGTGTTCATGCGGACACCTGTTGGTTTAGTTTTTCCCGGTTTTTGCAAAGCCATTAAAAAACTAGGCTGTTGTGCTTGATTGGTCTTTCCACCCCGGCGATCTTTTGCAAAGTCGTGAGGGATAGGAACAATTGGGGTTAACATTAAATTAATTTCACACCCGGCGGTTGAACCTTGGGAGGGTGGGATTAACGAATTTGCAATTCGGTATGGTTGGCCACACAATTGAGGGTTACAATTGGGTATAGAGGCCTTCGAAATACGGCGATCTATGAAAGCTTCGAGAGAAGTCAGATCAAAAGAAATTAAGATAGGCTTACCCTTTTAACTGCGATATAATAAGGAGGCCGGCGTCTTAATATGGGTTTCCGGTGGACAAAAAACCACTGGGAAGACTGCGTCATTTATAAAGATATGCTCGTCTTTATATCATGTCAGAGGATATTCTTAAATCTTTTGGATAAGTAAAGATATTCTAAAATCTTTACATATGAACCTACAGGGTAACGAGAGGTAATAGTGGTGTATTACGTCTCGTTGCCCGGCGGTTCATTAACACTTGTGTTAGAACATTTTGGGGTAACCTTATGAGCATTAATTCCTGGAAATGTTCTTTTTTCCAGGGCGGAGTTCCGGCGGGTCAACAGAGGACCAGGCGAAGCCCGGGGGGGGGTTAGCTTTCTCCAGTCTCTGTCATGGCTACACTAGACCCTGTTTTTGCTCTGTGCTTAACACCCTCCTGTTCAGGGATCCCAATTTTTGCTCATACACTGTGCATCAGATGCGTCAAATGCTTAGACCGGTCAAGGGGTTTGTGGGTTACTTTTTGTAGTCAGTTAAGTATCAAAGTCTTACAGCACAATAATCAGGCCGCGGCAGTTGCATTGCGAGAAGTCAGACAACTCCTAACTACTTATGCTACATCAGTGGCTCATAAAGCTCTTCAGTGCGATAACATAGTTCTGTGGGAACGATTGAGTGTTGAGCATCCCCCAATTAAACGTACCCCTTCTAAAAATAGAGTAAATGTACGTAAGTCAGCAGAGACTGGGCAGGGTAAAGGGCTTATTCCCTCCCCCGGCACATCTAAGAGATCTCGAGCGGCGACACCCCCGGCGACAGCTTCCAAGTCAAGGTCGAGGTCCAGGTCACGGTCTCCCCTCCGACAGCAGACACATAGTCACTCTACTTCACCTTCGAGGAAGAAGAGCAAGGAGGAGAAGACCAAGGACAGTCCTAGTGTAAAATCTAAGTCAAGACGAAGTCCCAAGTCTTCCAAAAAGGATACTCCTGTACGCAAGGCCTCCCGGCGTTCGCCGGAGCCTCGTACCTCGCTTTCTGCCTCTACTCCCGACATATCTAATGTCCAATCTGACAGGTCGGGAGTGGAGTCAGAGGTTATGGTGGAGGATATACCGGCGGACAGGTTGTCACCAGATATTATTCCCAGTTCACATGTACTGTACCAGCTTTAGACTTAGAGAGTTCTGCCAGAAGATATAACCCTCTAGAGGGATCGAGTGAGGGCTCGGTAATTGATGGGGTACCTAGCTCACAAGTGAGTTCCGGCCAAGGCCAGGGAGTTTGGAGGTACTCCCAGCCATGGAGTGAAGGCTCACGTCTTGTTCAGGCAACACAGGTAGTGGCAGATGTCCACCGGGACGCTGAGATCCCATCGTCCATCCCGGACTTAACATGGCAGCATGAGGGGGTCCCGGCTTCGGCGGGATCCTCTCATGAGAGGCCGGAGGACAGGGATGAGGATTCTATTATTTCTGAGATGGAGGTTCAAGAGTCAGGGTCATTGATAGACGACTCTCAGAGTAGGAATGATTCGCCACATAGTTCATCCTCTGCTAAATTTGTCACAGCTGATGAAATTAATGGGTTACTAGCGAATGCACTAACTAAGTTTTTTGGCCAGCAGCCGGAGACTCCTACAGTTGGTTTGGGAGCTTCCACGACAGCATCGAATGTCCGACCTCTGGCTACTTCCATTGCTTTGGCACAAATTCCGCACCCTCCCCTTGTATCACCTACTATTGTTACTAGGCCAACTTCGGCGGCACTGACTACTTCCAATGTGAGAGTAGTAGCAGATGTAAATCCTCCCCCTTTAGATAAGGCCCCAATCAGAAAGGGAGCTATACGGGAGCTATAAGGGAGCTTATACGGGCCGGATGAGTTATGGGTAACAATGTTCCCAGCAAAGCCAGAGGTAGCACAATCCACTATGTCAGGGGAGCTTCCGGTACCACGTGAGTGGGTAATCCAGGGTAATAAATCTAGGAAGTTACGTGCTTTAGATATTATGGGAAATATACTTGATGTTAATATTAAGGCCATTCCTAACTATTATCACCATGATTATTTTGTGTATACTTCTACACCTGCCCTACCCCCTGCGTCAGCTTCAAAACTGTTTTCGGACTGGACCAAGCATGACGGTTTCAATGATATAAAAGCACTGTCAGCTCTAACACCAGAGTTAGATTTAAAGACGTTCACAGACACAGCCGCAAATCCAGTTTTGAAGGCGGGCAGTTGGGTCCGGGACCTTGGGTGGAATGGGAAGTGGAGGCTCAGAACTTTGCAACAACTTTTACCTCTAAATCTTCGCACCAAATTCCACAAGAAAGCCATTCTTGGTTCTCTATGCCGGTATTCTCTGCCGGCGGAGTTCCCTCTGCTTTATTTGCATTCTTAGCTGCCCCTAAAATTAATCTATGCGAGCTTAAAGATCCCTTTTCTACACCTTCCACAGCTCACCTAGACCGGGAGTTTAGGCTACGTGGGAAGGCATATAGACTGTTTTCCCAGTATATTGTCACACAACAGGTAGCGAAGTCAATGCTAAGATCTGCTCAGGCAATCGCGGACGCGGATGTCCGAAAGGCAATCGAACTGTCTAGACGCTTGCTACTCCAGACTTCTATACAGTCACTGGGAGATATCCGTACAGCCTTGCTAGAGGCGGTGCGGGCACGACAAGATCTAAGGATGTTGCTAGTGAAGAAGCTCCCGGATAGGATTGCAAATCAAGTAGTAATGTCCCCGGTTCTAACTGCCTCTTTAATGTCCCCGGATGTGTGGAGAACAGTGTTCAACATGGCTCAGGCCTTTAAGCACAGTCCCGCCCCATCTAAGTTCAATTTTACCAAGCCCAAACCAGTCGCAAAAGCTCAGCCTGGTGGGGCAAAGCCCTTTCATATGCCTAAGTCCTCTTCCACCCAAGGTCAGGCTCAGTACAGATACAAGCAAGGAAAGTTTTCAGGTAATCATAAAGAACAAAAGTATCAACGACCGGGCCAGGGCCCGTCTCCTGCCAAACCCGGCCAGTCATCTAAGCATACACCACCACCACCACCAAAAAACTAGGGTCTCTCTCACTCCCAGGGCCAGTCTTACGGCGGGTGGATCAGAGGGTGGTCCAGCCGGCGAACCCTTGTCTGCTAACTGGGTCGTTCCGGGCGTGTCATCGAGCATGGCCATTAAAAACATGGGCAAGGAAACATGGGCAAACAAAGGCATCACCTGGCAGTGGCTCCGGCGACCTCGCTTACGTCAGCCGACAAAGGCAAATTTTGTTTCATTAGAGGTGGAGTCACTGATCCAAGAGATGATCGCCAAGAATGTCATCATCCCGGTCCCTCAAAATTACCCAGTATTTACGTCCAAACTTTTTCTAGTGCCCAAAAGGGACAGTGTTCAGATGAGGCCGGTCGTAGACCTGTCTTATCTGAACCTCCACATTCACAACGTTTCCTTCCGGATGCTGACAGTGAATCAGATCAGGCTAACACTTCCGCCGGGAGGGTGGATGTGTTCTTTAGACCTGACAGACGCGTATTGGCACGTCCCGGTCAACAAACGGTTTTAACGATTTCTGGCCTTACGAATCATGCATCAGACTTATGTCTTTCAGAGGATGCCGTTCGGATTGAACCTAGCACCTCGCTTATTCACGAAATTAGTCCGGCAAGCCCTGATGCCCATGTTAGAACAAGGGATCAGGATTTTGTGGTATCTAGACGACTGGCTGGTGGTGGCAGAGACGGAACAGTTATGCATCAATCATGTCAACATAACATTAAATCATGTAAAATCTCTAGGATTCAAGGTAAACCCGGTAAAGTCAAACCTTGTTCCCTCACAAGTGGTCCAGTGGATTGGGCTGGTCTGGGACACAGCTGCTCTCACTCTGAGTCAGAGTGTGGACAATCGGAACAGGTTTCGCAAGAAGAGAGTCTGGGAATCTCTGGTCGGCTCTCTCAACTGGATTCAACTAACTGTAAAGTTGGGCCGGTTGAAAGTCAAACGTTTAATATTGGAGGGCAACAAATTTTGTCCACTATTGCCGGCGGAAACATTATGGCCCATCCCAAAATTAATACACAGCTTACTAGCGGTCTGGGCGAAGAGGGAAACATTGCACTCGGTCATGTCATGGACCTCTCCTCCGCCGACGGTATGGGTAGACACGGATGCGTCAGGAACGATAGGTTGGGGCTTTCAGTCAAACCACGGGCATCAGGGTCAAGGGCTTTGGTCCCATTCAGAAACCTCCCACATCAATGTCAAAGAGTTACTAGTCCCCTTGTATTTCTTTCAGGCTCACGGCTCTACTTTACGGGACAAATCGGTGGCCTTCAGGATGGACAATCTGAATGCGGTTCACTGCATTCAGAAACAACGGTCAACGAGATCTCGGAGGTTGCTAAACGTGTCAGAAAAGATTTTTGTTCTAGCCGACAAGCTGAACATTCATCTTCACGCATCTTATCTCCCAGGCGTAGCAAATGTCTGGGCAGACGCTCTGTCTCGGAGACAGAGCACAACAGTAGAATGGGCGCTCAAGCAAAATATTTTCGACCAAATGATTGCGGAGCCTTACCGTCCACAAGTGGATCTGTTTGCGTCCGAGGAGACTCACAAACTCCCGCTGTACCTAACCCGCCGGACAATAACGCCGGCGGGAGGACCTGACGCACTGGTGACGGCTTGGAACAGATGGAGTTCCGTTTATCTGTTTCCGCCACCAGACGCTTCTCTAATGTGCCACGTAGTAAACAAACTACAGGATTATCGGGGCGTAGTCTCGTTAATCGCGCCCCTGTGGCCGGCGCAGTTGTGGTACCAGTAATTGAAAACGTGGTGCCCGAACTCGGTGTCGCTCCCGGTCAGGTATTTCCACTTAGACACGATTGGCAACCTAGAGACCTCGCTGACTTTTGCATTATGGACATTCAGAAGGCCAAGTGGCTAACACCGTATGGTAGAAACGTGACCGATAAATTCATGAATCAATATACCCAATCTACAAAGAGACAGTATCAATCGCACTGGCAGTCCTTTACTTCTTGGATACTTAGAACAGAACAAACCGTACCTTCGGTGGCTTTGGTTTTTCATTATTTAAACTATCTGTTCGAGCAGAAACGTCTATCTGTAGTAACGTTAAAAAATCACTTAACAGCGATTAGGATGCCATTCTTTGACCTTACAGGTCTAACCATACCACTAGCGGAGGAAACAGGTTTCATGAGAGCATGTTTTAAACTTTTAAGTATCTGGGCAGTGTGTTGAGTAAAGATGGGACTATGGATGAAGAGGTGCGGGAGAGGGTACAACAGGGGAAGAGGGTTGTAGGAACGCTAAAAGCAGTAACAAGAAATAGGGTGGTCAGTATGGAAGTGAAGAAGTCCTTGCATGACAGTGTGGTAATCCCGACACTGACTTACGGAAGCGAAGCATGGACGTTGGTTGAGAGACTCAGACCAAGAGTGAGAGCAGTGGAAATGAATTACTTAAGGAGTGCGTGCGGAGTTACATGGAGGGATAGACAGACTAATGAGGAAGTAAGAAGGAGGTGTGGTGTGGAGGTAGATGTGCTGGAAAGTGTGAAAAGGAACAACTTGAGATGGTTCGGCCATATGGAACGTATGGAAAGCGAGAGAATGACTAAGAGGGTGTATGAGAGCGAGGTGGAGGGACAGAGGGGGAGAGGTAGACCGAATATGAGGTGGAAGGATGGAGTGAGGAAGTACATGAACGAAGGTGGTGCTGGTTGGGGGGAGGGGCGTCGACTGACTGGGGACAGAGATACATGGGGGCGGTTCGTTCGTGGCCACCCCTTCGGGGATCGCGGCGTCAGGCAATAGATAGATAGATAGATGTTTTAAACTCCGCCCACCTCCCCGTCAGCTCATGCCTACCTGGTCTCTGGACAAGGCGTTGTCTTTACTTCATTCCCGTCTGTACCAAAATACTGCAGATTTTGACTTACTTTTAAAAAGGGCAGTATTCCTTATGGCTTTGGCTACCGGGAACAGGGTATCTGAGCTGGCGGCGATGAGCAACACACCTAATTGCATAAGGTTTGGTAGGCTCAATGAGTGTATTCACTTTGCACCTTCCCCGGGGTTCATCGCCAAAAATGAACACAGTGAACACGTGTTTTCGGAGTTCACGGTGCCGGCGTTGAAAAGGGGAAAAGGGGAAAAGTGCACCACAATTTATGTCCAGTGCAAGCTCTAACCAAATATTTGAGAGTAGCACCTCTGAATCAACAGGGTGCTTTATGGGTAGCAAGTACGGGCAAACGCTTAATGAAACGTAAACTAGCTTCTCTCCTAGTCGAAGTCATTAAAGAGAGTAATCCCGGCGTCGTGGGAAGAGCCCACGATTTACGCAAATGGGCGGCCTCTTTGCGTTTCCTTAAGAATTTTTCTGTTGAGGACATAGCGTCCACGCACCTATAGTCCTCTAATCATACGTTTTTGACTCGATACCTTTCAGTAGCTCTAGACAGACCTTCCATGCCATGTATAGCTTTAAGGCAGAGGGTCTAGGTGGCCTCTAAGTCACTTATTGTTTAGATTAAGAAAAGAGGGGGGGGGTGGGGTGCAGTCAGTGTAACATAGGACACCCTAGACCCCGCCGGAGTATGTGTACGGAGCATACGAGCTGTGATACTGTATGTAGGTGTTGTGATATAAAATTTCTCTGCAGTATTCATTACAGGAAATTGTGCTAAAGTACAATACTGTAGTAGTAAAACAACAATTCTTGTTGTAAGTAGTTTTGGCTGTGAAGCAATATAATTTTAAGAAATCTCAGTAGTTGCGACTGCGAATTTTATTTTTGATGTAAGTACTTCTGCATAAGTACAAGAGTTCAGTACTTCTGCGAAAGTACAAGTTTATTTTATGTTTGGGTATAATTTTAGGAATATATCCACTAGTTTAATGGGGTTTATATGTGCACATGTATAAGTTTATATTTTTCACCACTTACTTTAAGTGGGGTGCCTTCTTAACTAGCAGATCTGTGTACAGAGTCTCAGAGTTAACCCTTTTTATTCAAGCAGGCTTCTTCGAAGCACGCTCCTGCTTTTTGAATATATATGCTGTATAAAGTTTATGCGCAAAAATATATTTTTTTTACAAAGTAAGAATACTATGTGGTTGTTTGATTATCTGCTTTTGCTAGAGTTATGATATGATTACGAATGTCCCCTCCAGTCTTAGATATCAGGCATAATCGTCAATGATGGAGGGGCCACTAATAAATTATAGGTTTGACTCCTGCAAGGAGATAAAGAAAACCTAATATTTAGTAGTGGCCCCGTAATCATTGACGACTGGGGCCCTCCCGACCATCCCCTTCCCATTCGTTGATGTATTAAGGATTTTGGTTTACTTGATATGTCAGTGAAGAAGGAAGTATGACGCCTGAAGTCAGCGTCTAGTCAAATATCCACACAAGTACATCCACAAGTATATGGAAAGCTATTCTTATTTTCGTTTTATTTATTATTTGTTACTAAGTTTTTTCGTAGTGAGAACCCAATTTCATAATGACAGAACCATGAGTGAGGTTGCGTGCGCTCATGATGAAGGCTCCTCAAATTTGTTATGCTCTGTGCGGTAGATTCAAACTATGGTAAATGAGCGTTTGAAGAGGAGGCCTTATGTAATAGGCATAATCGTCAATGATTAAGGGGCCACTACTAAATATTAGGTTTTCTTTATCTCCTTGCAGGAGTCAAACCTATAATATACACATATTGTACATACATATATATACATACTGTACAGTGTACAGTAGTCCCTCGTTATCGACGGGGGTTACGTTCTTAAGACTGCCGTCGATAGCAAAAACCGTCGATACCGCATTACCGTACATACACGTACAGTATCCGTGGTCTCTATCCTATGTACTTTTAAGTGTTGCCTTTACACATAATCTTACATATTAGAGTATATTGCAAATAAAATTATCCTATGTACTTTTAAGTTTTTCCTTTACACATAACCTCGTCAGACAAGGCACTTGACTTGACTGTTTTGATGGTCCTGGGGATTCAATTCCTTCATTATTACCACCAGGCACACCGTCTATCACTGAATACATTAGAGGCCATAATAAACGCAAGAGATACAAGGTTCAGGCACAAATAAGCAAGTAAAAGGCGGGTGGACTTAGAGCTTCTGCCTGGTTTTGACAACATTAAAAATGGAGGTCGAAAGTGACGCTCCGATCGTCGGTGAATCCGGATTCACTCAAAACCTAGTCTTTAGGCTAATTATTTTTGCTCTCGTTTTCGGTGTGTTTTCTTATTATTGTATGTCTTATTGTTCATCATTTAATCCACTTTTGGTTGGTATATTAGAGTAATATAAATAAACAATTAATCTGTCGATATATCAGTCGATACTCGAATCAGTCTAAAGTCAGTCGATAGTCGAATCCGTCTATGATAAAGCAATCAGTCTATAATCAAATCCGTCTATAAAAAAGCCGTCGATAACGAGGGACTACTGTACACACATACAAATACATATTTTTTTTTTCTTTTTCATATCACCCCAGCCCTCTGTAGATAGAGGTCAAGCCTTCCCTTGAAAGCGTTTATTGTGTCGCTCTCCACCACTCTCGCTGGTAGTTTATTCCACTCTGTCGCCACACTGTAGGTGAAGAAACTCTTTGTGACATCTAGGTTTGCCTTTTTGGTTTTTAATTTCATTCCATTTCCGCGAGTTTGATTAGTATTGTTTAATGTGAATAGTGCATTTACATCGACTTTGTCGAAACCTTTTAGTATCTTAAAGCACTCAATAAGCTGACCCCTCAACCTCTCTTTTTTAATGAGAACAGGTTCAATCGTTTAAGTCTTTCTTCATATGATTTATTTCTTAATGAGGGTATCATCTTCGTCGCTCTACGCTGTACTGACTCGAGTCTTACAATGTCCTTGATCAGATAAGGTGACCAGAACTGCACACCATATTCAAGGTGGGGCCTCACCATACTTTTGAACAGTGGCACTATTACGTTCTCATGTTTATATGTAAATTTTCGTTTAACCCCTCCAACCCGGATGGGCTCTTGAACGCCCATAACAACCTCGGCCCGCGCAACCCGGAAGGGCTCTTGAACGCCCATTGCTTGCATGCGTGCTTTCGAATGCCGCGCGTACATTTTCGGTATCGTGGGACGGTAGGTGGCGCCACCAGGCGTAAACTCCGCCACAGCAACAGTATCTACCCCGACGCCATCATGGACAGTACGCCAAATAGTGATTCCGCTGTGTCCGATACCGTGCTTCCTACGACGCCCTTGCTTGTTCGTCGCGCCTTACCCCGACGCCATCGCCTAAATGTGTTATCTCCCGGAGGTATTGAGACGACATTGAGACTTTATGAGCGAGCTGATGCCAAGCATAATGTTGATGATGAAGTCAGTGACGACTCCAGTAATTATAAGTCGAGTGATTATGGCCATGAGAGTGATAAAGAAGAGCAATTCCTGGGATTTGCGAGAGAACATGACAGTGATGAGAGTGATGAAGGTGATGTACCAGTTGTTGAGGAAGCTGGTTTACCTAAAGACAGTGAACTTGAGAGAGTGAGCGAGTGGGAGAGTTCAAGGTCACTCACCAAATTTCGCTTAAGTGACACGACGCCAAGCCCTTCCCCAGGTAAATCGCCTTTCAAGCTACATTTGTATAAGCAGAAAATACTTGAGAAGGCGGCCGCGGCAGCTAGGGAACAAGCAAAACTACTTGGTGAGGATGAGGCTGTGAGTGAGGGTCAGCGTGGTGACCCTTCTCGTCCGCCATTGTCTCCCTTATCTACCCACGCCACCCAAGATGACCCGGATGCCCCGCATTCTTCCCCACCACCCCCACCATTGCCAAGGGTTGAGGACCCCACACTTTCGGCCTATTTGCCTCCTAGGTCCCCCGACAGGAGACATACTGCTGCCGAAAAGGGGAAAGGTAGGAAATATACCAAGAAAATTAAGAAAAGTAAGAGAGTTTTGTTCGAGGCTTCCGCGGCGTCCACCCCGGCCGGCCCCAGCCATACGTCCCCGCAACTTTCCCCACGGTCCTCCCCACCTCTCCCGCCTTCAACATGTCTTCCTGAAGAAGTCTTTGAGCTCGCATCACCAATACCTGGCCCTAGTGACAGTGAAACATTGCTTTCTGTCACTCGTCGCAGGCCAAGGAGCCTGGGACCTCGGGGGGACACAGCCTCACCTGCCACTCCTTCCCCACCTCGCCCACCCGCACGCCGCCCACGCATCACTGGTTCCCCGCCAGATTATGTGGGGGCCACTGATGATGAAGGGCACCTCTCTCAAGACTCTGGCCATGATTACATAGGTCCACCGTCAGGGCAAGATGACCACTCTGACGATGACTATATGGACATCGACGACCCTCGACCCATCCGCTTGGCCCGGCGTCGTGCTGCCCGTCGTGCTGCCCACCGCCCTGGCCGCCGCCCTGGCCGCCCTAGGGCGCGCGCCTCCCGAGTTGGCCGTGGGCGTGCTGGGCCACCAGCTGGAGCTCCTCGTCAGCGTAGACAAGACCCATTCTACGTTTTTCAGTGGCAAGACGTAGTTGATGAGGATGCATACAACCCTGATGTGCCAGCTTTTGATGAGGTACTGGAGGGTTCAGGCGTTACCCCCAATTTTCCTGCAGGCCCCAATGCTCCACCACACGAACTGTTTGAGGCCTTCTTTGATGAGGAGGTGGTAGGCTATGTTGTCAAAGAGACAAATAAGCAGCACCAATTCCAGGTCCACTTTTTGGGAAAGGTGACCAAGGGCCACATGAGGCAGTGGACCCCAGTGACTCATAAAGAGTTCATGGTGTTCCTGGCACTCACCATGCTAATGCCTCATGTCAAGAAGCATAGGTTGCCTGACTATTGGATCACCAATGATCTGATATCCACCCCTGCCTTCGGGAAATATATGTCTCGCGACCGGTACCTTGATATCCTCGCAGCGCTCCATCTTGTCACCAACCTTGACGTCCACCTCCCAGACAAGCTGTGGAAGATTAGGACGTTGTATGAGATGATGCGAGAACGCTTCACCTCCTACTTCAAGCCCTTCCGCAAGGTCGTCATTGACGAGTCTCTTGTGCTGTTCCGGGGAAAACTCAGCTTCCGGAAGTACATCCCCTCAAAAAGACATCGCTTTGGCATAAAATTCTTTGTGCTGTGCGACTGCCAAACTGGCTATGTCCTGGACTTCCTGTTCTACAGCGGGAAGGAAGGGGACTTGCTTGTGGACCCCCTCATTGGCTTTGGCGGAGCAGTGGTGCAAGCCATGATGGACCGCTACTTTCATAAGAATCACGTCCTCTACACGGACAATTATTACACGTCCCCCACTCTCTCACAGTACCTGCATGAGCGCAAGACGGGGACTGTAGGCACAGTACGAGGGAAAAGGAAGGGCATGCCACCTTTCCCTCCAAAGACCAAAAAAGGTGATGTGTTCAAGAAGAAGTCGGGGCCCATTCTGGCTATCCACTGGCACGACCAGCGGAAGGTCAACCTCCTGACCACCATCCACAAGGGGGAAATGGTGGAGACTGGCAAGGTGGATCGCCGCACCCAGGCCAGGGTGACCAAGCCCGATGCTGTCCTGGACTACAACATCAACATGAGGCTGGTGGACAAGTCCGACATGCAGATAGGCTTCATTGACTGCCTGCGTACCTCGTGCAGATGGTACAAAAAGTTCTTTCTGCATATGGTGGACATGTCAGTTCTGAATGCCTACAACATATACAAGCTTCGGAATGTGAACACACCCATGAAGTTCAATAGCCTGCGGAGGTTCCAAAAGCAGGTGTTGACGGAGCTCCTGGAGAAGTATGCTATGCCACAGAGGGCAGTGGCACATCCTGGGCCCGCCGTTATTGACCGCTTCCAGTCTGCTCAATACTTGACTAGGCACAGGCTTGGTTCCCTGCCTCAGAATGAATCCGGAAGAACACAGCAGAAGCGGTGCCATGTCTGCTACAACAGCAGGGTGAAGCCGAGGTCAGGTAAAAAGTCAACCCTGGAGTGTGTGGAGTGCAAGGTGGCACTCTGTGCTGTAGATTGCTTCTTTGATTACCACTCCAAGCTGGAGTTCTAATAATCATACTGAAATTGCCAAATAAAATGACAATATGTACACTATAATTATATATAGGCAAAAAGTGGAAGAAAACCAATGTATTGTAATACAAAAGTCATGTATTATGAGAACATTGATACAAATACAATTACACCATAATAATATGTGAAAGTGACACATATGTATATACCAAGTGACATTCATATGATTAGAACCTATAGAAATATATAAATCAGTGAAAAAAGACACAATAAATTGTATATAAAACGTTTACAAATCATATAACTAAGTGAAAGTGACACAAGACCTAATATTTGATGGCCAAAGTATAATAAACACCTGTGATAACGAATAATCAGTGCCTAATACAACAATAACCTACCTCAATTACTAATAAAATGTACGGTATCGAGTGAAAATGAGCATTATCAGTGACAGTGACACTCTCTAAAGCATATTTGTCAAAGTGAAAGTGACACAAGACCTAATATTTGATGGCCAAAGTATAATAAACACCTGTGATAACGAATAATCAGTGCCTAATACAACAATAACCTACCTCAATTACTAATAAAATGTTCGGTATCGAGTGAAAATGAGCATTATCAGTGACAGTGACACTCTCTAAAGCATATTTGTCAAAGTGAAAGTGACACAAGACCTAATATTTGATGGCCAAAGTATAATAAACACCTGTGATAACGAATAATCAGTGCCTAATACAACAATAACCTACCTCAATTACTAATAAAATGTACGGTATCGAGTGAAAATGAGCATTATCAGTGACAGTGACACTCTCTAAAGCATATTTGTCAAAGTGAAAGTGACACAAGACCTAATATTTGATGGCCAAAGTATAATAAACACCTGTGATAACGAATAATCAGTGCCTAATACAACAATAACCTACCTCAATTACTAATAAAATGTACGGTATCGAGTGAAAATGAGCATTATCAGTGACAGTGACACTCTAAAGCATATTTGTCAAAGTGAAAGTGACACAAGACCTAATATTTGATGGCCAAAGTATAATAAACACCTGTGATAACGAATAATCAGTGCCTAATACAACAATAAGCTACCTCAATTACTAATAAAATGTACGGTATCGAGTGAAAATTAGCAATATCAGTGACAGTGATACCCTAATAAACATATTTTATATAATTGGCCTCAAAATAACTAGAAAATATCAAATAAACATCACATTCTCAATATCAAACACTAAAATCGTCTAAGGGAGATAAATACTTTGGCGCGGCGAGCGGCTAGGTGCGTCGTAGCCATGGCCGAGGCGACGCGTCCGAACGCGGGAAGAATTTGCCGCCGAAAAGCACTCGTCTTCCCGCGCTCACCATTATGTAACCAGAGGGGCTAGAGACCTCTACTCAACGCCATTCGACAGAGGAAGGTTTGTGGAACATTATTCTTTTTTATTCACAACATTACATGACATATTCATTGACTTACAGAGTAGTTAACATAGGCCAAAGATCGTCAAAACACCCGGTACCGGAGCACAGTCGTAAGCTATAGCCCCCGGGGCTGGAGGGTTAATAAAGCCCAATGCTATGTTTGCCTTATTTGCACTGCTATACATTGGTCGGAAGTTTTTAGGTTTTCAGATATTAGTACCCCTAGGTCTTTTACTACCGTTGCGGTTTTTATTTGTTTGCCATTCATTTCGTATTTGTATTTCATATTTCTGCTACCAACCTGCAGCACCTGACATTTATCGACATTGAAGGGCATCTGCCATTTTTTCGACCACTCTGATATCTAGTTTAAATCAGATTGCAACGCATTTCTATCATCTTCGTTCAGGACTGTATTTCCTATTTTTGTATCGTCGGCGAATTTGGAAATGGTGTTGTTTACCCCTACATCAATATCGTTTATGTAAATGAGAAACAGGACCGGTCCAAGGACTGAACCCTGTGGAACTCCACTAGTGACAGGCTCCCACTCCGATTCCACTCCATTTATCACCACTCTCTGTCTTCTGTCTGTAAGCCAATTTTTTATCCAAGACTGAATTTCACCTTTGATACCTATCCTCTCCAGTTTAGCCAATAGTTTTCGGTGTGGCACCTTGTCGAAAGTCCAAAAAGATTATATCTAGTGATTTCGTCATGTTGTTATATGTGAATAGTTTGTTATAAAATTCAATCAAATTTGTTAGGCATGACTTATTTGATCTAAAGCCGTGTTGACTATTTTTGATTAGGTTGTTTGATTCGAGGTAATCTACTATCTTATCTCTAAGGATTTTTTCCATGATTTTTCCTACAATTGAAGTTAGACTAATTGGTCTGTAATTACTCGCTTTGGCCTTGCTACCCTTCTTGTATATTGGCATAATGTTCGCATCTTTCCAATCACTCGGTACAATCCCCTGTAGTAATGATAAGTTAAATAGTTGTGTCAGGGGTTTTGCTATTTCGTCCTTAACATTCTTAATTATTTTCGGGTGGAGCATGTCGGGTCCCGGGGTCTTCTTTACATTTAAATTACTCAATTTGCTTTGTACTTCGCTAACACTGATGGTGAAATCTCCTATCACATGAGTTGAGGTGTTATTTTCAGGGGTATGATCGATAACTTCTGTGAAAACTGAGCCAAAATATTTGTTGAGCATATTTGCCGTGTTTGTGTCACCTGTTATTGTCTGGCCATCTTCTATTAGCGGTCCGATTCCGCTTTTGATCTGTTTATTTTTATTTACGTAACTGTCGAATTTTTTGGGGTTTGTGGCACTCTCTCTGGCAATAGTCATTTCGTAATTTTGTTTGTTCGCCCTAATTATTTTTTTTCACTTCCCTTCTACTATTTTCGTACAAGTTTTTAATTACTTCAGTGTTTGTGTTATTTTTTACAAGTTTGTGGAGTTGATTCCTTTACCTTATTGCCTTGCCAATGTCTCTACTGTACCAAGGGGGCATACTTGATTTCGTATTACGTTTTGGTTTCATGGGTACAAATAGTTTATGCGCTTCTGTAATTGTAGACTTAAAATGTCCCCATAGTTCATTTACTTCATTTATATTTATGAGGTTTGAGTGTATGTTTGATAGCGATTCCTTAAGTCCGTCATAATTTGTGTTTTTAAAGTCCGAAACCATTCCTGTTGTTTGTACTGTGGAATATTTGCTTATAACGTTGATTCTTAAGATTTTATGATCGGACGTTGCCAGATGTTCACCTACATCCAGGTTTGATAGTAGATTTTCTTGGGTAGTGATTACGAGGTCTAATATATTCCTGTCTCGCGTCGGCTGTTTTACGTGTTGAGTCAGAAAATTGTCCTGGATGAAGCTTGTCATTAGGCATTTTTTGCAAAATGCAAATGCAACTCGGCATTTTTTCCGGTCAGGGTATTCCAGTCAAATTAGGGGGAGGTTGTATTTACCTAATTGTAGTTTACAGGAGTTGAGCTAAGCTCGTGTTGTCCCGTCTCTCAGTCTACTTTTTATCCAATTTTTTCTTGAAAATATGGATGTTCCTTGCCCCTACCACCTCCTCCTCCAGCCCATTCCATTTGTCAATACATCTATAGGGGAAGCTAAACTTCCTGATATCGTTCTTGCAGGTAGGTCTTTTTACTTTGTAGGTAGTCACCTAGTAAAACTGTTTCGTCGGAATTAAGGGTTTTCTCTAGTATTTCATAAAAAATTGTATCATCGGCAACAGTTGCTGTTGTTGTTGTTGTTCCCCAAGCTGCCTGGCCGAACAGCCCCAAGGCCCCGAGCAAGGCCAAGGCCATAACCGAGCGCCCCCACAGAACCCTCCCTGCCGACCACAATAAAGCATGGGCAACCGAAGCCACTCCATGGCGGGGAGCTGAGGAGGGTGCGGAAATGCCCGGGAAACCAAAGCCCCACCCAGGGCCCTGTGCCCCTCACCAATTATGAGGAGAAAGTTGAGGGGCAAAGGAAAAATGTGACGCTTTGGCTTCCAATCTTGGTAGGTCAATCCACGGAAGAGACGCCGTAGGTTGAGATCTAGAAAATATATAAGTAAAAGGAACAGTCAGAGTAAGCTATGGGTATGGCAGAGATCGCTCAGTTCTCACTCTGATAGACCAGCCCATCACCATCGGCAACAGTTAGTCTCGGTGGTCGGTACGCTGTAGGCCTAGTGATATTTAAGTTCATGTTTTTTGTATTTATTTTGACGCACACTATTTCTGCATTACTTTCGGGGAGAGTCACCTCAACTGGGTTTAAGTAGGTTGCAACGTACATTGCAACCCCCCCTCTTTGTTTTCCATTGTCTATTTCCCCTTTTTTGACACTTGGCGGCAGGAGCGGTGCAGCCGGGGGGGGGGGGGGGGGGGGGGGGGGGGGGGGGGGGGGGGGGGGGGGGGGGGGGGGGGGGGGGGGGGGGGGGGGGGGGGGGGGGGGGGGGGAAATGAGGGGAAGAGAGGACGAGGGAGAGAGAAAGAGAGAGAGGGGGGGGAGAGAGATGAGAATGAGAGAGAGAGAGGAGGGAGGGGAGAGACAAGAGAGAGGGAGAGAGGAGAGAGAAGAGAGAGAGAGAGAGAGGAGAAGAGAGAAGAGAGAGAGGAGAGAGAGAAGAGAGAGAGAGAGGGAGAGAGAGAGAGAGAGAGAGAAGGGAGAGGAGAGAGAGAAGAGAGAGAGAGAGAGAGAGAGAGAGAGAGAGAGAGAGAGAGAGAGAGAGAGAGAGAGAGAGAGAGAGAGAGAGAGAGAGAGAGAGAGAGAGAGAGAGAGAGAACCAGTCTGATGATTATTTGATGATGATTTGATGATTCTGTGTTATCTAGTTGTGATGAGGACGATGAACATGCTGGGGGGCCTGGAGGGGCCGATGTGCGAGCAATAGAACAAGACCAACTTCATCACAGTGACGGGATCGGGGTCGGGGTTAGGGACGGGGCGGGGCGAGAGAATGGGGAGGGAGTGCAGAAGTGCGGAAATCTACCGACGTCAACACATCAATCCACACAAAAGAAGTCAGTAACAGGTCCAAAAGAGTTCTTATTGATGTTTAATGTATTCTATTTTATGTCATATACGATGTTGGTGGTATAATGTAATATAAGTCGGCTGAAAGAAGGCAAAAAGGGTCAAAAGGGTGACTTTGGTTAAGTGGCTGGAACTAATTAATTAATTCCCATAAGGCCTATTATTTTTTAAACACGGTTTTGATATAAATGGTACGTACAAGGTACGAATCAGCCGCGTATATAAAGACCTGACTGTACAGTATTTGGTTATCATACTTCCCTTCGGGACTTAACATAATTACTGCGGCAATTGCGCAGTGGCAGTATCGTAACCAATGAGGTTTAGAGGTCCTGTCATCTGCGTCAAAGCAAACGGTATTGGTTGAAGCCTTACTAAAAACGCACCTCTGTGGCTTACCGTGTTCAATTACGGTAAGCAAGTCCTACCCCTCCTTCTCGAAGTATCCTTGTTACTAACTTACTACACCGTCCTTGTTTTAATCCTCCTTTTTAAATTTCTTAACTTTTATTTTTTTCTGACGGTGGAACCAAAGGGGAGGGCGGGTGTGCTGTTTCTTCTACAGTACACTTTGTTTTTAATCTTAAAAATATTTTTTTAATTAAATTTTTTACTGTTGTTAGTACCAGTATTTTGTTTTTGCATTTTTGAGGTACTTTTTATCTAAGATTTTGACAATCCGGCATCCTGTTTTGGAGGCATTATGTCCAGACCCCAAGTCTTCCTGGGAAACAACTGTGCTCGGTATGCTGCCTGGGGTGGAGGAGCAAAGCAAAAAAAAATTGTAAACGTCGTTTGGGTGAAAGGAAGCGTGCTCCGTGTCTGTGCCTTCAATGTCAATGGCATAAATGATTTTTGAAAGAGAGTGTTTGATGCAAGAACTCAAGGATGGATGTACTGTATGTGGGGTGGGTGAGGCTCACCTGTTGGGTTCTGGAGTGTGGGGTGGGGAAGGGTGGGATGCCTGGTCTGGGATGGATGCAGGATATAAAAGTAAGAAAAAAAAAGAGGTAGCAGTGATTTTGTCAGATAGGTTGAAGAAGTGTGCGAAAAACTATGGATGCGTGGACTCAAGAATTGTTTGGTGTGAGTGCAAGATCGGGATAGACAGGTATACATTTATGTGTGTGTATGCACCGGTTAACCAAGAAACTGGGAAAGGTGTGGCAGAAAATAGAAAGTTTTGGTTTAAAGTAAATAAATGTATAAGAGAAAGGCAGGAGTGCACACAGGTAATTTTACTGGGTGACATGAATGGTAGAGTTGGAAATGAGATAGAAAGTATAGTGGGTAAATGGGGTGTGGAGGGTAGGAACATGAATGGTGACTATTTATTGGTGGCTCCTTCCGTCAATGACGTAAGAGCCTATGATAATATGGCCTCGTTCCGGTCTCCTCAGAGACCGGGTTAACCTTGATAGCGACGGTCGAGAACCAAGATCATCTTAGGGGGTACCCCTTAACCCTCCAGCCCCGGCTATGTATTATATATATATTTCTCGAAACCCGGGTGTTTTGGCCGAAAAACGTCTAGGCTAGGCTACCGTATATTCGTTAATCAGACTGCTTCCCGCATTCCCGCGCATCCCCAAGCGTAGCTGTGTTATTTACCTGTAGAATGGCATTAAGTAGAGCTCTCTAAGTCAACTGGTTGAGCTGTGATGATGATTTCATTGGAGATAACTTTATGGCCAAAACAGCCACTTTACACCACTTTTCGATACTTAACAACAACATACGGGCACACACGAACAAGCGACGCTCTCCTTCTTGTGGCCGGAGATGCGGGGCGTCGGTCCAGCCGGCTGTTGTTTACATGCGTCGGACCGACGCCTCGCACACGAAGCTCACAGGCTTTCAACCACTGGGCGTTCAAGAGGCCTTCCGGGTACCTGTTATATGCTTTTTTATGGGCGTTCAAGAGCCCTTCCGTGATGAGAGGGTTAATCATTCCTAAGGTAAGTCATTGGGACGGAGCCACTGAAAAGTAGAAAATAAAAAAGAAAAGAATTAACACAGTTTGAATAGCTCGCCTATGCACCTTCCATCTTCCTCCCGTTTCCCATCCACATGCCTTCTCTCGTTATCTCCCGAGATGCGTTCTCCCTCGATCGTCGCCCACCCTGTAAAGACGTGTCTCTCTTGCCTCCGATATAGTTTTCGTAGCCCCTCTTAAACGCGTCAGTTTTTTCATTCATAAAGAGTTTATTTGTATATTTAAGTTGTATGTGCGTTTAGGAATGTATTTATTTTAATTGTTTTCGCTCGTGACCTTGAATTAGGCAAGGACTTAGTTTCTGGGCTGGTCGACACTCGTGTATTTAGGACGCCACTTTGCTTTTTACTTATTTTGTTTTTGTCATACGAGCCTTTGGCTCATTAGCTGCAGTGTCTTTTTAAATTTGTGTATTAACTTTGTAGCTTTGTATTAATTTCCTTAAGTTTTGAGTACTGTGATCGAGTCAATTTTGTAAAATTTAGTTCTTCGATTGTACTCACCCCAAGGTTGTGCGTTGGCCTAGGGTTATTTTTCAAAGCCATGTTTTTTGTTTTTCGAAATGTTTAAGTTGCTAAACTTTGATTCCCTTTACTTTTTTGCTTTTCCGGTAATTTTTTAAGCAATTTTCCTTCAATTTCGATCATTGTTAACTTATTCATTAGTTTATCATAAATACGAATTGTAGGGAATAAATGGTTCATACCATATCGACTACAATATCTTCAGTGTTTGCCATCAAAGTGTTGTTGTTGTTCCCCAAGCTGCCTGGCCGAACAGCCCCAAGGCCCCGAGCAAGGCCAAGGCCATAACTGAGTGCCCCACCGAACCCTCCCTGCCGACCACAATAAAGCCTGGGTGACCGAAGCCACTCCATGGCGGGGAGCTGAGAAGGGTGCGGAAACGCCCGGGAAACCAAAGCCCTACCCAGGGCCCTGTGCCCCTCAGCAATTATGAAGAGAAAGCTGAGGGGCAAAGGAAAAATGTGATGATTTGGCTTCTAATCTATCAAAGTGTTTTATGTGATGGTGAAATTTGTAATGTTTTTACGTGAACAATTGACAGTGCTTTGTCAATATATTTGCCTTCAAGGCGTTTTATATTGCATTATTTCAGTGATAGCTATCAAAGTACGTGTAGTTGATAGAATTGTGATTTGATGTTAAATTCAATAACATTTTAATAGTAATTTTAATATTACTACTTATTTTTTGCACTCGTTTAATTATTTTCATTGGTACCAAGTAGGCCTATGGCCAGTGGGGTACACGAAATAATATTTTGATTGAATATATTTCACTGACTTACAGTCCCAGAAATATACAGTAAGCTCTCTTGTCTGGCGTGTTTAACTTGGCGAAATCGTGATTGGTGCCATAATCTATAAGATACCAAAGCTCTCATCTGGTGGCAAAAAAATTTAATTGGCGGGTGGCCAAGAGACGAAAATAGGCGAGTGGCGAAAATACTCGAGCGGCGAGCCGACCTGAGCGGCGAATTGACCCAAGCGGCGAGCCGACCCGAGCGCATAGGCTACCTCTCGTCACTTGTCGGTCGTGATAAAAGTTACTTTACTCTCTTACCAGTTTCCGTTCGACCTTGACTGTATCATGTATTGCTCGCTCTCTCCATCAATTCATGATATATGGATAATGGTAGCCGTGGGACCAAGTGGTGATGCAGTTGTTCGTGATAGAGGGCCACCTGAAAAACCCAAAATGGAAAAGGACATTCGCAATTTTAGGAAGATGCGCAGAACAAGAAATATACTTAACTTACCTTGCATCACGTTTTATGCCTTTGTGAGTGATATATTAACAGAAACAATACAATCCCAAGTGGCAGTATTTTTCGTTCATAAGTTCATAACCTTAAAAGAACTTAACAAAACTTAGAACTAAAAAGAACATGGTTCCGGTTCGCCAGGAATGTACATTTGGCGGCAAGAAGAAGGATAATGCGACTTAAACCAAAATGGCGACGTGTCTATATCAACGATACCAGCTTTGAAGGCTTTTTGAGGCAAGCCATGAGGACTCAGGAGCTTAGATAGCCAACTAGGGAGGACCTTAGGGCCCAATGTAGCTATCATGGTAAAGAGGAGATGAATAATGATGCGGACAATGACGAGAGAAACAATAATGATGCGGACACCCAGTAGTAGGACGAAAAAAAAAAACAATATAGGCCTAGGCCGAATTAAATAAAACACATTAAAATGTTTCTGGTGAGGCTTAATATCATCATCATCATCATCATCATCATCATCATCATCATCATCTCCGACGCCTTGTTTCCTCCTGGGAAACCCCCGCTAGAGGATGGCCATGACAGAAACGTCTCCAAGCTACTTTGTCAAGACATGCCTTCCTTGCCCGTGCCACAATGCCCCTTCCACTACGTGGAAATTTTTCTTCAATATATTTTTCCACTTTCTTTTCCTATACCATAGTTTTTTTTTTTTTTTATATATTCCAACTACTCCCTCTCGGGCATAGGCTGAGAGCCTTTACACTACACCGCTGAACACGGTGAGGCCCGTGAGGTCTTGTTCCAGTCTAGGGAGTGAGACATGCGAAGCACCCCGGCTCGAAGCAATTCCATCTCTGAAGCCGCTTCGCCTCTGTGCTTCACAATCTCACCCCCCACACTTGGACCCTAACTCTCAGGATGCCACCTATTGAACAATTAACTCACTAGGCATTGCCCCCCTGTAACATATTTTGAATATGGGAATATTCATACAATGCTATTTAACCCTCCAGCCCCGGCTATGTATTATATATATATTCCTCGAAACCCGGGTGTTTTGGCCGAAAAACGTCTAGGCTAGGCTACCGTATATTCGTTAATCAGACTGCTTCCCGCATTCCCGCGCATCCCCAAGCGTAGCTGTGTTATTTACCTGTAGAATGGTATTAAGTAGAGCTGTCTAAGTCAACTGGTTGAGCTGTGATGATGATTTCATTGGAGATAACTTTATGGCCAAAACAGCCACTTTACACCACTTTTCGATACTTAACAACAACATACAGGCACACACGAACAAGCGACGCTCTCCTTCTTGTGGCCGGAGATGCGGGGCGACGGTCCAGCCGGCTGTTGTTTACATGCGTCGGACCGACGCCTCGCACACGAAGCTCACAGGCTTTCAACCACTGGGCGTTCGAGAGACCATCCGGGTACCTGTTATATGCTTTTTTATGGGCGTTCAAGAGCCCTTCCGTGGTGAGAGGGTTAATCAGGGAACAATGAGGGTATTTTTTTGGCATTTCGGTGTGCTGTGGTAATGCACTGAAACTAGGTACAGCACAAATTCCATCCCAATAATATCTTCCCATTGACATAATGGGATTCGAACCCGGGTCCATTGGATTACCAGTCCAGTGGCAAGACCACTCTGCCACACCTCCCCTATCATCATCATCATCTCCGACGCCTTGTTTCCCCCTGGAAAACCCCCGCTAGAGGATGGCCATGACAGAAACATCTCCAAGCTACTTTGTCAAGACATGCCTCCCTTGCCCGTGCCAGGTGGTCTTCCACTACTAGCGGTTCCACTCACCTGACTCCCATATATCTTTCTTGGCATTCTGTCTTCATCCATTCTCTGAACATGACCATACCACCTCAAAGTACTTCTCTTTATCCACTCAACCACACCACAATCAATGCCTAAAGCCCGCTCTTCCATTCCAAAGGACTCGTATACTTCCCCATTACTTGGCCCATCTAGCCTATTCATGCCAGCTGCCATTCTGAAAAAGCTCATCTCCACAGCTCTCAGTTTGGAGAGGTCCTCGTCACTTGCTGTCCATGTCTCGCTTCCATACGAGAGTGTTGGGAGCAGCACACTGTTTCTCAGTGACTTTTTGACTTCCTGACTAACCATTCTTCCTTTGAGAATACAGTACTGTAGTATCAAGTTCTCCAATCACCTTTCTCCCTTGCATTTTTCTCTCTTTTATCTCACTCTCCATTTTACCAAATTTGCATAGTACAGCTCCCAAATACTTGAAACTTTCAACCTCTTCCAGTACTTAATTTTATTTTTTATTTTACTTTTCTCATGTTTTTTCTTGATTCTATATTTTTCCTTAAAATCTATGGTTTTGTGCATTCTTCTCTCAAACACCATTACCTTACATTTCCCTACATTGACCTTTAACTTTCTCTTTTCACATACCCTGTCAATCTTTAACTTTCTCTTTTCACATACCCTGTCAAAGTCAGTGACCACTCTCTGAAGTTCTTCCGCATTTTCCGCCAACAGGACTGCATCGTCCGCATATAGGCATGTTAAAATCTTCCATGTTCTTCCCTCTGATTCCAGTCTAGCTCCCACACCCATTGATCCAGCCCTACATTCTCTAATCACTCCATCCATGTATATATTGAACAACACAAGCTGACATGACACATCCCTGTCTTACACCTACATTGACCTCAAAACTTTCACTTAACTTATCCCCTACCTTCACATTTGCCATTGCATTCCTATAAAAAGATTTTACTGCCATTAGCAACTTTCCTCCCACACCATATACTGTTAACATATCCCACAGACCCTCCCAGTCTACTTTGTCGTAGGCTTTTTCCAAATCCATGAATACTGCATAGAGTTTTCTGTTCTTGGCCAGATACTTCTCTACCAACAATCGCATTGAGGCTATTTATTAGTGGCCCCTCCATCATTGACGAATATGCCTATTACATAAGGCACCCTCTTCAAACACTCATCCGCCGTAGTTTTGAATCTACCGCGCAGAGCATTAAAAATTTGAGGAGCCTTCATCATGAGCGCACGCAACCTCACTCATGGTTCAGTCATTATGAAATTGGGTTCTCACTACGAAAAAACTTCGTAACAAATAAAAAAGAAAAAGAAAATAAGAATAACTATTCATAAGCTTTCCATATACTCGTGGATGTACTTGTGTGGATCTTTGACCAGACGCTGACTCAGGCGTCATTCTTCCTTCTCTGCTCTGCGCTCAACCGACCCGGACGTGCCTCCCCACGCTCCGCTAGTTCCGCATTTGTTGCGTCCCTAGTGAGTTTTTTCTCATTTGTTTACTCCGGGATGTATCGAGTAAGGTTAGGATATGCGTAGCAGGAGTGTCCTGGGCGGGTTGCCCGCAGTGCAGTGTATTTTGGGTCGTGTGTTTGGGGCATCTATTTCGGGTGTACCCTCGTGGTCCTGTTGTGGACATGTGAACTTTTTTCACGGTTAGCTAGATTTGTGATGCAGGCGGCTTTCATTACGCGTTATTATTGCTGCCTTTTATCTTTCTGATGAGGTAGCTTTTTATTCTCTGACGTTCCCAGCGTATTTTTCTTCACTTAGTGAAGTTTTTTCTGGGTCCCGAGTCAGTTCTTCCCTTTGCCGGGAAGTTTTTGCTACAGTGGTGTGTTGACGGTGGTTCCTGTTGTGATATAATTCAGTGCTTTTTGTTTATATTATGACATGTTTACTGTGTATTTCCGTCTGCTTAGGCCTAGCCAGCCTCTCGTAGCTTTGCCACATGTACAAGTGTTATTGATTTATGTTATAAATATGTACTACTGTGTCATGTGTGTCCTGGTTTAGTTGTGTATTGGCTAATTCCACGGACTATATATGTGTCCTGGATTAGTTGTGTATTGGCTAATTCCACGGACTATTTGTGTGTCCTGGGTTAGTTGTGCCTTGGCTAATTCCACGGTCTATTTGGTGCGTTCAGATTGAATCTGAACGGGGTGGGTTGCCTTTTCCGGCGGGTTTTCTCGGTTACACCATGAAAACCCGGCTGGTTGCCGAGTTTTAATCACGCGTGGTTAAAAAAGGCTTGTTTTCCCTGGCGAGTAGTGGCCTGAGGCTCTCCAGGACTGCGTCTCTGTGGTGGGGCCTGTGTTTCCCGGCGGGATGGCTTTACCCATTTAACTAAGTGTTCATACGGACACTTGTTGAGTTGAGTTTTTCCCGGTTTTTGCAAAGCCAGTAAAACTAGGCTGTTTGTTGATTGGTCTTTCCTCCCCGGCGATCTTTTGCAAAGAAGTGGGGATAGGAATTTTGGAGTTAATGTTAAAATTCACACCCGGCGGTTGCACCTTGGGAGGGTAGGATTAACGGATTTGCATAATTCAAGTGTAGTTAACCAGACAATCGAGGGATACGATACGTATCGCCGCCATTCAACATGCGGCGATCTAGAACGCTTCGGGAGAAGCCAGATCTAGCATTTAAGACAGGTTTCCCAGTTTTTTATCTGCGAGATAATACGGGGGCCGGCGTCTTTGAGGGTTTTTTCCAGTAAGAACTTAACAAACACTACTGGCAAGACTGCGTCATTTATAAAAAAGCCATGCTGGTCTTTATATTATGTCAGAGGATATTCATAAATCTTTTGGACAAGTTAAGATATTCTGAAATCTTTATACATGAACCTTCCGCGTAGCGAGCCGTGATAGATGTGTATTACGTCTCGTTACCCGGCGGGTTGTCTAACACTTGTGCTCGAACATGTTGGTGTAGCCTTATGAGCATTAATTCCTGGAAATTTTCTTTTTTCCAGGGCTGAGTTCCGGCGAGACTTTCGAGAACCTGGAGTAAACCGGGGGTGGGTTCGTGTTTTCCACCAGTCTCTGTCATGGCTACCATAGACCCTGTTTTTGCCTTGTGTATTGCTCCCTCCTGTTCAGGTATCCCTATCTTTGCACACACTCTTTGCATTAGATGTGTTAAATGTTTAGATCGCTCAAGGGGTTTGTGGGTAACGGGGAACTGTACCTTCTGTACTCAATTGAGTGCCAAAGTGTTGCGGGACAATAGTAGATCCGCGGCGGTCGCTTTGAGGGAGGTCAGGCAGCAGTTGTCAAGTTATGCTACCACAGTGGCTCATAAAGCGCTGCAATGTGATAATGTGATTCTTTGGGATAAATTACTGATTGAGCACCCCCCTATTAAACATACCTCTAGAGTAACTGTACGAAAGTCGGCAGAGACTGGGCAGGGTACAGCACTTTCTCTGGTCCCTACAACTTCTAAGAGACCTCGTGAACCCACGCCCCCGGTGACAGCCTCCACGTCACGGGCGCGGTCCAGGTCCAGGTCGCCCCTCAGACAACAGCCGCCTAGTCATTCTTCTTCACCAGCAAGAAAGAGGAGCAAAGAGGAAAAGTCCAAGGACAGCTCTAGTGAAAGATCGGAAAAGTCTAAGAGCAGTGAAAGATCTAAGTCACACCGCAGCCACAAATCTTCCAGGAAAGATTCTAAGGAACGAAAGGCCTCCCGGCGTTCGCCGGAGCCTCGTGCCTCACTTTTTGCCTCTACTCCCGACTTATCTAGTGTCCAATCTGATGGGGCGGGAGTGGAGTCAGAGACTGTGGTGGGGGTGTTGCCGGCGGACAGGTTACCAATGGATATTACACACTTAGAGTTAGAGAGTTCTGTAGGCAGTGATCGCCCTTTAGAAGAGTCTAGTGGGGGCTCAGTGGTTGATGGTGTATCTGACTCCCAAGGGAGTTCGGGCCAAGGCCTGGGTGTATGGCGGTATTTCCAACCAGGGCATGACGGCCCACGTTTGGTTCAGGAGCCACAGGTACGGACGGACGTCCACCGGGACGCTGTGATCCCTTCATCCATTCCTGATTTAACTTGGCACCAAGACGAGGTTCCGGCTTCGGCGGAACCCTCTCATGATGGGCCAGATGACAAGGATGAGGTGTCTATAATCTCTGACATGGAAGTGCAAGAGTCGGGTTCAGTTCTAGACGACTCGCAAGATAGGAATGATTCACCTCTGAGTTCTTCATCCGCTAAATTTGTCACGGCGGAGGAAATAGATGGGTTGTTAGTTACTGCTCTAACAAAAAAATTTGGCCAACAGCCGGAGACTCCTACAGTGGACCTGGGAGCTCCCATGACAAGTTCAAGTGTTCGGCCTCTGATCGCTTCTATTGCTTTGACCAAGATTCTGCACCCTCTCTCTATATCACCTAATATAGTCGCTAGGCCTGCTTCGGCGGCACTGACTACTTCTAATGTAAGGGTGGTAACGGATGTGAATCCTCCCCCGTTGGATAAAGCACCGTTAAGAAAGGTAGCTATGCCCCTGTTATACGGTCCAGATGACTCATGGGTTCAAATGATCCCAACTAAGCCAGAGGCGGCGCAGCCCACTTTGTCAGGGGAACTTCCAGTGCCACGTGAGTGGGTAATCCAGGGAAATAAATCTAGAAAGTTACGAGCCTTGGATATTGCGGGTAATGTACTTGATGTTAATATTAAGGCCATTCCGAACCATTATCACCATGACTTTTTTGTGTATACAGCTACGCCTGCACTGCCCCCTGCCTCAGCTTCAAAACTGTTTTCTGACTGGACCAAGCATGACGGTTTTAATGATATAAAAGCACTGTCAGCTCTCACTCCAGAATTAGATTTACAAACGGTCACAGACACAGCCACTAACCCAGTGTTGAAGGTGGGGCAGTTGGGTCCAGGACCTTGGGTGGAATGGGAGGTAGAGGCTCAGAACTTTGCGACCACCTTCACCTCAAAATCTTCGCACCAGATTCCTCAGGACAGCCATTCTTGGTTCTCTATGCCAGTCTTTTCAGCCGGCGGAGTTCCATCTGCTTTGTTTGCTTTTTTAGCTGCCCCCAAAATCAATCTATGCGAACTTAAAGATCCTTTCACTACGCCTTCACCAGCTCACCTAGATCGGGAGTTTAGGCTACGGGGGAAGGCGTATAGACTTTTTTCCCAGTACATCGTTACGCACCAGGTGGCGAAATCTATGTTACGATCCACTCAGGCAATCGCGGACGCGGAAGCCAGATGATCGGTTGAACTATCTCGGCGATTACTCCTTCAGACTTCGATTCAGTCGTTGGGGGATATACGCACAGCCTTGCTCGAGGCGGTGCGGGCGAGACAGGATCTTAGGATGTCCCTGGTGAGGAAACTTCCTGACAGAATTGCGAACCAGGTGGCCATGTCGCCGGTGCTAACTCCCTCGTTAATGTCCCCTGATGTGTGGAGAACTGTTTTCAATATGGCTCAGGCCTTTAAGCACAGTCCCACCCCTTCTAAGAAACCTGCTTTTCTATCTATATGCTCAGGCCCAATCCCCATTTTGGGGGTAGCCGACTCAAGACAGAGCAAGAACAGGGAAAACACAAAAACAACATAAAACAAAAAATAAACACAGATCAAAAACACACTCTCTCACACATCCAGGTCACCCAGGAGAAGACCCAGAGACCAGGGTTACCAAGGTCGCTCCAGCACTCCCCCGGCCCCTGACCACCCGGAGAGGTTCCGATCTCGGCAGGCAGACATGCAGCGGAGCCAAAGCCACAAGCCCTCCCACCACACTTCCAGGCACACCCTTCATATTAATCGTCTCCCCGGGCCAGGCGCCTGATGGACTATTATCTAGTCCAACTTGCGCCCGACCCCTTACTCCAAATGACCACGTGTTCATTCAACTATTCACAAGCATTCTCCATTCACTCCTGTCCACCACCACTTCCCCTGCCTGATCTATAGTCATTCCTCTATCATCCAAAGCCTTTCTTACACAGTCTCTCCATCTCAATGGGGTCTTCCTGCCCTTCTATCTCCCCTTGTACCTGACTCACATATTCTCTTTGTAAGCCTTTCATCTCCCATTCGTTCGACATGACCATACCAGCTCAGCACCCTTCTGTCCACTCTGGCTGACAAATGTTCTTGCTGCCCCACTCTCCTACGTATCTCTTCATTCCTCAATCTGTCTCTACGAGTAACTCCACACATACTCCTCAAGCAGCTCATCTCCATCACATCCAGCCCTCTTTTCTCCTTTTTCTTCAGAGCCCATGTCTCAGCCCCATACATCACTGTTGGCACAACAATTCCTTGATACAGTGCACTTTTTACTTTCACTCCGAGATTTCTCGTCTTCCACATACTTCCCATTGCTCCGAAAACCTTCCTTTCTTCACACACTCTCTGTTTTACCTCCACTTCCATACCTCCACTCCTGCTTATCGTTCCTGCTTTTAACTTTCCCAAACCCAAGCCAGTTGCAAAAGCTCAGCTGGGTGGGTCAAAGCCCTTTCAGATACCTAAGTCAGCTTCCCCCCAAAGGTCAGTACAGGTATAAACAAGGTAAGTTTGCAGGTCATAAAGGACGAAACTATAGCAGACCGGGCAAGGGCCCGTCTTCTGCCAACGCCGGCCAGTCAGCTAAGCATCCACCACCACCAAAAAACTAAAGTCTCTCTCACTCCCAGGGCCGGTCTCACGGCGGGTGGATCAGAGGGTAGTACAGCCGGCGAACCCTTGTCTGCTAACTGGGTCGTTCCGGACGTGTCACCGCGCATGGCCAGTAAATACTTGGGCGAGGATGGTGGCACGCAAGGGCATCACCTGGCAGTGGCTCCGGCGACCTCGTTTACGTCAGCCGACAAAGGCAAATTTAGTTTCATTAGAGGTGGAGTCACTAGTCCAGGAAATGATCGCCAAGAATGTCATCATCCCGGTTCCTCAAAATTACCCAGTTTTCACATCCAAACTATTTCTAGTGCCCAAAAGGGACAGTGTTCAGATGAGACCAGTCGTAGACCTGTCTTATCTGAACCTCCATATTCACAACATGTCATTCAGGATGCTAACAGTAAACCAGATCAGGCTAACACTTCCGCCGGGAGGATGGATGTGTTCTTTAGACCTGACGGACGCGTATTGGCACGTCTCGGTCAACAAAAGATTTCAAAGGTTTCTGGCCTTAAGAATAAAGCATCAGACTTATGTCTTTCAGAGGATGCCGTTTGGATTGAACCTAGCACCTCGCTTATTCACGAAATTAGTCCGGCAAGTCCTGATGCCCTTGTTAAGGCAAGGGATCAGGATTTTATGGTATCTAGACGACTGGCTAGTGGTGGCAGAGACGGAACAAGTATGCATAAATCATGTCAACATAACATTAAAACATGTCAAAACTCTAGGGTTCAAGGTCAACCTGGTAAAGTCAAACCTTGTTCCCTCAAGAGTAGTTCAGTGGATAGGGCTGGTCTGGGACACAGCTACTCTCACTCTGAGTCAGAGTGTGGACAATCGCAACAGATTTCGCAGGAAATTGTTTCTGTTCCTTCACAGTCTGACTACGACACGGAGAATCTGGGAGTCTCTGGTCGGCTCTCTCAACTGGATTCAACTAACGGTACAGTTGGGCCGGTTAAGAGTCAAACGTTTAATATTGGAGGGCAACAAATATTTTCCGCTATTGTCGGCGAAAAAATTATGGCCCATACCAAAATTAATCCACAACTTGCTAGCGGTCTGGGCGAAGAGGGAAACATTACACTCAGTCATGTCATGGACCTCTCCTCCGCCGATGGTATGGGCAGACACGGATGCGTCAGGAACGATAGGTTGGGGCTTTCAGTCAAACCAAGGGCACCAGGGTCAAGGGCTTTGGTCCCATTCAGAAATCTCCCACATCAATGTCAAAGAATTACTAGTCCCCTTATATTTCCTTCAGGCTCACGGCTCTACTTTACGGGGCAAGGCGGTGGCCTTCAGAATGGACAATCTGAATGCAGTTCACTGTATTCAGAAACAAGGGTCGACGAGATCTCGGGGGTTGCTAAACGTGTCAGAAAAGATTTTTATTCTAGCCAACAGGCTGGACATTCAGCTTCACGCATCTTATCTCCCAGGCGTAGCAAACGTCTGGGCAGACGCTCTGTCTCGGAGACAGAGCACAACAGTAGAATGGGCGCTCAAGCAAACCATTTTCGACCAAATGATTGCGGAGCCTTACCATCCACAAGTGGATTTGTTTGCGTCAGAGGAGACTCACAAACTCCCACTGTACCTCACCCGCCGGACGATAACGCCGGCGGGCGGGCCAGATGCACTGGTGACAGACTGGAACAGGTGGAGTTCCATTTATCTGTTTCTGCCGCCAGATGCGTCTCTAATGTGCCACGTAGTAAACAAACTACAGGATTATCGGGGCGTAGTCTCGCTAATCGCGCCCCTGTGGCCGGCGCAGTTGTGGTACCAGCAATTGAAGACGTGGTGCCCGGACCCGGTATCACTCCCGGTGGGGTTTTTCCACTTAGACACAATTGGCAACCTAAAGACCTCGCTGACTTTTGCATTATGGACATTCAGGAGGCCAAATGGCTAGCACCATATGGTAGAGACGTGACCAATAAATTCATGAGTCAATATACCCAGTCTACTAAGCGACAGTATCAATCGCATTGGCAAGCCTTTACTTCTTGGATTCTTAGAACAGAACAAACTGTGCCCTCGGTGGCTTTGGTTTTTAATTATTTAAATTATCTGTTCGAGCAGAAACGTTTATCTGTAGTAACGTTAAAAAATCACTTAACAGCGATTAGGATACCGTTTTTGGACCTTACCGGTCTCTCCATACCAGTTGCGGAGGAAAAAGGTTTTATGAGGGCATGTTTTAAACTCCGCCCACCTCCCCGTCAGCTCATGCCTACCTGGTCTCTGGACAAGGCATTGTCTTTACTTCATTCCCGTCTGTACCAAAATACTGCAGATTTTACATTACTTTTAAAAAGGGCAGTATTCCTTATGGCCTTGGCTACCGGGAACAGTGTCTGAGCTGGCGGCGATGAGCAACACACCTAATTGCCTCAGGTTTGGTAGGCTTAATGAGTGTATTCACATTGCACCTTCCCCAGGGTTCATAGCCAAGAATGAGCACAGTGAACACGTGTTTTCAGAGTTCACGGTACCGGCGTTGAAAAGGGGAAAGGTGCACCATAATTTATGTCCAGTGCAAGCTCTAACCAAATATTTGAGAGTGACACCTCTAAATCACCACGGTGCTTTATGGGTAGCAAGTACGGGTAAACGCTTGATGAAACGTAGACTAGCTTCTCTCTTGGTCGAGGTCATTAAAGAGAGTAATCCCGGCGTTGTGGGTAGGGCCCACGATTTACGCAAGTGGGCGGCTTCGTTACGTTTCCTTAAGAATTTTTCTGTTGAAGATATTACGTCCACACAGTTGTGGGCCTCTAATCATACGTTTTTGACTCGTTACCTCTCAGTAGCTCTAGACAAACCTTCCTTGCCATGTATAGCTTTAACCCTCCAGCCCCGGCTATGTATTATATATATATTCCTCGAAACCCGGGTGTTTTGGCCGAAAAACGTCTAAGCTAGGCTACCGTATATTCGTTAATCAGACTGCTTCCCGCATTCCCGCGCATCCCCAAGCATAGCTGTGTTATTTACCTGTAGAATGGCATTAAGTAGAGCTCTCTAAGTCAACTGGTTGAGCTGTGATGATGATTTCATTGGAGATAACTTTATGGCCAAAACAGCCACTTTACACCACTTTTCGATACTTAACAACAACATACAGGCACACACGAACAAGCGACGCTCTCCTTCTTGTGGCCGGAGATGCGGGGCGTCGGTCCAGCCGGCTGTTGTTTACATGCGTCGGACCGACGCCTCGCACATGAAGCTCACAGGCTTTCAACCACTGGGCGTTCAAGAGGCCTTCCGGGTACCTGTTATATGCTTTTTTATGGGCGTTCAAGAGCCCTTCCGTGGTGAGAGGGTTAAGGCAAAGGGTCTAGGTGGCCCCAAAGTCACTTATTTTTTAATTTCAAGAAAAGGGGGGGGGGGGGGGGGTGCAGTCAGTGTAACATAGGACACCCTAGATCCCGCCAGAATATGAGAGCTGTGATACTGTTTATGGGTGTTGTGATATTTAAATTTCTCTGTACTATTCATTACAGGAAATTGTGCTAGTACAATTTTAGTACAAACAACAGTGTTGTTGTAAGTAGTTTTAGGGCTGAGAAGCAATCTAATTTAAGCATTGGTTATATTTTGCAAGATATATCCACTAATTTTATGGGGTTTATATGTGCACATGTAAACTTATAAGTTTTATTTTTCACCACTTAATTTAAGTGGGGTGCCTCGTTAACTGGCGGATCTGTGCTCAGAATCTCAGAGTTATAACACCCTTTTTTATCAAGCAGGCTTCTTTGAAGCACGCTCCTGCTTGTACCCCTTTTTGTATAAGTTGTGCTGTATAAAGTTTATGCACCAAATATATATCTTTTACAAAGTAAGAATACTATGTGGTTGTTTGATTATCTGCCTTTGCTAGAGTTATGATATGATTACGAATGTCCCCCTCCAGTCTTAGATATCAGGCATAATCGTCAATGATGGAGGGGCCACTATTAAATTATAGGTTTGACTCCTGCAAGGAGATAAAGAAAACCTAATATTTAGTAGTGGCCCCGTAATCATTGACGACTGGGGCCCTCCCGACCATCCCCTTCCCATTCGTTGATGTATTAAGGATTTTGGTTTACTTGATATGTCAGTGAAGGAAGAATGACGCCTGAGTCAGCGTCTGGTCAAAGATCCACACAAGTACATCCACGAGTATATGGAAAGCTTATGAATAGTTATTCTTATTTTATTTTTATTTTTTATTTGTTACGAAGTTTTTTCGTAGTGAGAACCCAATTTCATAATGACTGAACCATGAGTGAGGTTGCGTGCGCTCATGATGAAGGCTCCTCAAATTTGTTATGCTCTGCGTGGTAGATTCAAAACTACGGCGGATGAGTGTTTGAAGAGGGTGCCTTATGTAATAGGCATAATCGTCAATGATTACGGGGCCACTACTAAATATTAGGTTTTCTTTATCTCCTTGCAGGAGTCAAACCTATAATCTGGTCAACGCAGCCCCTGCCCTTTCTGAAACCTCCCTGTTCCTCGCCTATTTTGTCATCCGTTATCTTCTGTAGTCTCTCTGTTACTACTCTTGCGTGTACCTTTCCAGCTATGCTAAGCAAGTTAATTCCCTTATAATTCTTACACTCTTCTTTACTACCCTTCCCTTTGTACAAGGGCACTATCACTGCTTTCCTCCAGTCCTCTGGTACACTTTCCTTTTCTCATGCTAATTTACATAACCTATGCATTATGTCAACAGCTTCTTCTCCTCCATATCTCAGCATTTCACATACATACATACATACATAACATTTTAAGACAGAGTGCTCCACACATACGTGCAGTTTCAGTCTCTTGTCCTAATGGCAGCGTTCCAGGCAACCCTGTTAAGGGCTGCTTCACTTGTCAAGTTCTTGGATTTGAGATCGGCACGTATAGTCCGATCCCAGGTCTTCCTCGGTCCACCCCTTGGTGCAGCTCCCTCCACAATCACAGACCTGCATTTTTTCACCCAATTTTGTTCATCCATTCTCTACACATGTTCATACCATCCCAGTCTGCTTGTACGCATCACCTCACTCATACTCTTTATACCTAAACGTCTCCTCAACTCATCATTTGTTATTCTATCCTGCAGCCTGGCCCCACACATCCATCTTACCATTCTCATCTCATTACGTTCCATTCTGTTGACATCCTCTACTTTAACGGCCCATGTTTCTGAGGCATACGCCATTGCACTTCTAACACATGAGGCATACACCTTGCCCTTCAGGGGGAGAGGCATTCTTTTCATGGTCAGAATTGGCAGCAGTTCTCTGAACTTCCCCCAGTCACATATAATTCTAGCGACAGTGGCAGCCTCAGCCCCACCACCGGCAGAGATGGCATCTCCTTTGTACTCCTAGGTAACAAAACTTGTCCACCAGCTCCAATGTCTCATTTCCAAAATTCACAGCCACAGGATCATCACTTATCACAAGCTCGCCTTTGCACACTACGCACTTAAATTTCTCTATTTCTGACTTATCCTTCGGCAGGGTTCCTTTTATTCTACTACAGCGCTTACTCCCATGGTGTACATACATACATACATACATACATAACATTTTAAGACTGAGTGTTCCACACATAAGTGCAGTTTCAGTCTCTTGTCCTAATGGCGGCGTTCCAGGCAACCCTGTTAACCTATACACGGCGAGCTGGGTGTATTGAACACCACTGTTCTGGGAGAGCATATTAGGCTCCATTCATGCTTATAATCGTCATTTTACGATAAATATCATTATTACTTATTCATATGCGCCTATTTTACCTTCACTATGAAGATAGTAACCTGTAACAACAATAAAACAAGTGGAAATATAATTTTTCTGGTCAAAATCGCGAATAAACATGGAGCAGCCCATTCATGAATTATGGAGAAAATTGAGGCAACCCCTCCCTTCACGAGGCCTCAAGCCAGACTGCCTCACTCATTCACACTCTCCCTTGTGCAACACACTCGCTAGGCACATAAGCACATCCTCCACACAGTTTGCTAATGTTAGCACAAAAATATACCAACAAATTAGGGAATAACAGGGAAAATATGTGATAATTGAAGGGGGAGGAGAAAGGGGGGAAGGAGGGGATGTGGAGGTGTGATATGAGGTATAGGTTTTTTTTTTTTTTTTTTTTTTTTTTTTTTTAGTGCTACTGGGGCATTTTAAAATGTTTTTTTTTTAGGCCTTCCCTCTTAAGAGCTTTGCCGCCGTTGCCCAGTAAAACTTCTTAAGAGCTTTGCCGCCGTTCCCGGGTTAAGGGCTGCTTCACTTGTCAAGTTCTTGGATTTGAGATCGGCACGTATAGTCCGATCCCAGGTCTTCCTCGGTCCACCCCTTGGTGCAGCTCCCTCCACAATCACAGACCTGCATTTTTTCACCCAATTTTGTTCATCCATTCTCTCCACATGTCCATACCATCCCAGACTACTTGTACGCATCACCTCGCTAATACGCTTTTCACCTGGGATGTTATCTACTCCAGCAGCTTTGCCCATTTTAAGTATATTGATTGCTTCTTTTACTTCTTCTCTGCTTATCTGGCTTTCAACTACCCTGTTTATTCTACCTCTCTCCATTCCTATGGATGAGATCTTTGCCTTCCCCCTACTCTTTACAGCTAAGCTACTTAAATGATCTTTCCCCCACCCCAATGACTGAGTCCTCACTCGAGCCCTCTAGCGGGTTATCACTGCCGGGAGAACCCTCTAAATCTAAAGTGAGAATATTATTTGGGGACACTATGTCCGCCAGAATATCCCCGACCACAGTCTCTGACTCCACTTCCGACCTGTCAGATTGGACTTGAGACATGTCGGGAGTAGAGGCAGAAAGCGAGGTTCGAGGCTCCGGCGAACGCCGGGAGGACTTTCGTTCATGAGACTCTTTCTTAGAAGACTTGTGACTCCGCCTCGACTTTGATGTATCACTAGAACTATCCTTGGTCTTGTCTGTCTTGCTCTTCTTCCGCGAAGGTGAAGTCGAGTGACTATGTGTCTGCTTTCTGAGAGGAGACCGTGACCTGGACCTAGATCTTGATTCCGAAGTTGTCGCCGGGGGAGACGGCTATCGCGGTCTCTTAGATGTGCCGGGAGAGGCAAGAAGCTCTTTAACCAGCTCAGCCTTTGCCGGCTTAGTGACTTTACTTCGGGAAGGAGGCCGTTTAATTGGGGGTACTGAACCAACAAACGGTCCCACAGAATTACGTTATCACACTGCAGTCGCATAATTAGTAAGAAGTTGTCTGACCTCGCGTAATGCAACCGCCGCGGCCAGATTGTCGTGCTGTAATACTTTAATACCCAGCTGACTACAAAAGGTACAATTCTTTGTGACCCACAAACCCCTTGATCGGTCTAAGTATTGACACAACGAATACATAGAGTGTGCGCAAAAATAGGGATTCCGGAACATGAGGGTGTTGAGCAAAGAGCAAAAATAGGGGCTAGAGCAGCCATGGCAGAGACTGGTTAAAAGCTAACTCCCCCCGGGCCTCACCTGGTCCTCTGTGGACCCGCCGGAACTCCGCCCTGGAAAAAAGAACATTTCCAGGAATTAATGCTCATAAGGTTACCCCAAAATGTTCTAACACAAGTGTTAATGAACCGCCGGGCAACGAGACGTAATACCCCACCATTACCTCTCGTTACCCTGTAGGTTCGTATGTAAAGATTTGTAAATAACTTTACATGTCCAAAAGATTTAAGAATATCCTCAGACATGATATAAAGATGAGCAGTTCTTTATAAGTGACGCAGTCTTCCCTGTGATATAACGTTCACCGGGAACCCATACTAAGACGCCGGCCTCCTTATTATAACGCAGTTAGCCAGGTTAAGCCCATCTTAATCATTAGATCACCGTGAGTTGAATGTCTTGATACCTAAATGTATCCCTCAATTGTTAGGCTAATCCTACCGAATTGCAAATCCGTGATTCCCACCCTCCCGAGGTTCAACCGCCGGGTGAAAAATAATAGAAAAGTTAACCCCAATTGTTCCTATCCCCACTTCTTTGCAAAAGATCGCCGGGGTGGAAAGACTACTCAAACAACACAGCCCAGTTTTTCAACGGCTTTGCAAAACCGGGAAAAACTATCGTCAACAGGTGTCCGCATGAACCCCTAGTTGAACCGGGTAAAGCCCTTCCGCCGGGAAACACATAGTAAGCCTGAACACAGGCCCCACTACAGAGACGCAGTTCTGGAGAGCTCTCAAGCCACCACTCGCCGGGGGAAACTAGCCTATTTTAACCACGCGTGATTAAAACTCGGCAACCAACCGGATTTTCTCGGTGCAATCGAGAAAACCCGCCGGAAAAGGCAACCCACACCCACCAGACGCAATCTGAGAACCAGCCGGGTTTTCACGGAGCAATCGAGAAAACCCGCCGGAAGCGGTAACCCACACCAACCAGAAGCAATCGGAGGTACACAAATAGTGCCTGGAATAAGCCAATACACAACTTATCCAGAACACACATGACACAGTAGTACATATTTATACAATAAATCAATAACACTTGTACATGTAAAAAAGCTACGAGAGGCTGGCTAGGCCTAAGCAGACGGAGTATCGCTTAAACATGTGGTAATAAAACAAAAAGCACTGAATATTATCACAACAGGAACAGCAGCCAACACACCTCGAAGAAATATACCCGGGAGAGGGAAGCACTGACACGGGACCTAGAAAAAACTTCACTAAGTGAAGAAAAATACGCTAGGAATGTCAGAAAACAAACAAATAAGGCAACTTCATCAGAAAGATAAAAAGAAGCCTAATCACGCGTAGTTAAAGCCAACTAAATAACTAGGCTAGCTAAACCGCGAAAACGTTTCACGCGTCCACCCCGGGACCACGAGGGTACGCCCGAAATAGGCGTCCCAAACACACGACCCAAAATACACTGAACTGCGGGCAGCCCGCCTATGACACCCCTACTACGCATATCCTAACCTTACTCGATACATCCCAGAGTAAGCAAATGAGAAAATACTCACTAGGGACGCAGCAAATGCGGAACGAGCGGAGCGTGGGGAGACACGTCAGGGCAGGTTGAGCGCAGAGCAGAGAAGGAAGAATGACGCCTGAAGTCAGCGTCTGGTTAAAGATCCACGAAGTTATGGAAAGCTTATGAATAGTTATTCTTATTTTCTTTTTATTTGTTATTTTTTACGAAGTTTTTTCGTAGTGAGTACCCAATTTCATAATGACGAACCATGAGTGAGGTTGTGTGCGCTCATGATGAAGGCTCCTCAATTTTGTATGCTCTGCGCAGTAGATTCAAACTACGGTAAATGAGTGTTTGAAGAGGGTGCCTTATGTAATAGGCATAATCGTCAATGATGGAGGGGCCACTAATAAATATAGTTCTGCCACAGTGACAGCTCTCCATGCCACCATCTTGGCACAGGTCTTCCTGCCAAGAAAGTTGGCACAGATCTCATGATGGTTGTTGGTCTCCTCGACGAGGTATTCCATGACTTCATTGTCGTAGAAGCCACAGAAAATTTCACTGGGGGTAGCAGCTGGGCCACAGGGAAATGTTGGTGATACCCCGGAACCCATCTGTACCTCGTCAAAGGCAGGACAATCTGGCTCAAAATCAGCCCCATCTGTCCACACAAACAGGTCGGATGCTGATGCTCGAGGTCGTGCAGGTGCAGCAGGCACACGCCCTGGACGCCCTGGCACATGCCCTTGGCCACGCGGACACCCTGCACGCCCACGCCCACGCCCAGGGGCAGCGGCGTCGGCATACTGACCACGTCCACGACGTCGCCCTCTCGCTCGTCTTGTCGGGATTTCCTCTTCCTCTTCCTGTTCCTGTTCCTGTTCCTCTTCCTCCTCAGGCGACGTCAGGTCATCTGGGGCAATGTTGGGGTCGTCAGCATCGTCTTCAGGAGACAATTCGGGTGAAGAAGTGACCGGGCGTCGGCGGTGTGGAGCGCGGGAGGCTGCGGGAGCTTCAACAATGGGAGCCTCGGCCTCGGGAGTTGGGCTCCTTTTGCGGTGAGCCGAGGGCTTCTCCGCAGCAAATAATGCTCTGCGGTGTGTTGAGGGCTGTGGCACACTAGTAATACCACTTGAAGAGGCCCTTTGGTCATCCTGAAGGAGAGATGAAGCCGAGGGCTGTGGGTGACCCACGCGGCGTCCCGGGTCGGCGTCACTATCACTCTCTTCAGCTTCCCTATCCTTTTCTGCGGCTGCCCTGCGTGCTTTTTTAGCTGCACTTTTCACCAACGATTGTATATAGAAATATTTGCCCCCTTTCAAGGGCGTACGGGCAGGCAAAGGGGAAGGTCCTGGGCTAGGGCTAGGCCTAGGCTGACATAGCAAAGATGGCGAGGGGGTAGGCCTAGGTTCTAGCACACTTGGAAGCTCAATGGCACCTTCCTGAAACACTTCCACATCAGGATCATCACTACTGTCTCCCCCCTCAAATAAATCGACATTATCGTCGTCTCCAAAGCCAACGAAATCGTCATCTTCACTTGCACTTATAAATTGTTGTTTGTCCACCAAGCTTTCGCCACTGCTCTCTTCACTATCAAAAAGTTGTCGCTGTATAGCGCTATCACTCAACAAACGCTTAACTTTCTTTCGTTGAGCTTTCTTCTCGGTTGCAACAGGCGTTGAAGTTGCGAGCGGGGTAGCACTGGGGCCCGCGGGAGGTTGCAGCGAATCGGACACGTCGGAAAACATTTTTTCAGTATAACTCGCTATGGCGGCCACGTACGAACTGATAACACTAGTAGTTGAGGCTTGGTGGCGCTGCGGTCACTCCTGCAATGCAAAATTTGGCCGCGCGAATTTTGAAGCACGCTTTCAAGCACAGGGATTTTAAAATGACATCCGGACACCTGCCCTTTTTTCGTGGTGTCATTTTAAAATGACACCCGGGCTGGAAGGGTTAAGGTTAAGAGTCAAGTCACTGCCAGTACATTTAAAAAATTGTTCCAGCAACACTAGTTGTTTTACTGAATCAATAGTAGTTGCCTTCTCCGACCTTAACCAATTTTCAAATGCATCTGACAGCTCTCTAGCGTGTTCCTGGAAAGTACTCTCCTTTCTTTTTGGAACCGCCCTAAACTTCAGCCTATAGGTCTCTGGCTGTAGCTCATACGCCCTCAGGACAGCCTCTTTCAACAACTCGTAATTCACACAGGAATCTAGGGGCAAAGCATCGTATGCCTTGAGTGCTTTCCCCGTCAATCGTGAAGAAACAAGGGCTGCCCACTTCTCCTCGGGCCATTGGTGCTCCTGGCACTTTTTCTCGAACCGGAGAAAAAATTCTGTAACTCCTAACTCATCAAACACTGGAACCAACTTAAGTAGATGCGACAGGGACTGGTCATGGGCTCGACCCCCCTGGACGACCCGGTTCCTCGTCACCTCTACACGAGTTTTCTCTAGGTACACATCGGCACGATACCTTTCAGACTCTCGCTCACGCTGCTCGAGCTCAGCCTGTCGCTCCTGCTTTCGCTGCTCGAGCTCAGCCTCATACTTTCGCTGCTCAAGCTCAGCCTGTCGCTCCTGCTGCTTAAGTTTGGCGAGCTCGAGCTGAAACAACATCTCGGCAGACAAACCTTGAGGAGGGGGTGCTACTATCGGGGACCCACCCCGTGAATCACCTAGAGGCATACCCAACCGCCAGCGGGCATCAGCCTGCGGGAACATACCCGGCTCCGGAACCCGAGGGGGCTCCATGATAGGCGTCGAGTGGAATGGGGGCTGGGCCGAAGGTGCCCCAGCTCCCGCTCCACCCGAAGCCCCATGCACCCCACCGAGCACACAGGTAACCAGCTCACCTCTCGACAAACCGCTAGTACCGGGAAACCCTAAGACCGTGGCCACACACTGCAGTCCGTACCGGTCTAGCCCCGACACACGATCCGCTGACACAGGCTCCTCCAAAAATCTCCGAGCATCCTCCTCATTGTTCACCACCCGAACGCCGTTAAACAACTCCACCTTCTCGCCTGCCTCTCGCACTGTGCCCTCACTATGCTCAGACCCGTCCAGTGACATGATGGAGTCAACAAAACAAAAATCTCAAGTCCAGAAAAAAGCAGCCAAACTTTCGCGCAGCTTTATTCACCAACAAATATTTGAAGATGTTCTTGAGTGCAATACTAGGCCACCAATAACTCCAACAAGTTCTATGTATCCTCAAAACAATGTCTACTGCCAACAATGCGAGAAATAAATTCAACCCCAAATGGCAATAAGATTTCTCCCAAAACAAATTGCAATATTCAGTTCACTATATTCTGGTCTAAGGTCGCCATTTGTTATGACGACTAAGATAAAATACTAGGCAAGGTCGCCATTTGTTACGACCGGCACTACGAAATAAACAAGGGCACTTAAGAATGGACTAGATGATAGGCTATATATGCAACAACGGTATGCTAAGTCCAAACCCTCGAACTATTACGCCGGTGAACAAAAACACTTAAACCCTCCAGAGTTAATCTCCTGGATAACAGGGTATCAATTAACTGGGTTTTAGTGCACTTCTACAAAGGCTTGCCGATGACGGCAAAGCCTACTCACAAAAGGAGTACTTTATGTTAATAAAATGCTCTTAAGTAATAACAATGCTTGAATAAACTATAATAAGATTTAATAAAGGAGTATATGCTTACGTTAACTTTAGTGTGAGTCTGTACTCAACACTAACCTCTACAATGCTCTATGAAAGCACTGGAAGTCTAGTCCTACAGCAATCAGGTATAGAATCTTCTGAAAATGTCTGATGCTCTAAGATGCTCGTTAATACAGAACAGAAATAAATGCAGGGGCAGGACACCAAAGCGTGTATCTTAAATACACCAATAAGTAGGATACATATATATAACAAGGGAGTGTAACAACTCTGTGACAGCACTAATAATAACCACTCAGAAACAGTACTTCCTAAGCCAATGTAACAGCCAAACTGGGTTGTGCACTATGCATCAACCTTGGCTAAAATAAAGCGTGATTAATTCCTAAAGCATACACAATGAAAGTTAATAAACACAATGCTGTCTTTCTCACTAATAAAGTCTAGCAGTGGCATAAAAGGTACTAGGAAACTAGGCAGAGCGCAAGCATGCTCGTAGCCTACTGTCTCCCCTTGAACAGATTTCCCTTATGTTACGTTACGTGACTTGGAGGCTCTCTTGGTAAGTCCAGCTCTCAAGTATCTGGTCATACCCTGGCGCTCCACAAAGGTCAACACAATGAGGTAGCAAGTATGCAGGTGAGAGTAGGCAAAAGCCCTTCACTTGTATACTGCTACACTCGCAAAGGAAAATATGCACAAGGGTTACAGGCTAGCTAGCTTCGTCGATGTTGTACAGGCTCTGACTTCTTACAGTTTCTTACAGTAGATCCTCTGGAAAAAGGCAAACTATGCCTGTGTATCCAGCTCAGTACCAGTACTTGCACTGCTGCAGTCGTTCACGGTGTTGGCGGCGGCGGTAGCAGACGCAACATTTTTACTATTCTGTATTTTTGTTTTATAATCAAACTTCAAATCTTGTCTTCC
>CM064503.1:35816941-36161263 GCA_032716605.1 Paralithodes platypus | reverse complement strand
ATCTGCTCAACAGGTGGCGTTGTGTATGTGTGTAAGAGTGAGAGTCCGAGTGTAGGGGGAGAGACAGTGAAGCACGGGAACGAGGTGGCTTCAGAGATGGGGTCGCTTCGGGCCATGAGTGAGCACCGTGCCTCATGTGAAGGCAAGATGGCAGGTGCTCGTTGTACTCTACGTGCTTCACATGTCTCACTCCCTAGACTGGAACAAGACCTCACGGGCTTCACTGCTCATTGTACAGCTGTGAATGTCCAGGCTCTCAGCCTATGCCCGAGAGGGAGTAGGTTGGAATAAAAAAAAAAAAAAAAAAAAAAAATGATAGGCGATTCACAGCGATAAACACGGAGCGTCACGAGCAAATTTTACGGACAATGGCGAGAGATACAATGACGCCGAAAGTCCGAAACAACACAGGGAGGCGGGAGGCTGCGCGGTGCGACACCTTGCGGTTGGGCCGTAAAATTGCCGCCCCACACGAACGGGAGAGCGGTCTGTTTGAAATTACGGTTGGATCCCGAATTTCTGCGGTTATTAGAGTTTAGGAAAATAGGATGATTATGTACGGTTGACTGAGATTTTCGGTAGTACGAAATACGGTTATAAGGGATTATACTGTATTTGCCCCCAAGGACCCATTGGTCAAGACTATCATCCACACAATACACAAATTACAGTGCGCTAATCGTTCCATCACACTGTGCTGGATCCCCGCGCATGTAGGAATTCCCGGGAATGAGCGTGCAGACTTCCTCGCTAAGCAAGCGTGTCATGGTACACCCTCTACTACTTTGCTGCGTTCGGAGGATATGCTCCCTGTCCTCCGTCGCCATGTTTATGACGCTTGGCGAGTTGAGTGGAGAGCGCAACCATTAACTGGCCACCTTCGCTCCATTAAGGATGACATACACTTGTGGCCCTCTTCAATTAATGGTTCACGTGCAGACCAAACCCTATTAACTAGATTACGTTTAGGCCACACACGCCTCACACATGGTTACCTGATGTCCACCCCTCGTGGTCCACCACCTGAATGTCAACATTGCCATACATCATTGACTGTTTTTCACTTTCTTTGTATTTGTCCCGTCTATACATCTGAAAGACGGAGATTCTTGCTGAACACCTCATTACATGGCATCCTCTCTGACTCAGACTCTTTCAATTTCACCCCTATTCGTCACTTCCTGAGAGCGATAAATTTATACAATGACATATAACTACTGACATATACGTGACTTTAAACTCTGTACCACCTCCTCCACCACTAGCCTTGAGAGGGCCTAGGCCCAGTGGGCTAGTATAAAATAAAAGCATCATCAACAACAACAACTGCCCCAGTATGTAGTCGATTCCGAATCAATAAGGGAGTTTGAAAGTAATCTTGATAAAGCATGGGGAAGACAAGATTTGAAGTTTGATTATAAAACAAAAATACAGAATAGTAAAAATGTTGCGTCTGCTACCGCCGCCGCCAACACCGTGAACGACCGCAGCAGTGCAAGTACTGGTACTGAGCTGGATACACAGGCATAGTTTGCCATTTTCCAGAGGATCTACTGTAAGAAACTGTAAGAAACTGTAATGTCTACTGCCCTCCCTCCATCCCTTGTCCATACACATGCCCAACTTGATAATACAGACCACAATTACAACAGATTACAAACACCCCATACATCATCCTGGGTGGTGACTTCAACGCAAAGACGTCGGCCTGGTTTGTCGACAACCCCGACACAGACAGAGGGCTGGTACTACAACACCAAACAGATAACCTCATCATCCTTAACGACATCCATCAACATACCCATATTCCCCACCAAGTCCTCTATAACCCATCATCTCCAGACATCACCTTCTGCTCCCCAGAACTCGCCCCCACAACATCCTGGAGGGTGGTTAGAACCTTAGGCTCTGACCACCTTCCGATCATTATCACCACCAAAACCAGACTCACCCCAGCTAGCCACAAACACACTTACACCAATTATAAAAGAGCTAACTGGGAAGCATTCACAAATGAGACAGAACAACACTTCACATCACCTTTTGCTCCCCAGAACTCGCCCCCACAACATCCTGGAGGGTGGTCAGAACCTTAGGCTCTGACCACCTCCCGATCATAATCACCACCAAAGCCAGACTCACCCCAGCTAGCCACAAACACACATACACCAATTATAAAAGAGCTAACTGGGAAGCATTCACAAATGAGACCGAACAACACTTCACAACTCTAAACAGTACACCCATCACTAACATCAACAATGCTGTACATATACTCAATAAAACTATCCAAAACGCTGACAAGAAACACATTCCAAGAGGTAACAGGAAAATACACAACCCCAACTTCACACCAGAAATTCAAAACCTCATCAGACAATGCGACATACTGAAACACTCCCCAGCACCCCACACACAAGACATCACACAAGACATCACACAACAAATTCAAGCACTCAACACCCAAACTAACAACAAAATACAGTAGGCTCACATATCTCGATCAATCTCATCTCGATATTTCGCATCTCGATGCCACCTTCAAGCTCTCCCCAATCACAAATCTCGATGAAAAAACGTTAATCTCGATAGCTAATAGCTAAATATCGATGCTAGATGCTTATATACTAATATAAACATATTAATCTTGACCAAATCGATGTGTGAACCTCACAGTCATTGTGTTTTGTTCACCTGTATACTAATGTACCGCTAGTATCGATCGTCTCAAGCGGTAGTCTAACCTGTCTCTGCCGCTTTCATTTACGTAGTAATATAAATTACTTTACCATGTTTTAATATACATTATTATTTGTATGAGGAAAATCTAATATATAATAATAGTAAAGACAAAAGAAAACTTGATTAAAACTTTATACCATGGAAAATTTATTGAAGTCGGTAGATCTAGCGGCCACTTGGTGTACCAGTCACACATCCGCCATTCGCTTGAAAACTTGTATTGTGAAGTCGTCTACCTGGACCTTTTTTTATCGCATTCATAAATGCCGGTACTAGTGGTGACAGGGTGAGGGAAGCAATTGCAAGAATTGTTGACGGTGACTTTGCGCCGGGTGCGGAGACGCAGTAACCTAACTGCGTTCGCCTCGGAACCAACAATCAACCACACAAACCTCTTTATCAATAAATATAAGGTAAAAATAAAACTCTTTCATTATTAATTTTATCTATTTTAACATATTATATATATTGCATGTGATTGTGGGGGGTAAATGTGAAAATTGACAGATTTGATGTAGGTTAGTCGGCAAGTGGCTGGAACCGATTGTATTTTTTCCCATAAGAAGTTAACTTCGCATCTCGATATTTCGAATCTCGATCGGTATTTGTGGGAACCAATTATGATCGAGATTGGAGATTCCACTGTACAAGAACAACAAAAACTAAATTGGAATAACTTCCTACAAACACTTGATCACAAAACAAACCCCAAAAAACTCTACAAAACACTAAACAGCATCACACTTTCCAACAGCAACACAACACAATCACATGCTGCAATCACAACAACAGACTCTACTCCTTCATGTAAACAACAAGCAAACACTCTCATCCAACTCTAGCTCTTCCCAAGCTTTCTGGCATCTAGCCAAAAACCTCTCCAACAATTTCTCTTCCTCGTCTTTCCCTCCCCTTTCCCACTCTGATGGCACAACCATCACTTCTTCCTCTGACAAAGCTAAACTCTTCGCTCAAACTTTTGCTAGAAACTCCACCTTGGATGATTCCGGTGCTATTCCTCCCTCTCCGCCCTCCTCTCTCTTACTTATGCCTAATATCCTAATCTCTTCTAAAGATGTACTTTCTACCCTCTCTGGGCTTAACACTAATAAGGCGTACGGTCCGGACGGTGTTCCTCCTGTTGTTCTCAAAAACTGTGCTTCCGTGCTGACTCCCTGCCTAGGCAAACTTTTTTGTCTCTGTCTATCCTCTAACGTCTTCCCTTCATGCTGGAAGTTTGCTCACATTCAACCTGTCCCAAAGAAGGGTGACCGCTCTCAACCCTCCAACTATCGTCCAATTGCTCTTATCTCTTATCTTTCTAAAGTTTTTGAAACTATTCTTGCTTCCAAATTTCTTAAGCATTTCTCTTCTCATAATCTGCTCTCAGATCGCCAGTATGGCTTCCTTAAGGGTCGCTCTACTGGTGATCTTCTTTCATATCTTACTAACTCTTGGTCATCCTCCTTTCGGGACTTCGGTGAGACTTTTTCTATTGCACTAGACATATCGAAAGCCTTCGATAGAGTCTGGCATAAATCTTTAATTTCTAAACTACCCTCCTTCGGTTTCTATCCCTCCATCTGTGCCTTTGTCTCTAATTTCCTTTCCGGCCGTTCCATAGCTGCGGTTGTGGACGGCCATTGTTCACTTCCTCACCCTATAAACTCCGGTGTTCCTCAGGGCTCTGTCCTATCTCCTATTCTCTTTCTAATTTTTATAAATGATCTCCTTAACTGTACCTTAATTCCCATCAATTCATACGCAGACGACTCAACCTTGCACTACTCCATTAGTTTTTCAGAACGCCCCAGCCAGCAATCCCTCAACGACAAACGTAATGAAGCCATAGAACTCTTAAATTCTGATCTAAATACTATTTCCAATTGGGGCAGAGAAAACCTTGTTAACTTTAATGCTTCGAAAACCCAATTTCTCCATCTATCTACCCGTCAGGATCTCCCAGCGGACTATCCCTTATTCTTCAACAATACAAAAATCAATCCTTCATCTTCTCTCAATATTCTTGGTGTCTCTTTTTCTGCTGCTCTCATTTGGAAGGACCATATTACCAGTCTTGCTAAGGCAGCCTCCCAGAAGCTGGGTGTGCTCAACCGCCTTAGGGGGTTCTTTTCCCCTGCCACAGCTTCTTGCTCTATACAGGGGCATAGTGCGCCCTTGTATTGAGTATTGTTCACATGTGTGGGGAGGTTCCTCTCACACCGCTCTCCTAGACAAAGTTGAAAGGAAGGCCTTTCGTATCATTAACTCCCGTCCACTCACCAACTCTCTGCAATCTCTCTCTCTCCGCCGCAATGTTGCATCTCTCTCGCTATTCTATCGCTACTATAATAATAAGTGTTCCTCAGAGCTATCCCAGTGCATACCACCTCCTTTACGTAGGGCACGTGGTACCCGTCTTGCAACTCAATCCCACCCCTACTCTGTGCAACTCTCCAATCCAAGAGTGAAACGTTACTCTCAAACTTTCTTCTACTCAACAGCTGTACTCTGGAACTCTCTCCCAGAATCAGTCTTTCCCTCTTCCTATGACTTAAATTGCTTCAATCTCTGTGTGTCCAGGCATTTTGGCTCGAACGTCCCTTGATTTTGGCCCTGTCACTCTTTCAACTATGGGGGAGGCACTCGCTATAGGCAGTTATGCCTTTTGCCTCCCTCAATCACATAGAAAAAAAAAAAAAAAAAAAAAATCAATCACTTTTCACATGTCAGCCACCTAAAACCTCACAAAGACGACCGACGTGTCATCCGACGTAAGAGACAATTCCCCACAGACCCTGACTATACACCCTTCACCAATCACCAGACAAAGCATATCATCAACAATCTCAAGCACTCACCCGCCTGTGGCCTAGACAACATAAGCAACATACACCTCAGACACCTGGGACCACAAGGCATACAAGCACTCACTAACATATCAAACTACAGCTACTCACACAACACAATACCAGACATTTGGAAGCATGGTATCATCATCACATTCCCCAAACCCAACAAAGACCACACGCTACCCTCCTCGCACCGCCCCATCACACTTCTTTGCTCCCCCTCCAAAGTCATGGAATGCCTAGTATTACAACTAATTACACCTGACCTACCCCTAGCTCCAACACAACATGGCTTTAGGCCACTGCACTCCACAAACACTCTTCTCAGAGACCTTACACAAAGAGCTTTCGACGGCATCAACTCAGCTAGACCACCACACAGATCACTATTAGCCACACTCGACATTAGTAAAGCCTTCGATGCCATCCCCCGCCACAACCTAACAAACAAAATCTACAACACAAACATGCACAACAACACAAAAAGGTGGCTGGCCAACTTCCTAGCAGGCAGATGTGCACATGTATCTTTTGCCGGTCAGTCATCTAAAATCAGAAACTTTCCAAACGGAGTCCCACAAGGATCCGTCCTATCGCCCGCACTCTTCAATCTGTACATGCACGATATAACTACACCCAATACGCCCCAAATAAACTTAGCCTCCTATGCAGATGACATTAACACTCACATGCACACACCATGACCCAAAAAGAGCAACAGATCTCCTTCAACCCTATCTCAACACACTACATGGTTGGTGCACTACAAACAGACTTAATCTAGCCCCAGCCAAATCCACCGCAACCCTGCTCACAAGTTGGACAGGAGAACACGAATACATCCCTCAACTCACCATAAACAACACACCCCTAACACATACACACACACCCAAAATCCTAGGAGTAACATATGATACTCATATGACATTCAAACAGCACACCACAAACATTAAAAAGAAACTGACACCCAGACTTAACGCCCTCAGGTCACTTGCTCACACAAAATTTGGACACAACAAAGAAACTACCACCACAGTATATAAACAATACATAAGATCAGTGATGGAATACGCAAGCCCAGCCTGGGCTTCTAACCTAGCTGAAACACATCATAAGACCTTACAGACTATTCAAAACAAAGCCCTGAAGATCATTACAGGCTGCACAGCTACTGCACCCACAGATCACCTACATCAAGAAACCAAAATCCTCAAAGTCAAAGACCATCTGGACATGAGAGGCACTCAATTCCTGGCAGCAGCCTCCACGAACCAAGACCACCCACTAAAACTACATGGCAACACACCCACAGACACCAAGAAATATCAAAACAACACCCAGCACACGGTATCACACACAATTATTGTCCTCTCTCCCTCCCTGCCCACCCCGAACCAACTTCCAGAAGCACATCCATACTCATATCTCTCACCGATCCATCCACTCACTCACAGACAACACGCAGCTGCATGCACGACCTCCCGAAATTCATCCTTCCGAATCCTCCCTTCCTCGCGAGGACAGAGTCCACCTGGCCAGGCTGAGATGCGGACACCATCCAGCTCTCCTGAGCTATCAGAAGAGACTGGATGACTCCGTTGTCGACGCCTGCCCGGGATGTAATACAGCACCCCATACCATTAAACACATCATAGAAGACTGCATTTCACACAACCACTTACGCCAACAACACAATCTACACTCAATGAGAGCTCTGTGGGAAAGCCCGATCGTGGCCATGGCCTTTCTCAGGGACTCGGGGCTGTTCGGCCAGGCAGCTTAGGGAACAACAACAACAACAACAACACTTCACAACTCTAAACAGCGTACCCATCACATCAACAATGCTGTACACATACTCAATAAAACTATCCAAAATGCTGACAAGAAACACATTCCAAGAGGTAACAGAAAAAGACACAACCCCAACTTCACACCAGAAATTCAAAACCTCATCAGACAACGCGACATACTGAAACACTCCCCAGCACCCCACACACAAGACATCACACAACAAATCCAAGCACTCAACACCCAGACTAACAACAAAATACAAGAACAACAAAAACTAAATTAGAATAACTTCCTACAAACACTTGATCACAAAACAAACTCTAAAAAACTCTACAAAACACTAAACAGCATCACACTTTCCAACAGCAACAAAACATAATCACATGCTGCAATCACAACAACAGACTCTACTCCTTCATGTAAACAACAAGCAAATACTCTCATCAATCACTTCTCACATGTCAGCCACCTAAAACCCCACAAAGACGACCGACGTGTCATCCGACGTAAGAGACAATTCCCCACAGACCCTGACTATACACCCTTCACCAATCAGCAGACAAAGCACATCATCAACAATCTCAAGCACTCACCCTGCTGTGGCCTAGACAACATTAGCAACATACACCTCAGACACCTGGGACCACAAGGCATACAAGCACTCACTAACATATCAAACTACAGTTATCCACACACAATACCAGACATCTGGAAGCATGGTACCATCATCACATTCCCCAAACCCAACAAAGACCCCACGCTACCCTCCTCACACCGCCCCATCACACTCCTTTGCACCCCTTCCAAAGTCTTGGAACGCCTTGTACTACAACTAATTATACCCGGCCTACCCCAAGCTCCAACACAACATGGCTTCAGGCCACTGCACTCCACAAACACTCTTCTCACAGACCTTACACAAAGAGCTTTTGATGGCATCAACTCAGCTAGACCACCACATAGATCACTACTACTAGTCTACTAGCCACACTCAACATTAGTAAAGCCTTCGATGCCATCCCCCGCCACAACCTAACAAACAAAATCTACAACACAAACATGCACAACAACACAAAAAGGTGGCTGGCCAACTTCCTAGCAGGCAGATGTGCACACGTATCTTTTTCCGGTCAGTCATCTAGCATCAGAAACTTTCCAAACGGAGTCCCACAAGGATCCGTCCTATCGCCCGCACTCTTCAATCTGTACATGCACGATATAACTACACCAAATACACCCCAAATAAACTTAGCCTCCTATGTAGACGACGTAACACTCACATGCACACACCATGACCCAAACACAGCAACAGATCTCCTTCAACCCTATCTCAACACACTACATGGCTGGTGCACTACAAACAGACTTAATCTAGCCCCAGCCAAATCCACTGCAACCCTGCTCACAAGCTAGACAGGAGAACACGAATACATCCCTTAACTCACCATAAACAACACACCCCTAACACATACACTCTCACCCAAAATCCTAGGAATAACATATGACATTCAAACAACACACCACAAACACGAAAAAGAAACTGACACCCAGAGTTAACGCCCTCAGGTCACATGCTCACACAAAATTTGGACACAACAAAGAAACCACCACCACAGTTTATAAACAATACATAAGATCAGTGATGGAATACGCAAGCCCAGCCTGGGCTTCTAACCTAGCTGAAACACATCATAAGACCTTACAGACTATTCAAAACAAAGCCCTAATAAACATTACAGGCTGCACAGCTACTACACCCACAGATCACCTACATCAAGAAACCAAAATCCTCAAAGTCAAAGACCATCTGGACATGAGAGGCACTCAATTCCTGGCAGCAGCCTCCACGAACCAAAACCACCCACTACACTACATGGCAACACACCCACAGACACCAAGAAATATCAAAACAACACCCAGCACACAGTATCACACACAAATACTGTCCTCTCTCCCTCCCTGCCCACCCCAAACCAACTTCCAGAAGCATATCCATACTCATATCTCTCGCCGATCCATCCACTCACTCATAGACAACACGCAGCTGCAAGCATGACCTCCCGAAATCCATCCATCCGAATCCTCCCTTCCTCGCGAGGACAGAGTCCACCTGGCCAGGCTGAGATGTGGACACCATCCAGGTCTTCTGACCTATCAGAAGAGACTGCATGACTCCGTCGTCGACACCTGCCCGGGATGTAACACAGCACCCCATACCATTAAACACATCATAGAAGACCGCATTTCACACAACCACTTACGCCAACAACACAATCTACACTCAATGAGAGCTCTGTGGGAAAGCCCGATCGTGGCCATGGCCTTCCTCAGGGACTCGGGGCTGTTCGGCCAGGCAGCTTAGGGAACAACAACAACAACAACATACCCATATTCCTCACCAAGCCCTCTATAACCCATCATCTCCAGACATCACCTTTTGCTCCCCAGAACTCGCCCCCACAACATCCTGGAGGGTGGTCAGAACCTTAGGCTCTGACCACCTCCCGATCATTATCACCACCAAAACCAGACTCACCCCCAGCTAGCCCACAAACAAACATACACCCAATTATAAAAGAGCTAACTGGGAAGCATTCACAAATGAGACAGAACAACACTTCACAACTCTAAACAGTACACCCATCACTAACATCAACAATGCTGTACACATACTCAATAAAACTATCCAAAACGTGACAAGAAACACAATCCAAGAGGTAACAGGAAAAAGACACAACCCCAACTTCACACCAGAAATCAAAACCTCATCAGACAACGCGACATACTGAAACACTCCCCAGCACCCCACACACAAGACATCACACAACAAATTCAAGCACTCAACACCCAAACTAACAACAAAATACAAGAACAACAAAAACTAAATTGGAATAACTTCCTACAAACACTTGATCACAAAACAAACCCCAAAAAACTCTACAAAACACTAAACAGTCATCACACTTTCCAACAGCAACACAACACAATCACATGCTGCAATCACAACAACAGACTCTACTCCTTCATGTAAACAACAAGCAAACACTCTCATCAATCACTTCTCACATGTCAGCCACCTAAAACCTCACAAAGGCGACCGACGTGTCATCCGACGTAAGAGACAATTCCCCACAGACCCTGACTATACACCCTTCACCAATCACCAGACAAAGCATATACATTACCAATCCCAAGCACTCACACCCGCCTGTGGCCTAGACAAACATAAGCAACATACACCTCAGACACCTGGGCCCACAAGGCATACAAGCACTCACTAACATATCAAACTACAGCTATTCACACAACACAATACCAGACATTTGGAAGCATGGTATCATCATCACATTCCCCAAACCCAACAAAGACCCCACGCTACCCTCCTCGCACCGCCCCATCACACTCCTTTGCTCCCCCTCCAAAGTCATGGAACGCCTAGTATTACAACTAATTACACCTGACCTAACCCTAGCTCCAACACAACATGGCTTTAGGCCACTGCACTCCACAAACACTCTTCTCACTTCTCACAGACCTTACACAAAGAGCTTTCGACGGCATCAACTCAGCTAGACCACCACACAGATCACTATTAGCCACACTCGACATTAGTAAAGCCTTCGATGCCATCCCCCGCCACAACCTAACAAACAAAATCTACAACACAAACATGCACAACAACACAAAAAGGTGGCTGGCCAACTTCCTAGCAGGCAGATGTGCACACGTATCTTTTGCCGGTCAGTCATCTAAAATCAGAAACTTTCCAAACGGAGTCCCACAAGGAATACTCTTCAATCTGTACATGCACGATATAACTACACCCAATATGCCCCAAATAAACTTAGCCTCCTATGCAGATGACATAACACTCACATGCACACACCATGACCCAAAAAGATAAACAGATCTCCTTCAACCCTATCTCAACACACTACATGGCTGGTGCACTACAAACAGACTTAATCTAGCCCCAGCCAAATCCACCGCAACCCTGCTCACAAGTTGGACAGGAGAACACGAATACATCCCTCAACTCACCATAAACAACACACCCCTAACACATACACACACACCCAAAATCCTAGGAGTAACATATGATACTCATATGACATTCAAACAGCACACCACAAACATTAAAAAGAAACTGACACCCAGACTTAACGCCCTCAGGTCACTTGCTCACACAAAATTTGGACACAACAAAGAAACTACCACCACAGTATATAAACAATACATAAGATCAGTGATGGAAATACGCAAAGCCCGGCCTGGGCTTCTAACCTAGCTGAAACACATCATAAGACCTTACAGACTATTCAAACAAAGCCCTGAAGATCATTACAGGCTGCACAGCTACTTCACCCACAGATCACCTACATCAAGAAACCAAAATTCTCAAAGTCAAAGACCATCTGGACATGAGAGGCACTCAATTCCTGGCAGCAGCCTCCACGAACCAAGACCACCCACTAAACTACATGGCAACACACCCACAGACACCAAGAAATATCAAAACAACACCCAGCACACGGTATCACACACAATTATTGTCCTCTCTCCCTCCCTGCCCACCCCGAACCAACTTCCAGAAGCACATCCACACTCATATCTCTCACCGATCCATCCACTCACTCACAGACAACACGCAGCTGCATGCACGACCTCCCGAAATCCATCCTTCCGAATCCTCCCTTCCTCGCGAGGACAGAGTCCACCTGGCCAGGCTGAGATGCGGACACCATCCAACTCTCCTGAGCTATCAGAAGAGACTGGATGACTCCGTTGTCGACGCCTGCCCGGGATGTAATACAGCACCCCATACCATTAAACACATCATAGAAGACTGCATTTCACACAACCACTTACGCCAACAACACAATCTACACTCAATGAGAGCTCTGTGGGAAAGCCCGATCGTGGCCATGGCCTTTCTCAGGGACTCGGGGTTGTTCGGCCAGGCAGCTTAGGGAACAACAACAACAACATACCCATATTCCTCACCAAGCCCTCTATAACCACATCTCCAGACATCACCTTTTGCTCCCCAGAACTCGCCCCCACAACATCCTGAGGGTGGTCAGAACCTTAGGCTCTGACCACCTCCCGATCATTATCACCACCAAAACCAGACTCAGCTAGCCACAAACACACATACACCAATTATAAAAGAGCTAACTGGGAAGCATTCACAAATGAGACAGAACACTTCACAACTCTAAACAGTACACCCATCACTAACATCAACAATGCTGTACACATACTCAATAAAACTATCCAAAACGCTGACAAGAAACACATTCCAAGAGGTAACAGGAAAGACACAACCCCAACTTCACACCAGAAATTCAAACCTCATCAGACAACGCGACATATTGAAACACTCCCCAGCACCCCACACACAAGACATCACACAACAAATTCAAGCACTCAACACCCAAACTAACAACAAAATACAAGAACAACAAAAACTAAATTGGAATAACTTCCTACAAACACTTGATCACAAAACAAACCCCAAAAAACTCTACAAAACACTAAACAGCATCACACTTTCCAACAGCAACACAACACAATCACATGCTGCAATCACAACAACAGACTCTACTCCTTCATGTAAACAACAAGCAAACACTCTCATCAATCACTTTTCACATGTCAGCCACCTAAAACCTCACAAAGACGACCGACGTGTCATCCGACGTAAGAGACAATTCCCCACAGACCCTGACTATACACCCTTCACCAATCACCAGACAAAGCATATCATCAACAATCTCAAGCACTCACCCGCCTGTGGCCTAGACAACATAAGCAACATACACCTCAGACACCTGGGACCACAAGGCATACAAGCACTCACTAGCATATCAAACTACAGCTATTCACACAACACAATACCAGACATTTGGAAGCATGGTATCATCATCACATTCCCCAAACCCAACAAAGACCCCACGCTACCTCCTCGCACCGCCCCATCACACTTCTTTGCTCCCCCTCCAAAGTCATGGAACGCCTAGTATTACAACTAATTACACCTGACCTACCCCTAGCTCCAACACAACATGGCTTTAGGCCACTGCACTCCACAAACACTCTTCTCACAGACCTTACACAAAGAGCTTTCGACGGCATCAACTCAGCTAGACCACCACACAGATCACTATTAGCCACACTCGACATTAGTAAAGCCTTCGATGCCATCCCCCGCCACAACCTAACAAACAAAATCTACAACACAAACATGCACAACAACACAAAACGGTGGCTGGCCAACTTCCTAGCAGGCAGATGTGCACACGTATCTTTGCCGGTCAGTCATCTAAAATCAGAAACTTTCCAAACGGAGTCCCACAAGGATCCGTCCTATCGCCCGCACTCTTCAATCTGTACATGCACGATATAACTACACCCAATACGCCCCAAATAAACTTAGCCTCCTATGCAGATGACATAACACTCACATGCACACACCATGACCCAAAAAGATCAACAGATCTCCTTCAACCCTATCTCAACACACTACATGGTTGGTGCACTACAAACAGACTTAATCTAGCCCCAGCCAAATCCACCGCAACCCTGCTCACAAGTTGGACAGGAGAACACGAATACATCCCTCAACTCACCATAAACAACACACCCCTAACACATACACACACACCCAAAATCCTAGGAGTAACATATGATACTCATATGACATTCAAACAGCACACCACAAACATTAAAAAGAAACTGACACCCAGACTTAACGCCCTCAGGTCACTTGCTCACACAAAATTTGGACACAACAAAGAAACTACCACCACAGTATATAAACAATACATAAGATCAGTGATGGAATACGCAAGCCCGGCCTGGGCTTCTAACCTAGCTGAAACACATCATAAGACCTTACAGACTATTCAAAACAAAGCCCTGAAGATCATTACAGGCTGCACAGCTACTTCACCCACAGATCACCTACATCAAGAAACCAAAATTCTCAAAGTCAAAGACCATCTGGACATGAGAGGCACTCAATTCCTGGCAGCAGCCTCCACGAACCAAGACCACCCACTAAACTACATGGCAACACACCCACAGACACCAAGAAATATCAAAACAACACCCAGCACACGGTATCACACACAATTATTGTCCTCTCTCCCTCCCTGCCCACCCCGAACCAACTTCCAGAAGCACATCCACACTCATATCTCTCACCGATCCATCCACTCACTCACAGACAACACGCAGCTGCATGCACGACCTCCCGAAATCCATCCTTCCGAATCCTCCCTTCCTCGCGAGGACAGAGTCCACCTGGCCAGGCTGAGATGCGGACACCATCCAACTCTCCTGAGCTATCAGAAGAGACTGGATGACTCCGTTGTCGACGCCTGCCCGGGATGTAATACAGCACCCCATACCATTAAACACATCATAGAAGACTGCATTTCACACAACCACTTACGCCAACAACACAATCTACACTCAATGAGAGCTCTGTGGGAAAGCCCGATCGTGGCCATGGCCTTCTCAGGGACTCGGGGTTGTTCGTTCGGCCAGGCAGCTTAGGGAACAACAACAACAACAACATACCCATATTCCTCACCAAGCCCTCTATAACCCATCATCTCCAGACATCACCTTTTGCTCCCCCAGAACTCGCCCCCACAACATCCTGGAGGGTGGTCAGAACCTTAGGCTCTGACCACCTCCCGATCATTATCACCACCAAAACCAGACTCACCCCAGCTAGCCACAAACACACATACACCAATTATAAAAGAGCTAACTGGGAAGCATTCACAAATGAGACAGAACACTTCACAACTCTAAACAGTACACCCATCACTAACATCAACAATGCTGTACACATACTCAATAAAACTATCCAAAACGCTGACAAGAAACACAATCCAAGAGGTAACAGAAAAAGACACAACCCCAACTTCACACCAGAAATTCAAAACCTCATCAGACAACGCGACATACTGAAACACTCCCCAGCACCCCACACACAAGACATCACACAACAAATTCAAGCACTCAACACCCAAACTAACAACAAAATACAAGAACAACAAAAACTAAATTGGAATAACTTCCTACAAACACTTGATCACAAAACAAACCCCAAAAAACTCTACAAAACACTAAACAGCATCACACTTTCCAACAGCAACACAACACAATCACATGCTGCAATCACAACAACAGACTCTACTCCTTCATGTAAACAACAAGCAAACACTCTCATCAATCACTTCTCACATGTCAGCCACCTAAAACCTCACAAAGGCGACCGACGTGTCATCCGACGTAAGAGACAATTCCCCACAGACCCTGACTATACACCCTTCACCAATCACCAGACAAAGCATATCATTAACAATCCCAAGCACTCACCCGCCTGTGGCCTAGACAACATAAGCAACATACACCTCAGACACCTGGGACCACAAGGCATACAAGCACTCACTAACATATCAAACTACAGCTATTCACACAACACAATACCAGACATTTGGAAGCATGGTATCATCATCACATTCCCCAAACCCAACAAAGACCCCACGCTACCCTCCTCGCACCGCCCCATCACACTCCTTTGCTCCCCCTCCAAAGTCATGGAACGCCTAGTATTACAACTAATTACACCTGACCTACCCCTAGCTCCAACACAACATGGCTTTAGGCCACTGCACTCCACAACCCTCTTCTCACAGACCTTACACAAAGAGCTTTCGACGGCATCAACTCAGCTAGACCACCACACAGATCACTATTAGCCACACTCGACATTAGTAAAGCCTTCGATGCCATCCCCCGCCACAACCTAACAAACAAAATCTACAACACAAACATGCACAACAACACAAAAGGTGGCTGGCCAACTTCCTAGCAGGCAGATGTGCACACGTATCTTTTGCCGGTCAGTCATCTAAAATCAGAAACTTTCCAAACGGAGTCCCACAAGGATCCGTCCTATCGCCCGCACTCTTCATCTGTACATGCACGATATAACTACACCCAATACGCCCCAAATAAACTTAGCCTCCTATGCAGATGACATAACACTCACATGCACACACCATGACCCAAAAAGATCAACAGATCTCCTTCAACCCTATCTCAACACACTACATGGTTGGTGCACTACAAACAGACTTAATCTAGCCCCAGCCAAATCCACCGCAACCCTGCTCACAAGTTGGACAGGAGAACACGAATACATCCCTCAACTCACCATAAACAACACACCCCTAACACATACACACACACCCAAAATCCTAGGAGTAACATATGATACTCATATGACATTCAAACAGCACACCACAAACATTAAAAAGAAACTGACACCCAGACTTAACGCCCTCAGGTCACTTGCTCACACAAAATTTGGACACAACAAAGAAACTACCACCACAGTATATAAACAATACATAAGATCAGTGATGGAATACGCAAGCCCGGCCTGGGCTTCTAACCTAGCTGAAACACATCATAAGACCTTACAGACTATTCAAAACAAGCCCTGAAGATCATTACAGGCTGCACAGCTACTTCACCCACAGATCACCTACATCAAGAAACCAAAATTCTCAAAGTCAAAGACCATCTGGACATGAGAGGCACTCAATTCCTGGCAGCAGCCTCCACGAACCAAGACCACCCACTAAACTACATGGCAACACACCCACAGACACCAAGAAATATCAAAACAACACCCAGCACACGGTATCACACACAATTATTGTCCTCTCTCTCCCTCCCTGCCCACCCCGAACCAACTTCCAGAAGCACATCCACACTCATATCTCTCACCGATCCATCCACTCACTCACAGACAACACGCAGCTGCATGCACGACCTCCCGAAATCCATCCTTCCGAATCCTCCCTTCCTCGCGAGGACAGAGTCCACCTGGCCAGGCTGAGATGCGGACACCATCCAACTCTCCTGAGCTATCAGAAGAGACTGGATGACTCCGTTGTCGACGCCTGCCCGGGATGTAATAGCATCCCATACCATTAAACACATCATAGAAGACTGCATTTCACACAACCACTTACGCCAACAACACAATCTACACTCAATGAGAGCTCTGTGGGAAAGCCCGATCGTGGCCATGGCCTTTCTCAGGGACTCGGGGTTGTTCGGCCAGGCAGCTTAGGGAACAACAACAACAACAACATACCCATATTCCTCACCAAGCCCTCTATAACCCATCATCTCCAGACATCACCTTTTGCTCCCCAGAACTCGCCCCCACAACATCCTGGAGGGTGGTCAGAACCTTAGGCTCTGACCACCTCCCGATCATTATCACCACCAAAACCAGACTCACCCCAGCTAGCCACAAACACACATACACCAATTATAAAAGAGCTAACTGGGAAGCATTCACAAATGAGACAGAACACTTCACAACTCTAAACAGTACACCCATCACTAACATCAACAATGCTGTACACATACTCAATAAAACTATCCAAAACGCTGACAAGAAACACATTCCAAGAGGTAACAGGGAAAAGACACAACCCCAACTTCACACCAGAAATTCAAAACCTCATCAGACAACGCGACATATTGAAAACACTCCCCAGCACCCCACACACAAGACATCACACAACAAATTCAAGCACTCAACACCCAAACTAACAACAAAATACAAGAACAACAAAAACTAAATTGGAATAACTTCCTACAAACACTTGATCACAAAACAAACCCCAAAAAACTCTACAAAACACTAAACAGCATCACACTTTCCAACAGCAACACAACACAATCACATGCTGCAATCACAACAACAGACTCTACTCCTTCATGTAAACAACAAGCAAACACTCTCATCAATCACTTTTCACATGTCAGCCACCTAAAACCTCACAAAGACGACCGACGTGTCATCCGACGTAAGAGACAATTCCCCACAGACCCTGACTATACACCCTTCACCAATCACCAGACAAAGCATATCATCAACAATCTCAAGCACTCACCCGCCTGTGGCCTAGACAACATAAGCAACATACACCTCAGACACCTGGGACCACAAGGCATACAAGCACTCACTAGCATATCAAACTACAGCTATTCACACAACACAATACCAGACATTTGGAAGCATGGTATCATCATCACATTCCCCAAACCCAACAAAGACCCCACGCTACCCTCCTCGCACCGCCCCATCACACTTCTTTGCTCCCCCTCCAAAGTCATGGAACGCCTAGTATTACAACTAATTACACCTGACCTACCCCTAGCTCCAACACAACATGGCTTTAGGCCACTGCACTCCACAAACACTCTTCTCACAGACCTTACACAAAGAGCTTTCGACGGCATCAACTCAGCTAGACCACCACACAGATCACTATTAGCCACACTCGACATTAGTAAAGCCTTCGATGCCATCCCCCGCCACAACCTAACAAACAAAATCTACAACACAAACATGCACAACAACACAAAACGGTGGCTGGCCAACTTCCTAGCAGGCAGATGTGCACACGTATCTTTTGCCGGTCAGTCATCTAAAATCAGAAACTTTCCAAACGGAGTCCCACAAGGATCCGTCCTATCGCCCGCACTCTTCAATCTGTACATGCACGATATAACTACACCCAATACGCCCCAAATAAACTTAGCCTCCTATGCAGATGACATAACACTCACATGCACACACCATGACCCAAAAAGATCAACAGATCTCCTTCAACCCTATCTCAACACACTACATGGTTGGTGCACTACAAACAGACTTAATCTAGCCCCAGCCAAATCCACCGCAACCCTGCTCACAAGTTGGACAGGAGAACACGAATACATCCCTCAACTCACCATAAACAACACACCCCTAACACATACACACACACCCAAAATCCTAGGAGTAACATATGATACTCATATGACATTCAAACAGCACACCACAAACATTAAAAAGAAACTGACACCCAGACTTAACGCCCTCAGGTCACTTGCTCACACAAAATTTGGACACAACAAAGAAACTACCACCACAGTATATAAACAATACATAAGATCAGTGATGGAATACGCAAGCCCGGCCTGGGCTTCTAACCTAGCTGAAACACATCATAAGACCTTACAGACTATTCAAAACAAAGCCTGAAGATCATTACAGGCTGCACAGCTACTTCACCCACAGATCACCTACATCAAGAAACCAAAATTCTCAAAGTCAAAGACCATCTGGACATGAGAGGCACTCAATTCCTGGCAGCAGCCTCCACGAACCAAGACCACCCACTAAACTACATGGCAACACACCCACAGACACCAAGAAATATCAAAACAACACCCAGCACACGGTATCACACACAATTATTGTCCTCTCTCCCTCCCTGCCCACCCCGAACCAACTTCCAGAAGCACATCCACACTCATATCTCTCACCGATCCATCCACTCACTCACAGACAACACGCAGCTGCATGCACGACCTCCCGAAATCCATCCTTCCGAATCCTCCCTTCCTCGCGAGGACAGAGTCCACCTGGCCAGGCTGAGATGCGGACACCATCCAACTCTCCTGAGCTATCAGAAGAGACTGGATGACTCCGTTGTCGACGCCTGCCCGGGATGTAATACAGCACCCCATACCATTAAACACATCATAGAAGACTGCATTTCACACAACCACTTACGCCAACAACACAATCTACACTCAATGAGAGCTCTGTGGGAAAGCCCGATCGTGGCCATGGCCTTTCTCAGGGACTCGGGGTTGTTCGGCCAGGCAGCTTAGGGAACAACAACAACAACAACATACCCATTCCTCACCAAGCCCTCTATAACCCATCATCTCCAGACATCACCTTTTGCTCCCCAGAACTCGCCCACAACCCCACATCCGGAGGGTGGTCAGAACCTTAGGCTCTGACCACCTCCGATCATTATCACCACCAAAACCAGACTCACCCCAGCTAGCCACAAACAACCATACACCAATTATAAAAGAGCTAACTGGGAAGCATTCACAAATGAGACAGAACAACACTTCACAACTCTAAACAGTACACCCATCACTAACATCAACAATGCTGTACACATACTCAATAAAACTATCCAAAACGCTGACAAGAAACACATTCCAAGAGGTAACAGGAAAGACACAACCCCAACTTCACACCAGAAATTCAAAACCTCATCAGACAACGCGACATATTGAAACACTCCCCAGCACCCCACACACAAGACATCACACAACAAATTCAAGCACTCAACACCCAAACTAACAACAAAATACAAGAACAACAAAAACTAAATTGGAATAACTTCCTACAAACACTTGATCACAAAACAAACCCCAAAAAACTCTACAAAACACTAAACAGCATCACACTTTCCAACAGCAACACAACACAATCACATGCTGCAATCACAACAACAGACTCTACTCCTTCATGTAAACAACAAGCAAACACTCTCATCAATCACTTTTCACATGTCAGCCACCTAAAACCTCACAAAGACGACCGACGTGTCATCCGACGTAAGAGACAATTCCCCACAGACCCTGACTATACACCCTTCACCAATCACCAGACAAAGCATATCATCAACAATCTCAAGCACTCACCCGCCTGTGGCCTAGACAACATAAGCAACATACACCTCAGACACCTGGGACCACAAGGCATACAAGCACTCACTAGCATATCAAACTACAGCTATTCACACAACACAATACCAGACATTTGGAAGCATGGTATCATCATCACATTCCCCAAACCCAACAAAGACCCCACGCTACCCTCCTCGCACCGCCCCATCACACTTCTTTGCTCCCCCTCCAAAGTCATGGAACGCCTAGTATTACAACTAATTACACCTGACCTACCCCTAGCTCCAACACAACATGGCTTTAGGCCACTGCACTCCACAAACACTCTTCTCACAGACCTTACACAAAGAGCTTTCGACGGCATCAACTCAGCTAGACCACCACACAGATCACTATTAGCCACACTCGACATTAGTAAAGCCTTCGATGCCATCCCCCGCCACAACCTAACAAACAAAATCTACAACACAAACATGCACAACAACACAAAACGGTGGCTGGCCAACTTCCTAGCAGGCAGATGTGCACACGTATCTTTTGCCGGTCAGTCATCTAAAATCAGAAACTTTCCAAACGGAGTCCCACAAGGATCCGTCCTATCGCCCGCACTCTTCAATCTGTACATGCACGATATAACTACACCCAATACGCCCCAAATAAACTTAGCCTCCTATGCAGATGACATAACACTCACATGCACACACCATGACCCAAAAAGATCAACAGATCTCCTTCAACCCTATCTCAACACACTACATGGTTGGTGCACTACAAACAGACTTAATCTAGCCCCAGCCAAATCCACCGCAACCCTGCTCACAAGTTGGACAGGAGAACACGAATACATCCCTCAACTCACCATAAACAACACACCCCTAACACATACACACACACCCAAAATCCTAGGAGTAACATATGATACTCATATGACATTCAAACAGCACACCACAAACATTAAAAAGAAACTGACACCCAGACTTAACGCCCTCAGGTCACTTGCTCACACAAAATTTGGACACAACAAAGAAACTACCACCACAGTATATAAACAATACATAAGATCAGTGATGGAATACGCAAGCCCGGCCTGGGCTTCTAACCTAGCTGAAACACATCATAAGACCTTACAGACTATTCAAAACAAAGCCCTGAAGATCATTACAGGCTGCACAGCTACTTCACCCACAGATCACCTACATCAAGAAACCAAAATTCTCAAAGTCAAAGACCATCTGGACATGAGAGGCACTCAATTCCTGGCAGCAGCCTCCACGAACCAAGACCACCCACTAAACTACATGGCAACACACCCACAGACACCAAGAAATATCAAAACAACACCCAGCACACGGTATCACACACAATTATTGTCCTCTCTCCCTCCCTGCCCACCCCGAACCAACTTCCAGAAGCACATCCACACTCATATCTCTCACCGATCCATCCACTCACTCACAGACAACACGCAGCTGCATGCACGACCTCCCGAAATCCATCCTTCCGAATCCTCCCTTCCTCGCGAGGACAGAGTCCACCTGGCCAGGCTGAGATGCGGACACCATCCAACTCTCCTGAGCTATCAGAAGAGACTGGATGACTCCGTTGTCGACGCCTGCCCGGGATGTAATACAGCACCCCATACCATTAAACACATCATAGAAGACTGCATTTCACACAACCACTTACGCCAACAACACAATCTACACTCAATGAGAGCTCTGTGGGAAAGCCCGATCGTGGCCATGGCCTTTCTCAGGGACTCGGGGTTGTTCGGCCAGGCAGCTTAGGAACAACAACAACAACAACATACCCATATTCCTCACCAAGCCCTCTATAACCCATCATCTCCAGACATCACCTTTTGCTCCCCAGAACTCGCCCCCACAACATCCTGGAGGGTGGTCAGAACCTTAGGCTCTGACCACCTCCCGATCATTATCACCACCAAAACCAGACTCACCCCAGCTAGCCACAAACACACATACACCAATTATAAAAGAGCTAACTGGGAAGCATTCACAAATGAGACAGAACAACACTTCACAACTCTAAACAGTACACCCATCACTAACATCAACAATGCTGTACACATACTCAATAAAACTATCCAAAACGCTGACAAGAAACACAATCCAAGAGGTAACAGAAAAAGACACAACCCCAACTTCACACCAGAAATTCAAAACCTCATCAGACAACGCGACATACTGAAACACTCCCCAGCACCCCACACACAAGACATCACACAACAAATTCAAGCACTCAACACCCAAACTAACAACAAAATACAAGAACAACAACAAAACTAAATTGGAATAACTTCCTACAAACACTTGATCACAAAACAAACCCCAAAAAACTCTACAAAACACTAAACAGCATCACACTTTCCAACAGCAACACAACACAATCACATGCTGCAATCACAACAACAGACTCTACTCCTTCATGTAAACAACAAGCAAACACTCTCATCAATCACTTCTCACATGTCAGCCACCTAAAACCTCACAAAGGCGACCGACGTGTCATCCGACGTAAGAGACAATTCCCCACAGACCCTGACTATACACCCTTCACCAATCACCAGACAAAGCATATCATTAACAATCCCAAGCACTCACCCGCCTGTGGCCTAGACAACATAAGCAACATACACCTCAGACACCTGGGACCACAAGGCATACAAGCACTCACTAACATATCAAACTACAGCTATTCACACAACACAATACCAGACATTTGGAAGCATGGTATCATCATCACATTCCCCAAACCCAACAAAGACCCCACGCTACCCTCCTCGCACCGCCCCATCACACTCCTTTGCTCCCCCTCCAAAGTCATGGAACGCCTAGTATTACAACTAATTACACCTGACCTACCCCTAGCTCCAACACAACATGGCTTTAGGCCACTGCACTCCACAAACACTCTTCTCACAGACCTTACACAAAGAGCTTTCGACGGCATCAACTCAGCTAGACCACCACACAGATCACTATTAGCCACACTCGACATTAGTAAAGCCTTCGATGCCATCCCCCGCCACAACCTAACAAACAAAATCTACAACACAAACATGCACAACAACACAAAAAGGTGGCTGGCCAACTTCCTAGCAGGCAGATGTGCACACGTATCTTTTGCCGGTCAGTCATCTAAAATCAGAAACTTTCCAAACGGAGTCCCACAAGGATCCGTCCTATCGCCCGCACTCTTCAATCTGTACATGCACGATATAACTACACCCAATACGCCCCAAATAAACTTAGCCTCCTATGCAGATGACATAACACTCACATGCACACACCATGACCCAAAAAGATCAACAGATCTCCTTCAACCCTATCTCAACACACTACATGGTTGGTGCACTACAAACAGACTTAATCTAGCCCCAGCCAAATCCACCGCAACCCTGCTCACAAGTTGGACAGGAGAACACGAATACATCCCTCAACTCACCATAAACAACACACCCCTAACACATACACACACACCCAAAATCCTAGGAGTAACATATGATACTCATATGACATTCAAACAGCACACCACAAACATTAAAAAGAAACTGACACCCAGACTTAACGCCCTCAGGTCACTTGCTCACACAAAATTTGGACACAACAAAGAAACTACCACCACAGTATATAAACAATACATAAGATCAGTGATGGAATACGCAAGCCCGGCCTGGGCTTCTAACCTAGCTGAAACACATCATAAGACCTTACAGACTATTCAAAACAAAGCCCTGAAGATCATTACAGGCTGCACAGCTACTTCACCCACAGATCACCTACATCAAGGAACCAAAATTCTCAAAGTCAAAGACCATCTGGACATGTGAGGCACTCAATTCCTGGCAGCAGCCTCCACGAACCAAGACCACCCACTAAACTACATGGCAACACACCCACAGACACCAAGAAATATCAAAACAACACCCAGCACACGGTATCACACACAATTATTGTCCTCTCTCCCTCCCTGCCCACCCCGAACCAACTTCCAGAAGCACATCCACACTCATATCTCTCACCGATCCATCCACTCACTCACAGACAACACGCAGCTGCATGCACGACCTCCCGAAATCCATCCTTCCGAATCCTCCCTTCCTCGCGAGGACAGAGTCCACCTGGCCAGGCTGAGATGCGGACACCATCCAACTCTCCTGAGCTATCAGAAGAGACTGGATGACTCCGTTGTCGACGCCTGCCCGGGATGTAATACAGCACCCCATACCATTAAACACATCATAGAAGACTGCATTTCACACAACCACTTACGCCAACAACACAATCTACACTCAATGAGAGCTCTGTGGGAAAGCCCGATCGTGGCCATGGCCTTTCTCAGGGACTCGGGGTTGTTCGGCCAGGCAGCTTAGGGAACAACAACAACAACAACATACCCATATTCCTCACCAAGCCCTCTATAACCCATCATCTCCAGACATCACCTTTTGCTCCCCAGAACTCGCCCCCACAACATCCTGGAGGGTGGTCAGAACCTTAGGCTCTGACCACCTCCCGATCATTATCACCACCAAAACCAGACTCACCCCAGCTAGCCACAAACACATACACCAATTATAAAAGAGCTAACTGGGAAGCATTCACAAATGAGACAGAACAACACTTCACAACTCTAAACAGTACACCCATCACTAACATCAACAATGCTGTACACATACTCAATAAAACTATCCAAAACGCTGACAAGAAACACAATCCAAGAGGTAACAGAAAAAGACACAACCCCAACTTCACACCAGAAATTCAAAACCTCATCAGACAACGCGACATACTGAAACACTCCCCAGCACCCCACACACAAGACATCACACAACAAATTCAAGCACTCAACACCCAAACTAACAACAAAATACAAGAACAACAAAAACTAAATTGGAATAACTTCCTACAAACACTTGATCACAAAACAAACCCCAAAAAACTCTACAAAACACTAAACAGCATCACACTTTCCAACAGCAACACAACACAATCACATGCTGCAATCACAACAACAGACTCTACTCCTTCATGTAAACAACAAGCAAACACTCTCATCAATCACTTCTCACATGTCAGCCACCTAAAACCTCACAAAGGCGACCGACGTGTCATCCGACGTAAGAGACAATTCCCCACAGACCCTGACTATACACCCTTCACCAATCACCAGACAAAGCATATCATTAACAATCCCAAGCACTCACCCGCCTGTGGCCTAGACAACATAAGCAACATACACCTCAGACACCTGGGACCACAAGGCATACAAGCACTCACTAACATATCAAACTACAGCTATTCACACAACACAATACCAGACATTTGGAAGCATGGTATCATCATCACATTCCCCAAACCCAACAAAGACCCCACGCTACCCTCCTCGCACCGCCCCATCACACTCCTTTGCTCCCCCTCCAAAGTCATGGAACGCCTAGTATTACAACTAATTACACCTGACCTACCCCTAGCTCCAACACAACATGGCTTTAGGCCACTGCACTCCACAAACACTCTTCTCACAGACCTTACACAAAGAGCTTTCGACGGCATCAACTCAGCTAGACCACCACACAGATCACTATTAGCCACACTCGACATTAGTAAAGCCTTCGATGCCATCCCCCGCCACAACCTAACAAACAAAATCTACAACACAAACATGCACAACAACACAAAAAGGTGGCTGGCCAACTTCCTAGCAGGCAGATGTGCACACGTATCTTTTGCCGGTCAGTCATCTAAAATCAGAAACTTTCCAAACGGAGTCCCACAAGGATCCGTCCTATCGCCCGCACTCTTCAATCTGTACATGCACGATATAACTACACCCAATAGGCCCCAAATAAACTTAGCCTCCTATGCAGATGACATAACACTCACATGCACACACCATGACCCAAAAAGAGCAACAGATCTCCTTCAACCCTATCTTAACACACTACATGGCTGGTGCACTACAAACAGACTTAATCTAGCCCCAGCCAAATCCACCGCAACCCTGCTCACAAGTTGGACAGGAGAACACGAATACATCCCTCAACTCCCCATAAACAACACACCCCTAACACATACACACACACACAAATTCCTAGGAGTAACATATGATACTCATATGACATTCAAACAGCACACCACAAACATTAAAAAGAAACTGACACCCAGACTTAACGCCCTCAGGTCACTTGCTCACACAAAATTTGGACACAACAAAGAAACTACCACCACAGTATATAAACAATACATAAGATCAGTGATGGAATACGCAAGCCCAGCCTGGGCTTCTAACCTAGCTGAAACACATCATAAGACCTTACAGACTATTCAAAACAAAGCCCTGAAGATCATTACAGGCTGCACAGCTACTGCACCCACAGATCACCTACATCAAGAAACCAAAATCCTCAAAGTCAAAGACCATCTGGACATGAGAGGCACTCAATTCCTGGCAGCAGCCTCCACGAACCAAGACCACCCACTAAACTACATGGCAACACACCCACAGACACCAAGAAATATCAAAACAACACCCAGCACACGGTATCACACACAATTATTGTCCTCTCTCCCTCCCTGCCCACCCCGAACCAACTTCCAGAAGCACATCCATACTCATATCTCTCACCGATCCATCCACTCACTCACAGACAACACGCAGCTGCATGCACGACCTCCCGAAATCCATCCTTCCGAATCCTCCCTTCCTCGCGAGGACAGAGTCCACCTGGCCAGGCTGAGATGCGGACACCATCCAGCTCTCCTGAGCTATCAGAAGAGACTGGATGACTCCGTTGTCGACACCTGCCCGGGATGTAACACAGCACCCCACACCATTAAACACATCATAGAAGACTGCATTTCATACAACCACTTACGCCAACAACACAATCTACACTCAATGAGAGCTCTGTGGGAAAGCCCGATCGTGGCCATGGCCTTTCTCAGGGACTAGGGGCTGTTCGGCCAGGCAGCTTAGGGAACAACAACAACAACAACTCTAAATTATTGGTGAAACAGCACAATATAAACGATCGCTTAGTGCTGAGGTAACGACAGGGGCGCCGTCAGGCTATAGCCTATACAGTATATTGCGAAAACTTCCTCATAGCTACAGTACTTATATAAGCTTCAAACACAAAACATAGTAACATTAACGTATAGATTGGGTCCTATTACACAAAGTTTGTCAATATCAATCCATATTATTCTAAAGTTTAAGTGAAACACCACAATATAACGATCGAAATATATATTTTGGTACAACATTAAGTGTTTTGATTGTGAGAAGGGCTTCTGGTAGACATAAACAATGTTCAAGGTGAATTAGTGCTAAAATAGCTACACCACTTGCAGCTAAATAACCACTGTTCTATAGCCTATGCCACGGCGATTGGTATGAATCGAAAACCTCCGAAAAGTTAAAAAATATTTCCTCATATAAGCTTCAAATTAAAACAAAAATTACACTAATGTGTAGATTGAGTCATATTGCATTATAATTGTAGATGTAAATCCATATTACTTTACATTACAGTATAGGTGAAACGGCACAATATAGGCTAAGGTCGGACATTGTTATTGTTGTGTCGGAGACTCTCGCAGCTTGGCGTGTGTGATAGAATTTGCCGGCGCTACTGGCAGAAAATGGAGACTGGAGATCGGAGAATGGCGAGAATTTGGCCCAGTGTGATGCCCCCTTTAGCAAGACTGGTAATATGGTCCTTCCAAGTGAGAGCAGAAGAAAAAGAGACACCAAGAATATTGAGAGAAGATGAAGGATTGATTTTTGTATTGTTGAAGAATAAGGGATAGTCCTATGGGAGTTCCGAACGGGTAGATAGATGGAGAAATTTAGTTTTGGAAGCATTAAAGGCAACAAGGTTTTCTCTGCCCCAATTGGCAATAGTAGTTAAATCAGAAGATAAGTAGTGTTGCATAGCTGCATTACGTTTATTTTTGAGGGATTGATGGCTGGGGCGTTCTGGAAAACTAATTGATTAGTGTAAGGTAGAGTCGTCTGCGTATGAATGGATGGGACTAGAGGTACAGTTAAGAAGATAATTTATGAAAATTAGAAAGAGAATAGGAGATAGGACAGAGCCCTGAGGAACACCGGAGTTGATAGGATGAGGAAGTGAGCGATGGCCGTCCACAACAGCAGCTATGGAACGGCCGGAAAGGAAATTAGAGACAAAGGTACAGATGGAGGGATAGAAACTGAAGGCGGGTACGTAGTTTAGAAATTAAAGATTTATTAGTGGCCCCTCCATCATTGACAATATGCCTATTACATAATAGTCCCCTTTCAAACCCTTGTGTTAGCTGTTTGAAACAACCGCCGCAGGGAGAGAGAGAGGGAACACATCGTAAGGGTACGCTTATTCTCTTACAAAATCGTCGCTTATGATTGGGTACTCACTACGAAAAAACTTTGTAAAAAATAAAATAAAATATTAGAAATACTATAAACCAAGCTTCCCAGAACTTGTAGATGTTTTACCGTGCGGAGTATCCTCCGTGAGACGCTACTTTGTGAAGCGTCATTCCGTCTTCCTCACCCTGCGTCCATGCAGGACCGTCTCTCTTCATTCTGCATTCGTTCGCCTCTTAGTGAGTCTTTTGCTCATTTGTATCTATCTGAGACGTTATAGAATAGGTTTAGATTAGTGAGAGCGGTCGTCCCCATTGGCACGGTCGCAGGAAGTGTGTTTAATGTAGGGTACTAATTGTGTTGTGACGTCCATGCGGTCCGCGTCGGACATGGGCGCCGATGTTAACTTTTCCTTTTCAGCTCTTAGCTTTGCCTTTTAGCTAGTTAGGAGGCTGTGTTTATGCAGGGCTCCTCTGCTTGGCCATCTATCTGATGGAGTTGCTGGTGTTTTGTGCGTCTAGCTGACGCTCTTGTCCACGTGTTGCCCCGCGGGGTGTGGAACGTTCTGGAGCCCCTGTAGCTCGAGGATACGTGTGGTAGCCGGTTGCTATGTCGTCGTGGGGGGTTAGGCTTCACATGTTTTTTCGTGTGGCTTGCCCTATGCCTCGTGGCTAGCCTCGTGGTAGGGGTATGTGTCTGTAGCTAGGCTTTATTATTGATTCTTGAATTAAATAATAATGGTAGCCTTTAATTTTTACTGTCATTCTCATGTGGTGTTATTTTACATGTGTGGAAAGTGTCAGGTTGCGTCCTGACGTATTTGGTATGTTTTGTGTGGTTCAAGCTTGCCCGGTCAAGTTCGTCCACACAATGGGTGTTTTTTCCCCTCCGGCGCACTTTTGCCAGCAATTGGTGCCGGAGACTCGCCTCGGCGGGTTAGGAATCAACCCAAGACACCCAATTTGGTTATCATGCCTTTCCATCCCCCGGCGGATGGGCTAATTGCTTTGGAGGTTTTTCGGGCCAGCCGACTGGCCTAGCCTATACGGATATCCTCACGCAGCGGGTATAACCTTTATTCCGTCATCACGGCGGACGAAACTAAGTGAGATCCTCTAACTATCACTCTTTTAAGATCGAATAGTTACGTTGCTTATTCCTAAAGGGATAAACGGTTGTATAGGTCATGGCTACTGTGGATCATCGACAAGCAGTCTTTTTACCTTCATGGGATAAAAGGGTGATTTTCAGCTCAGCTGATATGACTCGCCTATACGTGTGAGATCCCTCAAACTGGGATTCCGTCATTGCGACGGAAAGGCCTATTTTTGGGATGTCAACAATCGTCCGTAAGTAAACGGTAGAGTTGTGACAAGTAACATTCTTTAAGAATAAGACAATCAATCGTCTGTAAGGTGGTGGGATTGTTGACCTTTAACATTCTTAAAGAATGAGACAGTACCGGTATAGGTCAGTGATACAGAGTATCATTGATAAGAAGTCTTTTTTTCCTCCCATGAAAAGACCATCAGGGTTTTTTCATTAAGGTTACGAAGGACAATTAGAGTCGCCAGTGTGCTAAGTCTAATTTTATACCTTCCATGAGAAAACCATCGTGAAAACCATCGTGGTTTTTCCAGAAGGATACGAACGAAAATTAGAGCAGCAAGTGCGCTAAGTCTAATTTTCCGGCGTATTCGAGGTACGAGTATGAGTGTTTAATGTCTTGGGTTATACTTATGAGCATTGATTCTTGGAAATTTTTATTTCCAGGTTACACTCTTAGACCCCGACGGCACGCCCCAAGGTGGGGGGCCATGCCTAGAAGAGGGTTAAGTCGTGTGTTCTGTTGTACTTTCGTTTCTTTCACCATCAGAAATGGATTATGTGTGTACCGTGGTTGTTTAGCTCAAGTAATCTTTAGCTATACCCAAGTAAGGTGGTGTATGTACTAGCAGTCATGATGACGCACTAGGCCAAATGGCCCTATTGGTAAAAAAGCACGCTTCAATGACTATCCAAAGGAGGCAGCCCAGGTATCGTTGTACGACACTGGTTTTGTGGAATCGTTTTTCATGATTACTAAAGTTAAGTTTAATCTTAATGGTGAAAAGGAGGGGGGGCCCCTCAGGACCCCTAGACCCTCCACCGGACTATGTGATAAGTTCACGAGCTGTGATACTTGTTAAGTCTAGTTGGTTATACAACTCAAAATTTTATTTTTATTTTTAAGGTATCTATCATAGATGCAACTATAGGATATTAAGTATAAATTGTACAAAGCATAGGGTATGTACAATTTATTGTTAAGGACATAAGATATAATCAAATGATTTATTTGTGCCTTTACAATGTTGGACAGGAATAAAAGAATGTTCTTGAAAACAAATTAATTGAAACTCAAGGTGATACTGTATTCTTTAACGGATGTACTGTACCTGGAAGGCTCCGGGTCCGGTTCTACCAGTTGGAAAGGTTCATGTCCACTACCTCGCAGGTCATCGACACTAGGTGTACAGTAAACCGTGAGGTTCAGATACTGTCATCAAGATATAACTTGGGTTGGGAAACCTTTGACAATGGTCGGTCGATCACGACAGTCCGGTATGGGACGTTTTAACCCTTCTTAGTCGACAACCGGACACTTATGACCCGTGACAGCAATCAGATTCCCATTTTTAGGGTTAAATGGACTCTGTTTTTCGCCGGTAGTGGAGAATGCTTGCCGGCAGGCAGGTTTTCTCACTATCCCCCAACATGTCAGCTCATGACTGATGGGTCTAGTAACAGGGCCTTGTCGTCACTAACTTCTCAGTTATTTCGTTACCTTCCCCCTTTTGAGTTTCTGGTAAAGGTGGACAGTGTTCCGTCTGACCTGGTCTCCGGGTACTGTACTTGAGCAGGCTGCATTGACCAACGAACCTAACAGTCTATTTCAGGCGACACGTTAGGGTTGTTCTATTTACGCCCTCCTATGCTTCATCGCTAGAATGGGTTTAGTGGGTTGGTTTTTTCCGGCTTTCATGGTCCCAGTGCTCTTTAATTAAGAGATACTTGCCTTGCATTTTGATCGGTGAACTCTTTTGCCTCTAGGAGAGGGTCCCAGCCTACTAAAACGGACGCACATGCATCGGTATTTTAGGTGGTCATGTTACGACATGGACGTTAGCCCCCTTGACTCGGGGAGGGTGATAACGGTACCAACCCAGGCTCGGTGGGGGCAGGCACTTGATTTTGGTCAAGGTGCACATGTTCTGTTACATGAGTGACCTCTAGCTTCCGTTTTTTCCTTTCTTCGTGGATGGGTACAGAACAAGGAAGGGAACATCGACACAATTTTTGGAAAGAATGGAATGGACGAACTTCGGGTTTTCCCGTTTTCTATTATCCAAACTCCACGGAGGTGGCCCGCCAGGGTTCACTATCTCCAGGCTTTGGCACCAAGTGGGGATGGACGGACCTCCGTCTCATCTTTTTCCTGGTTTAGTATGGGATGTTTTTTCGATCAAGATTATCGACGCATCTCATCTGTAGGCATGAGACGGACTTTCCTAACAAGATGTCTCCCTATTGACCTACATACACCACGTCTTTGCTGGATAAGCATCACAACACCAGGTATGATAGGTCGAGGGCTTTTCGATTTAAGACTACTTTTTCGGGTGAAAAGAAAAAGCAGTCAGGTTGGGTAACTCCTGTCAGTTTTCTGGCTTACTCGCCGGATCGTACAGGTGCTGGTCGAGACGACTTAGGCACTGACTATTTGTCACACTACTTAGGGCTCTCTCTCTCTGGTTGCAGACGGAGAGTAGGCGCCAAGTCTATATTTTCCCTATCTTACCGGCGGATATGTTATCATGCTTTCTGGTAGACTAGGTGTAGCCCCGTAGATTTTGACACTGACTGCCTCCACAATAAGAGAGCAGTCCACATGTCTTTTCTTTTTTCCCCGTTCTTACCGTCGAACCTTGTAGGTCAGGATTCCTGGTAGAATGGGTATTGCCTAGTATATTTTAACACTGACTGCCTCCCCGGCACGGGAGAAGTCACATAAAATTTACTACACTACACTAAATTTTAAAAATTCAGTCGTAAGAGTCACCTAAGTGGAGCTATAATTTCCGGTAGTCTAGACTACCATACCGTGAAGCTGTCATACTGAAGGGCAGAACAACGGGGTAGGAATTCCTGGGATTAGTACTACAGTCAGCCTTAGAGTGGGCCCGACCAAAGTCATTTTAGACTACTGTATTGTCAACCTCCCGCTGACTCCGACCAACTCACATTCTAAATATCACTGTTCACAAAGATTTCTCAATCCCGGATCCAGTATTGGGAGAATGGGATTTGAATGTCGGTCTGCCGGACACACCCTGTGACATAACGGGGCTTTTTCGGAAGTTCACCAGACTTACACACAATTAGTGGTAAGCAATGGCGTCACTGTAGGGTTGACTCTGACTACCTCGTGTAAGATTTCTCGTGCCGTAGTGGGACACTGTTCCACTGAACCCGGGCATAGCCCAGTCTCCCGGGTTCACTTCATTCACAAAGCATATGTAAAAAATGCGACATGGGATTCAGATCAGGTTTACGCATCTGCCGCGTAGTTTGAAGATGTTTCGTTCGGACAGAAGCCTTTTGGCATGTCCCAGTACATAACAGGTTCCAACAATTCGTTGCTATGTGGATCTAGCATCGGACCGAGGTCATTTTCATAGAGTTCCTCTCAACCTGAACATGGCTCCGTGCATCCTTAACAAATTAGTCCAACGAGATCTGTCTTTCTTTTTGTTAAAACAAAGGATCATGATAATGGGGTCCCTCGCCGTCTGGCTCATGAGGGTAGCACAACTAGAGATTCCATGCCTCACGTAGGCTTGCTTATCTGGATTCACCTTCCTCGACAGTCGGACAGGTTGAAGGTCCAGAGTTTAAATCTTGGAGGTTAAAGGGCGGTTACCGCTATAAATAGCGGAACAATCGTAGCAAATTCTGTATTTATTAGTGGCCCCTCCATCATTGACAAACATGCCTATTACATAAGGCATCCTCTTCAAACACTAATCCGCCGTAGTTTGAATCTACCGCGCAGAGCATTTAAAATCTGAGGAGCCTTCATCATGAGCGCACGCGACCTCACTCATGGCTTCAGTCATTATGAATTGGGTTCTCACTACGAAAAAACTTCGTAAAAAATAAAAAGAAAAAGAAAATAAGAATAACTATCCAATAAGCTTTCCATCATATCGTGGATGTACTTGTGTGGATCTTTGACCAGACGCTGATTCAGGCGTCATTCTTCCTTCTCTGCTCTGCGCTCAGCCTGCCCGGACGTGTCTCCCCACGCTCCGCTGGTTCCGCATTTGCTGCGTCCCTAGTGAGTTTTTTCTCATTTGTTTACTCCGGGATGTATCGAGTAAGGTTAGGATATGCGTAGCAGGAGTGTACTGGGCTGGTTGCCCGCAGTGCAGTGTATTTTGGGTCGTGTGTTTGGGGCATCTATTTCGGATGTACCCTCATGGTCCTGTTGTGGACATGTGAACTTTTCACAGTTGAGTTAGCTTGTGATGCAGGCGGCTTTCATTACGCGTTATTTTATGCTGCCTTTTATCTTTCTGATGAGGTAAGCGTTGCTTACTGACGTTCCCAGCGTATTTTTCTTCACTTAGTGAAGTTTTTTCTGGGTCCCGAGTCAGTCTTCCCTTTGTCGGAAGTTTTTGCTACAGTGGTGTGTTGGTGGTGGTTCCTGTTGTTATATTTCCAGTGTTTTTTGTTTATATTTCAACATTTCTTATGCCGTATGCTTAGGCCTAGCCAGCCGCTCGTAGCTTTGCCACATGTACAAGTGTTATTGTTTATTTTATAAATATGTCCTACTGTGTCATGAGTATCCTGGTTTAGTTGTGTATTGGCTAATTCCACGGACTATGTATGTTTCCTGGATTAGTTGTGTATTGGCTAATTCCACGGATTATTGTGTGGGCCCCAGGCTAGTCGTGCTTGGCTTGCTCTCGGGTCCTTTGTGCGTTCAGATGGTTTCTGAACGGGGTGGGTTACTTTCCGGCGGGTTTTGCTCGGTTACACCATGAAAAACCCGGCCGAGAGCTGTGTTGGGCCATGCGTGGTTTCAACACAGGCTTGTGTCCCCGGCGATGAGGTGTCTGTGGCTCTCCAGGACTGCGTCTCTGTGTTGGTGCCTGTTTCAGGCTCCCTATGATCCCCGGCGGACTGGCTGTACCCATCTAACATTGTTCATGCGGACATATGTTATGAAGTTTTTCTACCCGGTTTTACAAACCAAAGGAAAAACCTAGCTGTTGTTGAGGGCTTTCCTCCCCGGCGATCTTTTACAAAGAAGTGGGGACAGGAACTTATGGGGTTAACGTTTTTTACATCTCACCCGGCGGGTGCACCTTGGTAGGGTGGGATGAACGTCTTGGTCATTCAGTTTAGTTAACCGATCCATTTTAGTGATACTTTATGTATCGCCGCCTTCAGACTTACGGCGATCGAAGGCTCAATTGGGGTTAACATCTTTTTCACAAATTTTTCACACCCGGCGGGTGCTCCTGGGAGGAGAAAATAAGGAATTTACAATTCAATTTAGTTAACCAGTTAATTGAGAGATACGTTAATGTATCGCCGCCTTCAAACTGACGGCGATCCTTTGTGACAATTTGTTAGAAATCAGATCTCGTATCAGCCTGCCCTGTGTTATTCTGCTAAATACTTCAGGTGCCGGCGTCTTTGTGGGGGGTTGTTTTACAAAATTGAATCTTGAAACAGTCACCACCGGAAAGACTATGTTTATAAACGCCATACTGGTTCTTTATATTATGTCAGAGGGTATTCTTAACTTTCTTATGACATGTTTAGATATACGGAAATCTTTATAGAATCCCGCCGCGTAGCGAGCTGTGATCGTTGTGACATTACGTCTCGTTACCCGGCGGGTTATTAACACGTGTGTGCGAACATGTTGGGTTAACCTTATGAGCATTAATTCCTGGAAATTTTCTTTTTTCCAGAGCTGGGCTCCGGCGGACCAATACAGACCCTGCAGTAGTTTTCCCACCAGTCTCTGTCATGGCTACCTTTGCCCCAGTTTTTGCTTTATGCATTACCCCTACCTGTGCCGGTATCCCTATTTTTGCGCACACTCTTTGCATCAAGTGTGTTAAATGTCTAGACCGTTCAAGGGGTCTGTGGGTGATGCGCAACTGTTCCTTTTGCTCCCAATTAAGTGTCAAAGTCCTCCGCGATAATGATAAGACCGCAGCGGTCGCCTTACGAGAGGTTAGGCAACAGATGTCAGCGTATACTACGATTGTGGCTCATAAGTCACTTCAATGTGACAATGTCCCTCTTTGGGATAGGCTTCTTTTTGAGCACCCTCCCCCTAAACGTTCCTCTCGAGTAACTAGTCGTAAGCCGGCGGAGACTGGTCAGGGTTCTGTATCTTCTCCTGCTGCTACTGCGAAACGTCAACGAGGGCCTACACCCCCGGCGGCAGCCTCCTCGTCTCGGGAGATCTCTCGGTCTAGGTCACCTCTCAGACACCAGCCACCTAGTCTTGCCTCTTCACCATCGAGTAAGAAGAGTAAGACAGAAAGTTCCACCAGTGGTCACGGCGATAAATCCTCCAAATCGAAGAGTAGTTCACGGTCACACCGCAGCCATAAATCTTCAAAAAAGGATTCCCATGATAGAAAGGCCTCCCGACATTCGCCAGTTTCTAGTGCTTCTCATCGTACCTCTACCCCAGACAGAGTTTGTGTTCGGTCTCAAGGGTCCAGTATAGTGCCTGTACCTAAAGATGATTTACCCATTAACATTTTAACCCTGGAATTGGAGAGTTCAGGGGGCTCAGTGGTTGAGTGTGTTTCGGACTCCCAAGGGAGTGTAGGCCAAGGCCTAGGTGTTTGGCGATATTCTCGGCCAGGGCCTGACCACCCACTTCCGGCTCAAACTATTCACACAGTGGCTGACGTCCACCGGGACGCGGCGATCCCATCCTCTATTCCTGACTTATCTTGGCAACAAGGTGGTACCCCAGCTTCGGCGGGATCTTCTCAGGATGAACAGGATAATAAAGACGAGGTTTCAATTATATCGGATATGGAAGGGCAAGAGTCAGGTTCAGGCTTAGACGCCGCGCAAGATCTTAATGATTCACCAGTGAGTACATCATCAAGTCAATTTGTCACTGCACATGAAATTGATGGGCTACTTAGTAATGCTTTATCTAAATTTTTTGGCCAACAGCAGGAAACTCCCACAGTGGACTTGGGAGCTCCCACGACAAGCTCTACGGTACGGCCTCTGATGACTTCTATTGCTTTGACTCAAATCCCTCACCCTCCCCCTCTGTCACCATCAGTGGTTACTAGGCCTGCTACGGCGGCATTGACCACTTCGAATGTAAGGGTTATAACGGATGTCAATCCGCCCCCTCTAGACAGAGCGCCTCTCAGAAAGGTAGCTATGCCCTTGCTTTACGGACCAGACGAGTCATGGGTCCTTTTGACCCCCACTAAACCAGAGCTCGCCCAACCTACCTTGTCAGGGGAACTCCCAGTACCGCGTGAGTGGGTCATCCAGGGCAATAAATCTAAGAAATTAAGGGCCTTGGATACTTTGGGAAATGTACTAGATGTCAACATAAAGGCTATACCTAGTTATTATCACCAGGACTATTTTGTTTATGCTGCTAAGCCGGCTTTACCCTCTGCCTCAGCTTCAAAATTGTTTTCAGACTGGTCTAAGAATGATGGGTTTAATGACATTAAGACTCTTTCAGCTCTCACTCCAGAACTCGATTTGCAAACCGTCACAGACGCAGCAGCTAATCCAGTCTTGAAGGTGGGGCAGTTGGGTCCAGGACCTTGGGTGGAATGGGAGACAGAGGCTCAAAACTTTGCGACCACATTTACTTCCAAAACTTCCCACCAGATCCCTCAAGATACTAATTCTTGGTTCTCCATGCCAGTGTGTTCTGCCGGCGGAGTCCCTTCAGCTTTGTTTGCTTTCTTAGCTGCCCCTAAAATTAATCTTTGTGAGCTAAAAGACCCTTTCACTACCCCTACCACAACTCACCTAGACCGAGAATTTAGGCTAAGGGGGAAAGCTTTTCGCCTGTTCTCTCAATACATAGTGTCTCAACAGGTAGCAAAGTCTTTGCTCCGGTCCACTCAGGCAATCGCAGACGCGGATACCAGACGATCGGTTGAATTGTCCCGGCGACTGCTTCTTCAGTCGTCAATCCAATCTTTGGGTGACATCCGCACCGCCTTGCTTGAGGCGGTACGAGCGAGACAAGACCTCAGAATGTCCTTAGTTCGAAAACTGCCTGATCGCATTGCGAATCAGGTGGTCATGTCACCAGTGCTCACTCCCTCTTTAATGTCCCCTGACGTGTGGCGAACGGTGTTTAATATGGCTCAGGCCTTTAAACACAGTCCCACCCCTTCTAAGAAACCTGCCTTTAACTTCCCCAAACCCAGGCCAGTCGCTAAGGCTCAGCCGGGGGGATCTAAGCCCTTTCTTCCACCTAAGTCCTCCTCCTCCCCTCAAGGTCAGTACAGGCATAGACAGAGTAGGTTTTAAGGTCAGAGAGGACGCAGCCATAATAAGCCAGGTCAGGGCCCGTCTTCGGCCAACGCCAGCCAGCCGGCGAAGCGTCCACCACCACCAACTCCACCACCATCAAAAAACTAAAGTCTCTCTCACTCCCGGTGCCAGTCTTAAGGCCGGCGGATCCGAGGGTAGTACAGCCGGCGAACCCTTGTCTGCTAACTGGGTCGTTCCGAACGTGTCACCAAGCATGGCCGTTAAACACTTGGGCACGGATGGTGGCATGCAAAGGCATCACTTGGCAGTGGCTCCGGCGACCTCGCTTACGTCAGCCGACAACGGCGAATTTTGTTTCTTTAGAGGTGGAGTCACTGGTCCAGGAAATGATTGCCAAGAATGTCATCATCCCGGTCCCCCCAAATTACCCTGTATTCACGTCCAAGCTATTTTTGGTTCCCAAAAGGGACAGTGTTCAGATGAGACCGGTCGTAGACCTGTCTTATCTGAACCTTCACATTCACAACGAGTCATTCCGCATGTTAACAGTACACCAAATCAGGCTAACACTTCCGCCGGGAGGTTGGATGTGTTCCCTAGACCTGACAGACGCTTATTTGCACGTATCGGTAAACAAAAGATTTCAAAGGTTTCTGGCCTTACGGATCAGACACCAAAATTTTTTTTTTCAAAGGATCCCATTCGGTTTGAACCTGGCACCTCGATTATTCACGAAATTAGTCCGGCAAGCCCTGATGCCGTTGTTAAAGCAAGGAATCAGAGTTTAGTGGTACCTAGACGACTGGCTGGTGGTGGCAGAGACAGAGCAATTATGCATCAAACATGTCAACATAATTTTAACTCATGTCAAAACTCTAGGGTTCAAGGTAAATCTGGTAAAGTCAAACCTTGTTCCCTCACGAGTAATTCAGTGGATAGGGCTGGTCTGGGACACAGCTGCTCTCACTCTGAGTCAGAGTGTGGACAATCGCAACAGGTTTCGCAGGAAACTGTTCATGTTTCTTCACAGTCTGACTACGACACGGAGGGTCTGGGAGTCTCTGGTCGGCTCTCTCAACTGGATTCAACTAACTGTAATGTTGGGCCGGTTGAAAGTAAAACGTTTAATATTGGAAGGCAACAAATATTTCCCACTCTTACCGGCGGGAAAGTCATGGCCCATCCCAAAATTAACCCACACCTTACTAGCGGTCTGGGCGAAGAGGGAAACGTTGCACTCAATAATGTCATGGACCTCTCCTCCGCCAACGGTATGGGTAGACACGGATGCGTCAGGCACAATAGGTTGGGGATTTCAGTCAAATCAGGGGCACCAGGGTCAGGGGCTTTGGTCCCACTTAGAAATCTCCCACATCAATGTCAAAGAATTACTAGTCCCCTTGTATTTCCTTCAGGCTCACGGCCCTGCTTTACGGGGCAAGTCGGTGTCCTTCAGAATGGACAATCTGAACGCAGTTCACTGTATTCAGAAACAGGGGTCAACGAGGTCAAGGAAGTTGCTAAACGTGTCGGAAGAGATTTTTACTCTAGCCAATAGACTAGACATTTATCTTCACGCATCTTATCTCCCAGGCGTAGCAAACGTCTGGGCAGACGCTCTGTCCCGGAGACAGAGCACGACAGTAGAATGGGAGCTCAAGCAACCCATTTTCAACCAAATGATTGCAGAGCTCTACCATCCACAAGTGGATCTGTTTGCGTCCGAGGAGACTCACAAACTCCCTCTATACCTCACCCGCCGGACGAAAACGCCGGCAGGGGGGCCAGACGCCCTAGTGACAGACTGGAATAGATGGAGCTCCATCTATCTGTTTTCGCCGCCAGACACGTCACTAATGTGCCACGTAGTGAACAAACTACGAGATTATCGAGGCTTAGTCTCGCTAATCGCGCCCCTGTGGCCGGCGCAGTTGTGGTACCAGCAATTAAAGACGTGGTGCCCGCACCCGGTGTCGCTCCCGGTCGGGTATTTCCACTTAGACACGATTGGCAACCTAAAGACCTCGCTGACTTTTGCATTATGGACATTCAGGAGGCCAAGTGGCTAGCACCATACGGTAGAGATGTGACCAATAAATTATTAAATCAATATACTCAAGTCTACGAAACGACAGTATCAATCACATTGGCAAGCCTTTACTTCTTGGATCATTAGAACAAAACAGACTGTGCCCTCAGTAGCATTAGTTTTCAATTATTTAAATTATCTGTTTGAGCAGAAACGTTTATCTGTGGTAACGTTAAAAAATCACTTAACTTCGATTAGAGTGCCCTTTTTAGACCTTACAGGTCTCTCCATACCGGTAGCAGAGGAAACAGGTTTTATGAGGGCATGTTTTAAACTCCGCCCACCTCCCCGTCAGCTCATGCCTACTTGGTCTCTGGACAAGGCTTTGTCTTTACTTCACTCTCGTCTGTACCAAAATACTGCAGATTTTGCATTACTCTTAAAAAAGGCTGTATTCCTTTTGGCTTTGGCCACCGGGAACAGAGTGTCTGAGCTGGCGGCGATGAGCAACACACCTAATTGCCTTAGGTTTGGTAGACTTAATGAATGTATTCACATTGCACCTTCCCCGGGATTTGTAGCCAAGAATGAGCACAGTGCACACGTGTTTTCTGAGTTCACGGTGCCGGCGTTAAAAAGGGGAAAGGTGCACCATAATCTATGTCCAGTGCAAGCTCTAACCAAATATTTGAGAGTGGCTCCTCTAAACCCCCAAGGTGCTTTATGGGTAGCGAGTACAGGTAAACGCTTACTGAAACGGAGATTAGCTTCTCTTCTGGTCGAAGTCATTAAAGAGAGTAATCCCGGCGTTGTGGGTAGGGCCCACGATTTACGCAAATGGGCAGCCTCTTTACGTTTCCTGAAGAACTTTTCAGTAGAAGATATTTCGTCCACACAGTTGTGGGCGTCTAATCATACGTTTTTGACTAGATACTTGTCAGTTGCTCTAGACAAACCTTCCTTACCATGTATAGCTTTAAGGCAGAGGGTCTAGTTGGCCCTTCAGTCACTTTTGTTTACTTTCAAGGAAAAAGGGGGGGGGGGGGGGGGGGGGTGCAGTCAGTGTAACATAGGACACCCTAGACCCCGCCGGAGTGAAAGAGCTGTGATACAATTTATGGTTAATGTGATATGAAAATTTCTCTGCGAGAAATTGTGCTAGTACACTGTTAGTACAAAACAACGGGGTTGTTATAGTAGTTTTAGCTGTGAAAGCAATTTAGTATTAAACAGTGGAGATCTTTTGCAAATTATTTCCACGAATATTATGGGGTTTATTATGTGCACATGTAAACTTATAACTTGTTATTTTTGTCACCACTCGTTGCGTGGGGTGCCTTTGTAACTACAGATCTGTTCACAGAATCTCCAGAGTTACCCTTTTTTGTCAAGCAGGCTTCTTTGAAGCACGCACCTGCTTGAACCCCTTTTTTTTATATATATGGGCTGCACCGTATTTAAATATATTTTCAAAGTAAGAATACTATGTGGTTGTTTGATTATCTGCTTTTCTAGAGTTATGATATGATTACGAATGTCCCCCTCCAGTCTATGAAATCAGGCATGTTCGTCAATGATGGAGGGGCCACTAATAAATTATAGGTTTGACTCCTGTAAGGAGATAAAGAAAACCTAATATTTAGTAGTGGCCCCGTAATCATTGACGACTGGGGCCCTCCCGACCATCCCCTTCCCATTCGTTGATGTATTAAGGATTTTGGTTTACTTGATATGTCAGTGAAGGAAGAATGACGCCTGAATCAGCATCTGGTCAAAGATCCACGATATGATGGAAAGCTTATTGGATAGTTATTCTTATTTTGTTTTTGTTTTTATTTTTTTACGAAGTTTTTTCGTAGTGAGAACCCAATTCATAATGACTGAAGCCATGAGTGAGGTCGCGTGCGCTCATGTTGAAGGCTCCTCAGATTTTAAATGCTCTACGCGGTAGATTCAAACTACGGCGGATTAGTGTTTGAAGAGGATGCCTTATGTAATAGGCATGTTCGTCAATGATTACGGGGCCACTACTAAATATTAGGTTTTCTTTATCTCCTTACAGGAGTCAAACCTATAATTTACTCCACCACTTTCTAACACTCTGGGTTGAGCCTGCAACACTGCTTTTTTCTGATGTGGTCTTATCCCCCGCCTACGGTATGTTTTGATATCAAGGCTTCAGAAACGTGTGGCTTGGGGTTAGTCAAACCCCGGATCAGGACCTTTTGTCCCAATCCACGGAGGTTCACTTCAATGCAATTGAGTTCCTAATTTCCCTTTTTAGGCCTTCAAGCTCTTGGCTCCACAGTCAAGAGGAAATAAATAGCTTTTCGAAGGTCTGCTTTGAATGCAACATCTTTAATTCAGACACGAGGTCTCGACTTGCTGTTAGAGTGGTCGGAAAAGTTTTTGTTAGCCGATTAGCTAAACCTTTATCTTCAGACGATCTTATCTGCCGGACGTCACCAACGTCTGAGCAGTTACAAGGTTTAGAATGGTGGCTCAGGCAATCAGGTTATTTTCGATGAAACCGAAGGAATTCGGTGTTTGTCTTAAACTCCTATCTTGGACAACTCCTCGGAGTTGGCTCGCCGCCTTTTAACTATATCCCGGCGTTGGCCGGAACATTGCTATCTTGTACAATTCTTCGGTGTTGGCTCGCCAGGTTTCACTATATCCCGGCGTTGGCGGTAACTTTGGAAGGAACGGAGCTCGGTCTCTTCTACCCCGGCCTTACACTACGCCCACAGAGTTGGCACACCGGGTGTCGCTATATCCTGGTGTTGACCGAGTCATTTGTGGGCCCCAGTTTTGATGTACATTGGTAGCCGGTGTGGGTTGCTAACCCAGCTCGGAATTAGTCAGTCGGGGTAAGACCCCTTTCTTCAACTAGATTTTCCTTGTTCAATCATGCTGGTGTTTTGGTGTGACAGGGATAGAGGAAACTGATCGGACTGAAGCTTCGGTATCGTTCAGTTTCTAAATATCATGAATACTGTTGCTCATCAAATGTATCAATCATGATCTTAAGAATCACACGACAGCAATCTGGGGTTCCCATTTATTGATCCTCGTTCCGCAGACGAAGGTGAAGGGTCTCTTGGGTTCAGGTTCCAAACTTTACCCTCCGCCCCGTCAGCTCATATCTACCGGGTCAAGCCCGAGTATCTAAGCAGGCAACAAGGGGCACCGAACCAAGATAATCCCAGGTTCGGACGACGCGAAGCGGTTGTTCAGATTGCACCATCTTCTACCTTCACGGCCACTAACGAGCAGTGAGTTTGCTTACGGCTTTCAGGTTTCCGGCGCTCAAATTGAGCTAATCACCGTCTTTGATGCCTGGTGCTATATCTCAGGCAGTGCTATGGGAGTGTCCCGGCCTAGCCAGCCGGGCACTCTCACGGTTTTCTCTTCCCTCTCGCTCTCGATCAACCGAGTCGATCCAGTGTCACGGAATGGCAACGGGTCTAATGGTATTTCTTACAGTAGATCCTCTGGAAAAAGGCAAACTATGCCTGTGTATCCAGCTCAGTACCAGTACTTGCACTGCTGCGGTCGTTCACGGTGTTGGCGGCAGCGGTAGCAGACGCAACATTTTTACTATTCTGTATTTTTGTTTTATAATCAAACTTCAAATCTTGTCTTCCCCATGCTTTATCAAGATTACTTTCAAACTCCCTTATTGATTCGGAATCGACTACATACTGGGGCAGTGCGTTCCACTCATTTACCACTCTATCACAAAATGAGTTCTTTGCCTTCTCAAGCCTATTTCTTTCTTTGTAAATTTTCTTAGAGTGTCCTCTCGTTCTTGTTCCCTCCCGCATCAAGAAGATACCTTCACACACATCCTCATCGTACTTTCCTGACACTATCTTAAAAGTCTCTATCATATCCCCTCTCTTTCTCCTATATGCCAGTGTCGGAAGCCCCAGTGTCCTCAACCTCTGCTCATAGCCCGCGTTCTTCAACGTTGGTACCAGCTTGCTAGCTCTCCTCTGCACTTTCTCCACTGCTTCTATATCCTTTACCATATATGGAGCCCACACCTGGTTTGCATATTCCAGGTGCGGCCTAACCAGCGCTGTATATAGATTCCTGAAGATTTCTTCGTCAAGTGACACAAATGTCCTCCTTATCAGCCCTACAATTCTATTGGCTTTGTTTATCTTTTCCGCTAAATGTTCTGAGAAATTTAACTTATTGTCTATCACTACTCCTATATCCTTTTCTGCACTCACTTCCTCCATCGCTTCATACATACTGTATCCTACCTTGTCTATCTTGCTGGTCCCAATCCGCATGTACTTGCATTTTTTTGGATGAAAAGGCATTAACCAATGCTCAGACCATCCCTTCATGCCCTCCACATCTCCTTGAAGCAAACCCATATCTTCCTTACTCCTCACTCTTCTATACAGTTTAGTGTCATCCGCATACAGGTATACCTCACTTCCATTAGTTATAACTTCAGGCAAGTCGTTGATAAATATAACGAACAGCAGTGGTCCCAACACAGATCCCTGAGGTACCCCACTTGTAATTTCCCTCCACCCCGAGCCTATTCCATTCACCAGTACCCTCTGTCTCCGATCTTTCAGGAAGGCTTCTATCCATTTCACACATTTCTCCCCTATATTATAGCTTCTAACTTTCTCTATTAACCTTTTATGTGGGACCTTATCGAAGGCCTTCATAAAATCGCAATATACCACGTCTATTACATCACCATCTTCTAGATGGTGTTTGGTGGTATGGTGCTTTAGTATTAAGGTGACCTTTACGAGTTATAGAAAAGGGGGGGGGGGGGGGAGGGTTACTGGAAGACCAAGACCCTCAGACCCACCGGACAGGTGGTAAAATGCACGAGCAACGTGCGCGAGCAAAGTGAAATTTTGTATTTTCGGATTATTTTTCAGGACTGAATGTACAGTCCAGTGAGATGAAGTTTCGTTTATTGTATTTTGGATACAGAGACATATACTTCAGATGATCTGCAGTTATCTTAATTTCCTTAGCGGATCAGGAATCTTAATTATTCCTGTCTTTTGATACGTACCGAATATGTTGGGATATGCAGGTACTGTACTGTACTTGACTCTACTCTGGGACTTATCAAAAGTCACAAGTTAGTTTTAATTAGTTTACGAATGGATATTCATATACAACGTTTTATTAATGACTACAAACTTGCATGCAGTCTTAAATATTTTATATGGTTACACATAACCCAAACAAAATTGTGTTACGCAGGCACATGCCATTACTCACGGACTATGAGTCATGAGTTAGGATCACAATTTTGTTTAAAATTGTTATTCATAAGCTTAAGTTTTGATTTAGAATGTGGAACACATTTCTGATCAATTGTTACATGTACATGCAGGCCTTTTTCAAAGTACGCTACCTGCATTTCCTTTTCCATTTTTCTATATTTTGTATGCACAAAATGACGATTAAATTGCTATATTGGATGTGGTTTTCAACCTATGTTGGCTTGTTAGTAGTTTTGATATTGTCACGAATGTCCCCCTCCAGTCTTGAGATATCAGGCATATCATCAATGATGGAGGGGCCACTAATAAATTATAGGTTTGATTCCCGGAGGGAAGTAATAAAAACCTAATATTTAGTAGTGGCCCCAAAATCATTGACGATGTAGGGCCCTCCCGTCCATCCCCTTCCCATTCTTTGATGTTTTGAGTGAATTTTGATATATCATTGAATTGAAGACGGAATGACGCTTCACAAAGTAGCGTCTCGCAGAGGATACTCCGTACGGGAAAACATCCACAAGTTCTGGGAAGCTTGGTTTATATTATTTCTAATATTCTATTTTATTTTATTTTTTACGAAGGTTTTTTTCGTAGTGAGTACCCAATCATAAGCGACGATTCCGTAAGAGAATAAGCGTACCCTTACGATGTGTTCCCTCTCTCTCTCCCTGCGTCGGTTGTTTCAAACAGCTAACGCAAGGGCTTGAAAGGGGACTATTATGTAATAGGCATATCGTCAATGATTTCGGGGCCACTACTAAATATTAGGTTTTCATTACTTCCCTCCCGGAATCAAACCTATAATTTGTGCCAGACTCTATCGAAAGCCTTCGATATGTCTAGTGTAATAGAAAAGGTTAGCTTATACTGCACCATCTCTTCATCTCAACGGAGTTTATCCTATCCCTCTACCTCCATATGTAGTGATGCATCTGGAGGTCTGTATGTGAGGATAACTGCCAGATTTAGACTTTCTATTTATATTCCCAGTATCTCTACTACCCCATTGGAGTGAAACAGAAACTCTGTACTAACTAGTCTTTTATGTATAAAACTACTCCTCCAGATGTTCTGTGTGTTCTGTCTGACCTGTGTAGATTGTAACCTGGGATCCATAATTTATTATTTTCAGAGTATTTAATATGAGTTTTAGTAAGGGCAGCAAGCATTGCATTCCCCTCTTCTAGTAGTCCCTGGAACAATGGGACCATATTTGTTCTACTGTTTGCATATACGAGGGGGGAGAGGCTGGGTATGGTGGCCTGTGGGCTTACCCTCTTAGGAGGTTTGGGTGACCCCTGTGAAGGGTTTCCTCGTTATGTTAAATCAGGTATTTCAGGTGATATTTTTGTGCTATTAGTTGTTCTACCCTGTATTTCGTCTTGCTCTAGCCATTTTTCTTTCCCTTGTTCTTGTGTGACTAAAAAATGGTGTGGGTAAGGGGGATCCTTCACTATTAGTGAAGGAAGAAATAATGTCTCGCTCTATTGCATGTTGTATAAGGCTAATAAAGGAGGGAGTGGTGTAAGTTTGGAGTGATGGTCATCCTATACAGCAAATTATTGTTATGGCACTGTTAACACCAGTGTGGTGCACAATGGTGATATATATAGTAACTTAGTGATCTCTTGGTGAAGCACTGTTAGTGCTATGTCAGCATCAGCCAAACTGATGACTTCATGGAGCAGTCCAATGGCAGTAATTTATTTTGCTCTTGACTAACTGCAGAAAGGCAACCTTGTCCGAGTCATTACAATGTAATAGAAAAGTATGTTAAAGCATTGTATGAATGTATTCCAAGTTAGTTGATATAAGTAGGATTACCAGCAAAACATGAAGGCCCCAAAGGTCAAAGTTGTACTCAAAGTAAGGTACAGTTACCCAAATATGTGAAGTCCGTAATCATTACAATATACCGGTATATCACTCACTATAAAGTACCGGTAACGTATTGTACAGTACAGTTCAGTAATAATGGAATATCAATATTAATAGCAAGGCTCAAACAATAATTGTCATTTGTTCCTGATCCATCCATCTGCCTTGTCAATCTAAGACACAAGTACAATTTATCTTGGCTAAGTTTTATTCACTGAAGGTTATAAGACTACCGTACTAGCCAATGCAAAACATCTGCTTGTTAATCTAAGACACAAGTACAATTTATCTTTGCTAAGTTTTATTCACTGAAGGTTATAAGACTACCGTACTAGTCAATGCAAAACTTATCTTTAAAAATTAATGATAAGGATGTAGTATTCGGGCGTATCGTCCGCCTTGTTTACACTACTCACAGCTCGAGATCACGTCCCCGTCTATTTGACTGCCGTGGGATTATAATAATAATAATATGCTGGTATTTTATTTGTTCGAGCGCCAATTCTCCAAGTGGATTCACGAGCGCTCACATTAACTTAAATTTTTTCCATTTAAAAAAAAAATCCATTTAACCCTCCAGCCCCGGCTACGCATTACATAAATATTCCCCGAAACCCGGGTGTTTTGGCCGAAAAACGCCTAGGCTAGGCTACCGTATATTTGTTAATCTGACTGCTTCCCGCATTCCCGTGCATCCCCAAGCGTAGCGGTGTTATTTACCTGTAGAATGGCGTTAAGTAGAGCTCTCTAAGTCAACTGGTTGAGTTGTGATGATAATTTCATTGGAGATAACTTTATGGCAAAAACAGCCACTTAACCCTCCAGCCCCGGCTACGCATTACATAAATATTCCCCGAAACCCGGGTGTTTTGGCCGAAAAACGTCTAGGCTAGGCTACCGTATATTTGTTATTCTGACTACTTCCCGCATTCCCACGCATCCTCAAGCGTAGCTGTGTTATTTACCTGTAGAATGGCGTTAAGTAGAGCTCTCTAAGTCAACTGGTTGAGTTGTGATGATGATTTCATTGGAGATAACTTTATGGCAAAAACAGCCACTTTACACTACTTTTCGATACTTAACAACAACATACAGGCACACACGAACAAGCGACGCTCTCCTTCTTGTGGCCGGAGATGCGGGGCGTCGGTCCAGCCGGCTGTTGTTTACATGCGTCGGACCGACGCCTCGCACACCAAGCTCACAGGCTTTGAGCTCATGGATGTTTAAGAGCCCTTCCGGGCAGCTCGTGTATGCTTTTTTATGGGCGTTCAAGAGCCCTTCCGGGAACAGAGGGTTAACAACAACATACAGGCACACACGAACAAGCGACGCTCTCCTTCTTGTGGCCGGAGATGCGGGGCGTCGGTCCAGCCGGCTGTTGTTTACATGCGTCGGACCGACGCCTCGCACACGAAGCTCACAGGCTTTCAACCACTGGGTGTTCAAGAGCCCTTCCGGGTACCTGTTTTATGCTCTTTTATGGGCGTTCAAGAGCCCTTCCGTGTTGTAGGGGTTAAAAAAAAATAAAAAATAAAAAAAAAAAAAAAATAAAAAATAAAAATAAATAGAGCTTATAGTCATCAGTAACTCTATGCTCCCCAATATCATAAACCCTCAGAAATATGTGAGACTTCATTTGTTTCTTAAAAGCGTCAACACAATTCAACTGCTTAAGTGACACAGGAAGTCGATTGAATAGACGTGGGGCAACATAAGAAAAGGATCTAGCAGCAAAAGCACGTTCCCCAATGGCTCTGGGCTCATAAAGGCGATATGGGTCGTCACCACTATGCAAATTCACATTTGACTCATTATGTGTTGGAAATAGAAGATCCAACAAATACTTAGGCTCACCAAACCTCAGCACCTTAAATGTCAGTAGGCACACTTTAAACTCTATTCTGGCCTTGATGGGAAGCCAGTGTAGATCTATTAGATAATATGTGGTGGGTGTTCTGGGTGGAAGTGAAAATATTAGTCTAGCACACCTATTAAGAACAGACTGGAGTTTCTTCAAAGTAACATTTGGTAGACCAAATTACAGTAATCAATTCTAGATATAACAAATGAATGAATGAGGGTCAAAAGAGATTCCTTGCTCAAGAACTTCCTTATAGCATAAAGGTCACGAATGTAAAGGTGACAACTCTTCACGACACTATTTATATGATTCTTAAAGTTCAGATTTTTGTTGAATACAACGCCCAAGTTTTTCACTGATTCCAAAGGTTGGAGCTGTGATTCACCGAATTCTAGACATCCAAAATCTTCATGGACACTATTTCTCAAATTACCATTAATGATTATAATCTCCGTCTTGTTGTCATTCAATTTGAGCTTCCTTCTAGTCATCCAGATCTTCAAGTCTGACAAGAGTGATGAACATTTATTCTTTACCTCATCGATATTATTAATTTTAATATACAACTGTGAATCATCTGCATAGAAATGATACTGAACACCATGTGCATCCAGTAGGGATGAAAGACTAGAGGCATAGATAATAAACAACACAGGGCCAAGAACTGATCCCTGAGGCACCCTGAACTTTAGCGATGATGGTTCTGACATAGAGCCACCAATGACAACACATTGACTACGATCGGTAATATATGACTGAAGAAGCAGGAGTGCATCTCCCTGCACACCAAAACCAGAAAGGTCTCTCAGGAGCAACTGATGGTCAACAGTATCAAACGCTGCAGAGATCCAACAAAACCAAAAGAGAACACCGTCCAGAACATGTATTCGAGACTAAATCATTATTTAAATCCTGCTCAGGCCTGTCTCCGTTGAGTGGAGCTTCCTATAAGCAGACTGAGACTGGGAAATGACACTGTTCCGCTCCAGAAAAGGCAACAACTGGTCCAGTATTGCACGCTCGACAATCTTAGACAGAAATGACAGGTTAGACACAGGGCGATAGTTTACTAAATTATCACAATCTAGGCCTGCCCTCTTCAGTAAAGGCCGAATTAAGGCATGTTTTTCAGAATTTGGAAAACAATTTTCCTCAAAGATACGATTGACAATTGAAGCAATGAAAGGTGATGCAGTCTCATAAGCTGTAGTTATCTTTGATACATTTATCGGGTCCAATGAACAGAATGTTTTATTGAGTTCTCTTAGGTATGTTAAGGCATTTAGGGAGTTAATCGGCTGAAAATGTGTGAAGGCAGAGTCTACGGCCAACGGCCGAGAAGGAACCATAGAGTATTCTCCAAGAGCAGGGGTATTGTCAAACTCATTTCTGATTTGAGCAATTTTGTCTGCAAAGAAGCTGAAAATTTTGATGCAAGATCAGAAGCTGAGACAGATGAGGGGAGAACCTGAGAAGAACGCTGGCCTGTTAAGTTGTTAAGAATTGAAAAAAGTTGTTTCTGGTCACCTCTGCAGGAATCGATTCGACCAGTATAATACTCGATCTTGCTTTGTGTAATTTTGACGGTGATAGCTCTGCGAGCAGCGACATAATCTAACTGAGAGGATTCAGTTCTGTGCCGGCGCCACAGACGCTCTGCCCGTCTCCTCCTCTTGCGCAAAGCCACTACACTTGAATCATACCATGGAGCGTCATCCTTTATCCTTATCTCCTTGTCAATCTCAGGGCAATCACGGTCTTGAATATAACGGAAAAAGGTGTTATAAGTGTGAACTAACTGATTAGCTGTTGATGATGTAATATCGACCGTGTTAAGTGAAAGTTCAATATCACGACTTATATTTTCTTGATCCAAATTACAATATTTACGAAAGGTTATTTTCTTGGTATAAGATAAGGGTTTTGGTGCATTCACTTTAAAGGAGATGATGTCATGGTCAGACACGCTATGCCTGATAGGAAAAACTTCAATATTATTTACAAGTTGGATTCACTCTGGGAGAGGACCAGGTCAAGGATATGCCCTGAAGCATGTGTAGAGTCAGCCACGAGGTTTGAAAAACTATACATGTCAACAAGTTCCAGGAACTCAGAGGAATAAGGTTTCATTCCAGGTGTGTCAACCCAATAGTTAAAATCACCACAAATCAAAAGTTTTCCACTCTTTGCGGAGAAATATTCCAAGAATGTGCTAAATTCTTCCATAAAGGGTCTATCTGTGCCTGGATGACCTGGACGATAGATAATCGCTAACCTAATCTGGCCGTGGGTGTTGATGGTAACTTCCATGCATTCGAATGATGAAGCTGGCTGATCAGGAGGAACACATTTAATATTTGACAAGGAAAGGGATTACACAACTGCCACACCACCACCCACAGCATGTGTGGGTGATGATCTTGGAATGTGAAGCATAAAATGTGTCTTAGGAAGAGCCGCTTTAACAATACCAAAATCAGACTCAAGCAACCAGGTCTCTGTCAGACAAAGAATATCAAAGCAGAACTCATTCAAAACTTCAACAATATTAATCATCTGGTTTCGCATAGATCGCATATTTAGCAAACCCGCTCTCAGCGAACCCTCCACGGCTTTCATCAACTTTTTGACACGGGGAATCTTATTCCTCAACTTTAATCTTTCATTTTTGCCATTCACCCCTCCCTTTTCTCTTCCACCCTCTCCCCCATCACTCGCCTCTCTCTTCTTTTCAAATACCATTTCTTCACTCTCCCATCTATATTTCGATAGTAACAAATTTCCTTGTCTGCTTCTGACCTTTTTTCATTCTCCTCTCTCACCTGCCTAGCTACTTCCCTCATTTTCTCCCTTTCTTCTGCATCCAAGTCTTTTCTTAAAACAATGTCTCTATATATTCCTTCCTGGCTCAGCTTCCAACTAGTCCTTAATACCTCTTCCACTGTTTTAGTTGATTTAAATCTAATTTTGATTGGTCATGCTACTCCTTTATTATACTTTCCCAACCTCCAACTATCCTCCACCTCCTTCTTCCAACCCTTCCTCCCTTCCCTATCCAACACCTCAATCATGTCTTCAACCTTCTTTATATCCACAACTTTCCTGTCACTTCTGTCCGGTATATCCTCCTCAACATCACCAAACATTATCACACATCTCTTCTTGTCCATAATATCACATACCTGTCTTTCGTTCTGTCTTATAGCCTTCACTACTTTCTTTCCCAGGTTTTCTTCTTGCCGTTCTTTTTGTTCTTCGATTATTGCTTTCAAATTTACTTCTGCTTCCTCCACCTTACTACCCCAAACATTCTTCATATCTGACATCTCTACTTCCATTTTTTCTGTTCTATCTTGATTTGTTTCAAAACCTCTCCTCAACCTTTCATTTTCTTCCCTAAGTTCTCTTATTTCTTTCTCCGCCTTCTCCCTATATTCACTATTTATTTCCTTAACCTTCTCATTCAGATGGTTCTCATATTCTTTCAGCTGTGCTTTTAGTGCCACATTTTCCGAAACCAACTCATCTACCCTCCCCATTACAACCTCTAGGCCATCGTTACTCCCTTGCTTAACCATCTCGTCACTACTCTCACTCAATGCGTCCAACTTCACCCCAACCTATCTATCTATCTATCTATTGCCTGACGCCGTGATCCCCGAAGGGGTGGCCACAAACGAACCGCCCCCATGCACCTCTGTCCCCAGTCAGTCGACGCCCCTCCCCCCAAGCAGCACCGCCTTCGTTCATATACCTGTACTTCCTCACTCCATCCTTCCACCTCTCTTTCGGTCTACCTCTCCCTCTCTGTCCCTCCACCTCGCTCTCGTACACCCTCTTAGTCAACCTCCCTTCTCCAATTCTCCACCACCCCTCTCCATCTAATTAGTCCCATCAGCTGTTTGTTAATAAAAGTCATCTGATCTTTCTCACTATGAGGAAAACCTTCAAATTCAAAATTCTCCTCCTCACCTGCCAGACTCTCCCGCCGCCCCTCCTCCATCATCGCCCGCCAACAACACTCCCCGGGGTGAAGCCACAGGTTTTGGTTAAAAATAAACTAAACTCTTATTTGTTTTAAAATAATAGGAAAACTACCTGGGATAGACCCCAAGCAGCACCACCCCCGTCAGTATCACCCAAAAAGAAAAGAAAAAAGAAAAAGTACTGGGTGTTTGCGAGGATACCGCGAGCAGGTGGGGTACGACTTGACTACCCTTTGAGGGTAGCCCAAACCGAGGTGCACGGAAGTTGTGTGCTGATGTTGAAAGCTTCAGGCTTTAACCAATACCGCTGTTTTTATGTTTTGAGCTTTTTTTATAGTAGCAGCAATATCCACAACACACAGTATATCACTCATTGGTTACGATACTGCCACTGCGCAAAGGGATACAATAATACAGTACAGTAGGTTGAAGAGGGGCTTTACCCCACACGACGGTAAGATCCTATGTAGCGGGAGGAACCGTATTTTATCTTCCCATTTACCTAAAAATCTCATAGGCCTATCTCTTAATTATTTTGTTCACTTACCGTAAAATGGGGTAACTTCGGAAATTTTTCTATGTTTTTTAACAATTGCTCCTGAGTGTAAACACATTATAGAGATTTAACTAGGTCAAGTGATGTATGGTGATAGTGCGCCGTAATCCAGGAAGCCTCCTAAAATTATCCCCCATAATAAGAGAGCTATCCTTATCCTAAATGATGTCCAAAGTTTGCTTGAAAAGTTGAAAACTTCGGACATACAGTAGGTGATTTCTTATGGAAAATTATTGCCAAGAAAGCTGGGATAACTCCGGACAAATGGAGGAGAACTTCGGACATACGTTCGTGGCCTTATTTCATTCATTTTTCGGCTCCTACTATTTTATATGAATATTTTATTATTGCTGCTTATTCCTGTCCGATGTTTAAGTGGAAAATGCACAGTCAATACTTTTAGGCCTGTATAATCAGTATAGGAGGGGGATATATACGATGTTTAACATATATTCTGTTTGGATCTGTTCTCGTTAGGCATTGAGCTCACTCTTAGAAAATATTGAGCAGGAAAAATAACCAATGCTGTCTAATCAATAACTCAAAAATTAACTAGGCCTAGTGAAAATATATACCGTTAAATAGGATAATTGTGGACACTTAAGGCAATTGAGAACAGTTAATTAAAACCTCAATTATACTTATTCAGCATTTCTGTCTTAAATTAAGCAAAATTATGGCAACCCACCAAGCCATAATTTTGCTAAAAATCTGAAATTCTAAATAATTATCAGTGAGGTTTTAATGAACTGTCCTCAATTGACCCTAGGTGTTCACAATTGCCCCATTTGACGGTAGGTACTGTATGTATACTATATCACTGCATATACACTTTTATGAATTTGAGCATTTTTATAGGTATAACGTATTTGTTGGTGTTTCTTTCGGCAGATAAAAAAAAATGTGGACAAGATATATGCCTCTCCTAATTTATATACAGTATATTATATATCCAGAATTATCCGAAATACATAAATCGGTTAGCATATTATCATATTTTTATGGGTTTTTGGACTCGGAGAATGATTATTTGATCTTTTACCACCATGTTAATGATGGACAAGTATTATGAATGATTTTCATAGGGCAAATAATAACAAACGATTGTTTTGTTCCATGTCCGAAGTTAGCAAGATTTTTATTTTAAACACAATCGGCTAAATGATAGTGTTCTAGCTAGAGCGTTATACAAGTGTAACAAATTTCCGTTGGTGGATGTTGTCTCTGGTAATGTTACTACAAAATTATATCAGTCACAACATCATTCATACAAACAAATTTCTTCAGGGCGATAGAAGTTTGGCAGGGTAGCGAAAAATGTACATATTTTCGTCATATATATATATAATATTTTTTTAGTGTACATATACTCATGTCAGTTTCCTAGGACTTTTACATGCTCTTCCTTTGCCATTTCTCTAAACGGACCCCACAAAAAAAACAATAAAAAGCGTTTCCATTATATAATGACGATGTCTAATTACTTATTATCGCCGATGTCCGAAGTTATCACCGCAGTACGAAGTTACCCCACTTTACGGTACCTCAACAATATTAATCGCGATAGGTGGGGAGGGTATGAAATATATCAGGGAAAGAGAGGGGTTGAAACACGGCGATTAACTAGAATATAGCCATGTTGAAAAACAAAGCCAAGACATTGTGTATCCTTGCTTGTGATTGGTTGTAGACTATCGTGACATCGTCAGCCAAGGCGGGCCTCAGCGATGACGTCATTCCAGCCCTCGGCCAACATGGCGTCATTACACCCGCTTATTTTAAAACCCGCTTAATCTTACACCCGCTTAATTTTACATCAGCGGTGTATATGTTTCACACAACGTGTATTATAAATTTATAATGTCATTAGTGCACTGTGTAATTTGCGTCTTGATATTCAAAGCGTTTCTATTTATCAATACTAAGTATTCAAAGCCCCCTTCCCCCCGTATTTGGCTCGTGAACGGTAAGGTTAATCTGCGAGAGCGGTATCGTCCCAAGATGAACTGATATATTTGGACCCTACTGCACTAAACTCGTGAGCGGTATCAGTAAAATTAGACGCGAAATTAAATAGCCTAACTGCGAGCGTGAAACTTTTTACGAAAACAGTGACGGTACGCCCGCTAACACTAAACCCCTAACAAACAGACATTAGATTTTCAATGTTGTTATGCTCTTAAATTGTCATTAACCTAACCTAGTGTCCGTAGTGGCCCCCACAACCCCGCTGTTAGCAACTACAAATCAGACTAACCTCGGTGGATTCATGGTCAGCAAATACAAACTAGACTAACCTCGGAGGATTCATAATCAGCAAATAAAAAGATAAACATTGAAAAGACCCCGTACAGCCTTTTTAATAGTTATTTTGTTGTATATATATATATTTTTTTACATTACTTTAACCCTCGGAATCTGGGAGGCCTCATATGAGGCAAAATGCGCTGGTAAAAATTGCTGCTAAAATCGGCATAACACGGCAACCACGCGTCGTATCGATGTCATCTCAACGGCATTTTACAGACAACAAAAAGTTCTACAATTTGCAAAAAAATTGACTGCTCTAGGTGGTCTCAATCAGTAGTTACTGAATTATGAAGTTTGCCTGTACATAAAGGGCCCCGGACACAGCGATCGGTATCATATGAGGCCCTCGGATTTCGTGGGTTAACCTAACAACCTTACCTAGTATAATAAGTGGGGGCTGCTGCCCCCACACCCCCGCTGGTTGAACCAAGTGATAACTAGGTTATATAAATCGAGGGATATAAAGGTTGTCGGGGGTCTCTTAAATTTTTACCAATAATAATTAGGCCTAAACTAACCTCGGAGGATTCATGGTCAGCAAATACAAACTAGACTAACCTCTGAGAATGTATTGGTCGGCAAATACAAATTATAATAACCTCGGAGGATTCATGGTCAGCTAATAAAAATTAGACTAACCTCGGAGGATTCATGGTAAACAGTGACGGTACGCCCGCTAACAATAAACCCCTACCAAACAGACACTAGATTTTCCATGTTCTTATGCTCTTAAATTGTCATTAACCTAACCAATCAAGCCAACCTAACCTAACCTAGTGCCCGTAGTGGAGGCTGCCGCCCCCACACCCCCGCTGTTAGCAATTACAAATCAGACTAACCTCGGAGGAGTCATGGTCAGCAAATACAAATTAGGCTAGACTAACCTCGGAGGATTCATGGTCAGTAAATAGGGCCTACATATTAGACTAACCTCGGAGGTAAAAAAAATACCCCGAGGTTAGTCAATATAAATCAGACTAACCTCGGTCATTCAATTACTGTTTGAATATCAATATGCGAATTACAGTGCATTAATTATGTCGTAATACTCGTTGTGTGAAAAATATACAAATCCACAAATGGAAACCACCTCCTAAATACCGGTAGGCCTACTGTAGATTTGTACCACAATATTACATTAAGTGGGCTAAGAGTTGATCAACATGGCTAAATTGCAGATAACGTTTTGAACAACAAAATTTTTTCTTTGATATAATTCATGCCCTCTGCACCTATATAGGTTATTATTGACGAGGTAAGTGAAGGAAATAAGTCTGTAGCCTATTGAGGATATACATTAAAGATTCCGTGGTAAACATAGCCTAGGCCCTGGACCCAAATAATTACCTATAAAACCCTTACCCGTGGTGTAGTGTAGAATAATGGTCAGCAGCCAAATTAACACAATGCAGCTGGAAGCTCCGTTCATAATGCCGTTAAATAGAAGACGTTGTAGTGCTTTCATAAAGCAAAAACACGTCACTATTCATTGAACAACACTTCCAAAATTCAAATATGGCCGACTCGGAGATGTTATAAACACCAGTGACCAACAATGAAGCTAATAAATGAATCAATGTGATGTCGTAGAGCCATTGGGGAATGTGCTTTTGCTGCTAGATCCTTTTCTTATGTTGCCCCACGTCTATTCAATCGACTTCCTGTGTCACTTAAGCAGTTGAATTGTGTTGACGCTTTTAGGAAACGACTGAAGTTGCACATATTTCTGAGGGCTTATGATATTGGGGAGCATAGTTACTGATGACTATAAGCTCTAATGTTTTTTTTGTTTTTGTTTTTTTGAAATGGACAAATTTAAGTTAATGTGAGCGCTCGTGAATCCACTTGGAGAATTGGCGCTCAAACAAACAAAATACCAGCATATTATTATTATTATTATTATTATTGAGAAACAAGAGGCTCATTATATGGACTGACGTGTATTTCTACAGCCGTTCAAATATCGCGAAAATTTGTGACGTCACCGTCTAGACACCTGTACAGTGACGTACTCCCGTAACATCTCTTCATATGCCATATGGCCTTTATTCTCAATTTCACTCAATAAATGCTGGTGTTCCCCAGGGATCAGTTTTGGCCCCAACTCTGTTCCTCATTCATATCAATGATCTCATATCTACCACTCATAATCCAATACATTCCTACGCAGATGACTCAACACTCCACAGTTCCTTCACATTTACCAATTCTTTCACCCAACCCGATCTTATAAATTCAAAAATAAACACTGCAATTTCTCTGAACCAGGACCTTTCTAGAATTAATGAATGGGGACAAGAGAATCTAGTTTCCTTTAATGCACAGAAAACCAAGTACATTCAATTTTCTAACCGACAGAATCTCACTGACTCCCATATATTTTTTAATGATGTAAATATTCCCACTTCCCCTAGTATTGACATTCTCGGTGTAACATTAACTACTAACTTGAGCTGAACACATTATGTTAGAAGCATTGCTAAGAATGCCTCTAAAAAACTGGGACTCCTGTACAGAGTTCGAGAATTCTTCACTGACGAGCAGTTGGCCGTAATATATAAAAGTCATGTGCGCTCTCAGATGGATTACTGTTCACCTCTGTGGGGTGGAAGTGGAGTGGTTGCATTGAGGCAGTTGGACAAAATTCAAAATAAAGCTATTAGATTACAGTAATCAATAACCCTGCAATCACACAGGACCTTCCTACATTAGCCATACGAAGAAACGTTGCATCCCTTGCATTATTCTACAGATATTTTCACAGCAATTGTTCCGAGGAACTTGCTTCAATTGTGCCGCCTCTCCACATCTTTCCCCGTAGAACTAGGGCAGCTGAGAGCGCCCATGAATTTACACTTTCTCCTCCACAATGCAGAACTTCTGCTTATCAGAATTCATTTATCCCCAGAGCTACTACTCTTTGGAATTCACTTCCCTCGAATTGCTTTCCACAAACTTACAATCAACAAATGTTTAAATCCAGTTGTTACAAACATTTTATGAATGGAGGATGCCTTTAGGCACATGGACCTTTTTGTTTTATCTGTGTTTTTCCTTCCTCCGTTCATTGTCTCTTAAAAAAAAAAAAAAAAAAAAAAAAAAAACATCGTTCGTGACGTCACACCCAGTTCATAGACCAATAGAATAACAGTTTACAACTCGACTCGCCTCCACTCGTCGTCCATCAGATGAGCTGGGACATTGTAGAAAGTGAGTCAACAGATACTCTCTAAATATTCATTAATCAAATATATTTTCTACTTCTAACCATCTCCGACATAACATTCATAATAGATATACAGTATAAGTAAAAAAAAAATATATATACTGTAACAAGGCCAAATTCCTGAGATATAATTACTCCTGCTACGCAGGATTATACCCACACGACTTATTGTCATCATCATATATATTGCCCGCAGGGGGCAAATAACAGAAAAAGTAGCCATCAAAATAGACAGTAACTTAACCACATGCGATTGACCTATGTAAACATGACGACTGTACGCCCGGATACTACATCCTTCTCAAATTAATTTATAAGGATATCCTCTGATACAGTAGGCCTATAGCAGTTAAACATTGAAAAAGGATTCACATAACACACATTTCTTGGAACACTTGTTCGTATACAGTATGCAGATCATCTTGGAACACTTGTTCGTATACAGTATGCAGATCATCTTGGAACACTTGTTCGTATACAGTATGCAGATCATCTTGGAACACTTGTTCGTATACAGTATGCAGATCATCTTGGAACACTTGTTCGTATACAGTATGCAGATCATCTTGGAACACTTGTTCGTATACAGTATGCAGATCATCTTGGAACACTTGTTTGTATACAGTATGCAGATCATCTTGGAACACTTGTTCGTATACAGTATGCAGATCATCTTGGAACACTTGTTCGTATACAGTATGCAGATCATCTTGGAACACTTGTTCGTATACAGTATGCAGATCATCTTGGAACACTTGTTCGTATACAGTATGCAGATCATCTTTTATCCAGCTTAAAGAACAGATTAGTACTACTGTATACAGTTCACAATAAAAGATCTGCAGAACCAATATATATCTTAAATTAAAATGACATCAAGCATCATTCATGCTAAAAAATGTCACACTTAACCCTTGTCTAGCGGGGTGTTTTGGGCTCATTTGGGCATATTCAGGCCCTCCTGCATGATAAATCAAGCATCTGCATGAAAAAATAATTATTTAGCAAAAAACTAGGCACTAAAAGCTTCAAAATGAGACCAGACCGAGCTACGTAGCACTCGTGGTTCTCTTGCAGTGATGCCACGAACATGGGAGTTTAGCATATATCGGTATATTTTTCCCAGCTATGCTCACTACTGGCTACACTGCCGGCCTCTCGAGAACACAGGGAACATGAGTTAATGGGCAGCGGTAAGCCCTGGGAGTCGGCTGTCTGGCCCGCTGTGCTCCCGGCCATTTGCACTTGATTTTAACCCTTTAAAAGCCTTAACCCTCTCACCACGGAAGGGCTCTTGAACGCCCATAAAAAAGCATATAACAGGTACCCGGAAGGGCTCTTGAACGCCCAGTGGTTGAAAGCCTGTGAGCTTCGTATGAGACGTCGGTCCGACGCATGTAAACAACAGCCGGCTGGACCGATGCCCCGCATCTCCGGCCACAAGAAGGAGAGCGTCGCTTGTTCGTGTGTGCCTGTATGTTGTTGTTAAGTATCGAAAAGTAGTGTAAAGTGGCTGTTTTGGCCATAAAGTTATCTCCAATGAAATCATCATCACAAATCAACCAGTTGACTTAGAGAGCTCTACTTAACGCCATTCTACAGGTAAATAACACAGCTACGCTTGGGGATGCGTAGGAATGCGGGAAGCAGTCAGATTAACAAATATACGGCAGCCTAGCCTAGACGTTTTTCGGCCAAAACACCCGGGTTTCGGGGAATATATATATAATACATAGCCGGGGCTGGAGGGTAATGCTCCTAACTTGCTGCAAATTGGTGCACGACTTAAGTCGAGCGCCGCCAATAAGGGGTTAAAGAACAGTTGTTGTTGTTGTTGCTGTTCCCCAAGCTGTCTGGCCAAGCAGCCCCAAAGTCCCGAGCAAGGCCAAGGCCATAACCGAGCGGCCCCACAAAACCCTCCCTGCTTACCACTAATAAAGCCCAGGTGACAGAAGACACTCCAAGGCAGGAATATATATCTTAAATTAAAATAACATCAAGCATCATTCATGCTAAAAAAATGGGCAGAATTAATCAAAATATCACACTTAACATGAAAACGGCGAGGGGGGGGGGTATTGAACTAGCTCCCCATGGGCGAGCATATTGGCTCCATTCAGGCCTATAATCGTCATTTTACGATAAATATCGTTATTACTTATTCATATGAGCCTATTTTACCTTCACTATGAAGATAGTAACCTGTAACAACAATAAAACAAGTGAAAATATAATTTTTCTGGTCAAAATTGCAAATATAGATGGACCAGCCCATTCATGAATTATGGAGAAAATTGAGGCAACCCCTCCCTCCACGAGGCCTCAAGCCACACTGAGCCTACTCATACACACACTCGGTCATGTAACACACCCGCTAGGCACGTAAGCACATCCTCCACACAGTGTGCTAATGTTAGCACAAAAATATACCAACGAATTAGGGAATAACAGGGAAAATAGGTGATAATTGAAGGGGAGGGGGGATGTGGAGGGGAAAGGGAGGAAGGAGGGGATGTGGAGGAGTGATATGAGGTATAAGGAAAAAAAGAAAAAAAAAAATTGTTTAGTGCTACTGAAGCTGTTTAATTTAAATGTTTTTTTTAGGCCTCCCTCTTAAGAGCTTTTCCGCCGCCGCCCAGTAAAACCTATTAAGAGCTTTGCAGCCGTTTACGGGTTAAAGAACAGTTGTTGTTGTTGCTGTTCCCCAGGCTGTCTGGCCGAGCAGCCCCAAAGTCCCGAGCAAGGCCAAGGCCATAACCGAGCGGCCCCACAAAACCCTCCCTGCTTACCACTAATAAAGCCCAGGTGACCGAAGCCACTCCAAGGCGGGGAGCTGAGGAGGGTGCGGAAACGCCCGGGAAACCAAAGCCCCACCCAAGGCCCTGTGCCCCTCAGCAATTATGAAGGGAAAGTTGAGGGGCAAAGGAAAAATGTGACGCTTTGGCTCCCAATCTGCCAACCTCTAGGTTGGCAGTAGGGAGGTCAATCCACGGAAGAGACGCCGTCACTTGATATCTATAAAATATATACCCGGTAAGTAAAAGGAAAAGTCAGAGTAAGCTATGGGTATGGCAGAGATCGCTCAACTCTCACTCTGATAGACCAACCCATCAACACATGACTAGAACCCAATCCTCTCAGCATCAGCTAGGAAAGGTCCTAGAAAGCCGCCTTTGGCGGGGGGAAAGCTCCCCTATTTCAACTCCTTTCGGGGTTGGGCACCCGCCCCACAGTAATCATGTGTATCGATCATTGCATTTATAACATAAATATATTTTCACTTCTCAATGAGGTAACTAGTAAAGAAGACACTTGATTTGTATGGGCCCATTAATAAAAATATCACTCAAAGTACAGTACAGTACATGTAATTTGTGCATCGATTATTATACTGTATTTTTAACAAAGGTATTTTCACTTCTCAATGAGGTACAGGTAACTAGTAAAAATGACACTGTTGATTGGTGTGGTCCCATTGGTTGACTGAAGGTGATAAGGAGCAACACTGTAGTCATTATCATACATACTGACACAGTGAGGTGGACATAGACTATCTTATCTATATCAATTGTGTGCTTAAGACCGCACTCGCCCACAGTGATGGACAAATTCTCCCCTCAACTGCACTTCCCATGATACCAGTTCTTCCCCCTCCCAACAAACACTTCCCAATACCGGTACCACTTTTCCCCCCTCCCCATAACACTTCCCTCCCCTTACCTATTAACACTTCTCTCCTCACTACACTTCCAAATAACACTTCTCCCTCCCACTACACTATCCAATAATAATACTTCCCCTTCTCAACTGTATTTCTCTCAATATAATTATCCCCTCCATACTTTCCTCAATATCATTCTATTTCCCCTCTTCACACTTCTCCTGAGAGCAATGGTATAGCAGTAAGTGGGAGTTCTTTTGAAATGAACTATGGAAATATAAAATTAATAGAGATGTACTTTATCTTGACACAAGGAAAACTTAAATAAGGTATGGTAAGCTACCAGTACATAACACTCACATACAGTATTCAGGAATGTCTTAAAAAAAAAAAAAAAAAAAAATTGGAGCCCCCATCTTCGCTCCTAGGGTACGAGTACCAATGGAGACGCATTGCCCAAAGGAGACGCACTTGAAACAAAAAAACTTGCACAGGCATAGGATGAGTAGATATATGCATGAATGGTGGGCCAAAATATTCTTTAACTATGACCTAATATGCTCACATAGTACCAGCTTATTATTTTCATATGTTATTGTGTGAGATGAGATGAACTAAAAAAATTTCATGTTTTCGCAAATTCCTCACGAAAACCTAAGGATATTTTTTTTTTTAAAGCTAAATTTCTTACAGTTCCCTAATTTGAATCTCGTTTCTATTACTGCAGGTTGATAGTGCATGAGTTGAAGTATAACACTGCATGATCAAAAGGCTTTTACTTGCATGGCTGAAGGGAGGTGAGGGTGCGTCCCCATAGGTCCAGCAAAAATAGTAAAATCCAATGGAGACGCATTTTTTCAAATTGATGCCAGAAGGTCGTACACCACACTGGTAACATAGCATACTCTCCTCTATGTCTGGTATAAATAAGGTTGAGTTTCCTTCACCATTGACGAAGCTGCCTTAACTAGAACCCTGGGCCCTATAGAGACGCACACGTCTGCTTAGGGTAGCCGGGTTGCGTCTCCTTAGGTCCTTGTAAATGTGTGTTTATTTTGTTAACATTATTAAACATAATAACCTTTTCTTTTATCCTGGGTGAAGGAAACTCGACCCTAATTACACCATACATAGTGGGGAGAATGGCTTTCTACCAGTGAGGTATGGCAACAGTTTGAAAAATGCGTCTCTATTGGACCTCCAGAATTTTTTGCTGGCCCTAAGGAGACGCACCCCTTTTACCCCCTCAGCAATTCAAAATCACATTAAGCATGTTCTTGCCAGCAGTCAAATGTTTGTGTGGGCCCTGTCAGCCTAGTGGTGAAAAAATAGACTATATTTCCAGGCCCTCCGCCCATTTCCTATCCCTATTTTCCCCAAATATGCCCGGGTTGGCGACTGGTGCTTGATTTAAACCTCGTATTAGCATGAATGTTACATATATAACTTCCCTGCATCCTCTAAACTGTTTTGTTATTGGCCTACAATGAGCAATTAGTATGTTCAGTAATATTTTATGTCTCTCTAATAATATATATTATAAGGCCTATGTCAGTCCGTTTTATTGCTTTAGCATTGTCAACTTACAACCAAAAGTACCATGCTTTCTTTCTGGTACCCATGAGTTAAGTACTTATATCATTTTATGTGTGTTTTTGTGTTTTAAACATACCTGTGTCTCCTTAGGTCCAGGGGCGTCTCCTTATGGTTTTGTGAAAAAATGGAGACGCATCTCTTATTTGTCTTCTCTCTCTTAAAGAATAAGAGATACAAGAAAATTGTTGATTTGCTTTAAAAATATAGCCTTTTTGCTATTTATCCCCCCTACCCCCAATTTTCAATCTGTTATAGGTTGACAGAAGCAACTCGATAAAAAAAAATAGTGCCCATTTTTGCGTCTGCATTGGTACTCGTACCCTAATTGGTTCCGCAGAAATCGCCAAGCCCAAATAATAGCAGGGGAGAGGATGATAACCTACTGAAAGCAATGGAGGAGATAGATAATAGAGAGAACAAATATAAAAAATTTATTGGAGATTTCAATTTGCCAAGGATCAACTGGGCAAATTGTACTACTCCAGCGGGACAGGGTAGCCTGGAAAATAAGTTTATAGAGAAAGTGAGAGATTGTTTTTTTAACGCAACATATTGTAGAGATGACAAGATATAGAGATGGGACGCAGGGGAGTGTACTTTATTTGATTTTTAGCAATGAAGAGGATATAGTGGAACATGTTAATGTGGATAGCCCTATAGGTCGTAGTGACCATGCCTGTATAAGCTTTAGTTGTAACATTAAATCAGAGAGGGATAATAGAAGCAATAGAAAAATATACATGTATGATAGAGCAGATTATGAGCTGCTGAGACGGTGTTTGGACATTGACTGGGGGGAATACTTGAACGATGAAGACGCTGAAGGAATGTGGAGGAAAATTAGAGTCAAACTGGAGAATGCTGTATCCAAAAGTGTACCAGTAAGGGAATATAAGGATAAAACAAAATTGAGGAAAAGAACTAACCCAGAATTGCCAATGAAAAGAAAGCTTTGGATATTGATTAGAAGAAAGAAACGATTGTGGGAAAGATTAAAATTGTTAAAAAAGAACAGGGGGTCTAGTATAGAGGCTAAGGAAGTGGATCTGGAACGCAGACAAATAAACAATAAAATAAGGTGGGAAACAAGGAGGGGGGTGAAGGAGAGGGAGAGAGAGATAGCTAGAAATGTGAAGGATAATCCAAAAATATTCTGGAAGTACATTCACGAAAAGTTAACAAGAAGAGTAGGGATTCCAGAGCTGGTAGGGGGGTTGAATGATGGGAGTAGAGCGGAGACTGATAAGGAGAAAGCAGAGGTGCTGGGGAAATACTTTGGGGGGGTACTAACAGTGGAGTCGGAGGATGCAGTGCCTACTATTCCCATCAAACAGGCACCGGCACTAGAACTAATAGAGTTTTCCCATGCTAGAATAAGAAGGGCTATAGAAAAAATGAACAGAAGTAAGTCACCGGGACCGGATGGGATACACCCAAGAATCATAAAGGAAGGAGGGGAGATGTTAGTAGAGCCATTGAAAATGTTATTTGAGGTATCGTTTAATACAGGACAAATCCCGATGGACTGGAGAGAGGCGAACATAACAGCTATATTTAAGAAGGGAAAGAGAAATGACTCAGGGAATTATAGACCAGTCAGTTTGACAAGTGTTGTGTGTAAACTAATGGAAACGGTAATTAGAGAAGGAATAATGGATCATATGAAGTCAAACCAACTTTTCAGTGGGAGAGAGTTCGGATTCTTGCCGGGGAGGTCGACGGTACTACAGCTAATTAAGGTGGTAGATGATTGGATGCAAATTCTAGAAGATGGTGATGTAATAGACGTGGTATTTTATGAAGGCCTTCGATAAGGTCCCACATAAAAGGTTAATAGAGAAAGTTAGAAGCTATAATATAGGGGAGAAATGTGTGAAATGGATAGAAGCCTTCCTGAAAGATCGGAGACAGAGGGTACTGGTGAATGGAATAGGCTCGGGGTGGAGGGAAATTACAAGTGGGGTACCTCAGGGATCTGTGTTGGGACCACTGCTGTTCGTTATATTTATCAACGACTTGCCTGAAGTTATAACTAATGGAAGTGAGGTATACCTGTATGCGGATGACACTAAGCTGTATAGAAGAGTGAGGAGTAAGGAAGATATGGGTTTGCTTCAAGGAGATGTGGAGGGCATGAAGGGATGGTCTGAGCATTGGTTAATGCCTTTTCATCCAAAAAAAATGCAAGTACATGCGGATTGGGACCAGCAAGATAGACAAGGTAGGATACAGTATGTATGAAGCGATGGAGGAAGTGAATGCAGAAAAGGATATAGAAGTAGTGATAGACAATAAGTTAAATTTCTCAGAACATTTAGCGGAAAAGATAAACAAAGCCAATAGAATTGTAGGGCTGATAAGGAGGACATTTGTGTCACTTGACGAAGAAATCTTCAGGAATCTCTATACAGTAGGCTCGCATATCTCGATCAATCTCATCTCGATATTTCGCATCTCGATGCCACCTTCAAGCTCTCCCCAATCACAAATCTCGATGAAAAAACGTTAATCTCGATAGCTAAATATCGATGCTAGATGCTTATATACTAATATAAACAGATTAATCTTGACCAAATCGATGTGTGAACCTCACAGTCATTGTGTTTTGTTCACCTGTATACTAATGTACCGCTAGTATCGATCGTTTTCAAGCGTTAGTCTAACCTGTCTCTGCCGATTTCATTTACGTAGTAATATAAATTACTTTACCATGTTTTAATATACATTATTATTTGTATGAGGAAAATCTAATATATAATAATAGTAAAGACAAAAGAAAACTTGATTAAACTTTATACCATGGAAAATTTATTGAAGTCGGTAGATCTAGCGGCCACTTGGTGTACCAGTCACACGTCTGCCATTCGCTTGAAAACTTGTATTGTGAAGTCGTTTACCTGGACCTTTTTTTATCGCATTCATAAAATGCCGGTACTAGTGGTGACAGGGTGAGGGAAGCAATTGCAAGAATTGATGACGGTGACTGTGCGCCGGGTGCGGAGACGCAGTAACCTAACTGCGTTCGCCTCGGAACCAACAATCAACCACACAAACCTCTTTATCAATAAATATAAGGTAAAAATAAAACTCTTTCATTATTCATTTTATCTATTTTAACATATTATATATATTGCATGTGATTGCGGGGGGCAAATGTGAAAATTGACAGATTTGATGTAGGTTAGTCGGCAAGTGGCTGGAACCGATTGTATTTTTTCCCATAAGAAGTTAACTTCGCATCTCGATATTTCGAATCTCGATCGGTATTTGTGGGAACCAATTATGATCGAGATTGGAGATTCCACTGTACAGCGCTGGTTAGGCCGCACCTGGAATATGCGAACCAGGTGTGGGCTCCATATATGGTAAAGGATATAGAAGCAGTGGAGAAAGTGCAGAGGAGAGCTAGCAAGCTGGTACCAACGTTGAAGAACGCGGGCTATGAGCAGAGGTTGAGGACACTGGGGCTTCCGACACTGGCATATAGGAGAAAGAGAGGGGATATGATAGAGACTTTTAAGATAGTGTCAGGAAAGTACGATGAGGATGTGTGTGAAGGTATCTTCTTGATGCGGGAGGGAACAAGAACGAGAGGACACTAAGAAAATTTACAAAGAAAGAAATAGGCTTGAGAAGGCAAAGAACTCATTTTGTGATAGAGTGGTAAATGAGTGGAACGCACTGCCCCAGTATGTAGTCGATTCCGAATCAATAAGGGAGTTTGAAAGTAATCTTGATAAAGCATGGGGAAGACAAGATTTGAAGTTTGATTATAAAACAAAAATACAGAATAGCAAAAATGTTGCGTCTGCTACCGCCGCCGCCAACACCGTGAACGACCGCAGCAGTGCAAGTACTGGTACTGAGCTGGATACACAGGCATAGTTTGCCTTTTTCCAGAGGATCTACTGTAAGAAACTGTAAGAAGAACGGGGCACTGTTCTGATTGGGAAAATTCTAATCCGTTCCGTGCTCATTCCAAAAGTTGCCCTTTATCCCTGTTTTTGACTATGATTATATTTTTTTTTTTTTTTTTTTTTTTTACTAAAAGTAAATTTGATGCATTGTAAATAATAATACAGTAAAGTTTCCCACCAACTTTTGATGATCCCAGCATATGTGGTATATATAACCTCAGTTATCCCCCGGACCTCCGTCACTCCCACCAGACATAATAGAGGCCATAATAGTCGGAAGTTTACACCACTAGCGAGATACGAGTCAGACACTTCACAACAGGTGCTGAATAAAATGGAATTCTACTGGATGCCTGTGATTGGCTGATTTGCGATGACGTTGCTAGATGGCGCCCAAATGGTGGAATGTGCTTGGCTGGCCAGCATGTTTACGTCTCGGCTAGGCGGGAAAACGTGGCGCGAAGATTGAAACCCCGGAAGAGCACCTCAGATTTGTTGCGAAGATTGAATAATTTACAGCGAAGATGGAAATTGGGAATATTTGGTGTCTACAGCGAAGATTGAAACAGCGAAGATAGGGGCTCCACTGTACAGTGATAAGAGCAGTCGCTTTAAACCCGCAACATATTTCCCGATACCACACCTCTCCCTCGCTCAATACCCTCGCTCCATTTTCCCATATTCCTTCAGTTTCTTGCTCCTTTATCCTCATCACATAATTTTCTCTAATATCACACCATCACCTGTGACCTGCATCCCCTCTTTCAGCAGCCATTTACAGTGAGGTTTACTCCTCCTTCTTAACTGCACCTGCTATTTTGCATACCAGAGTAGTAGTAGTCGTTCTCTAGGCTGCCTGGCCGAACAGCCTTGTGATTACCAGAGCTAAAGCACACGGTACTTACTCAGAAAATATTTATTAGTGGCCCCTTCATAATTGACGATATGCCTATTAAATAATAGCTCTCTTTCAAACACCCGCGGTCAGCCTGTTTGAAACACCCGCCGAAGGGGAAAGAGTACTAAACATCATAAGTGCAACGCTAATTCTCTTATGGAATCGTCTTTATGATTGGGTACTCACTACGAAAAAACTTCGTAAAAAAGAAAAAAGAAAAATTAAATTAATAATAGTTATATTAAGGCTTTCCAACTCGTGGATGTCTTTTGTGGATTCTACCCGAGACGCTGAACCAAGCGACACCATTCCTCCTTCCTTCCCCTGCGGCCGTCCTGTGTAGAGGTGCCTAACCCGTCCTCCGATTTATTCGACATTCGTTCAACTCTAGTGAGTCTTGCTCATTTGTATTTATCTGAGATGTTCTAGAATAGGTTTAGACTAGCTAGGACTGGCGACCCCATTGGTACGTCTGCAGGGAAGTGTTAAAATAGGGTACTTGTGTGTAGGCGCCCAGTCGGTCCGCATCGAACGTGCGCGCCATGCGTATTTGTTTTTGTTTCTGCGCCTTAGCTTTGCTATATCCTAGTTATTTAGGAGGCTATTTACATCCACGGAACTATGCTTCTAGCAATCACTATGAGGTAGTTGCATTTTATTTATTATTAGCAGACGTTCTGGTCTAAGAGTTGTTGTTGTTCCCCAGGCTGTCTGGCCAAACAGCCCCAAGGTCTCGAGCAAGGCCAAGGCCATAAACGAGCGCCCCCACAAAACCCTCCCTGCTTACCACAAACAAAGCCCGGATGACCGAAGCCACTCCAAGGCAGGGAGCTGAGGAGGGTGCGGAAATGCCCGGGAAACCAAAGCCCCACCCAAGGCCCTGTGCCACTCAGCAATTATGAAGGGAAAGTTGAGAGGCAAGGGAAAAATGTGAGGCTTTGGCTCCCAATCTTGGCAGTAGGGAGGTCAATCTACGGAAAAGACGCCGTCACTTGAGATCTAGAAGATAAATAAGTAAAAGGAACAGTCAGAGTAAGCTATGGGTATGGCAGAGATCGCTCAACTCTCACTCTGATAGACCAGCCCTTCACCACATGACTAGAACCCAATCCTCTCAGCATCAGCTAGGAAAGGCCCTAGAAAGCCGCCTTTGGCGGGGGGATAGCTCCCCTATTTCAACTCCTTTCGGGGTTGGGCTAAGAGTTGTTGTGGGGAGGTTCCTCTCACACCGCTCTCCTAGACAAAGTTGAAAGGAAGGCCTTTCGTATCATTAACTCCCGTCCACCGCAATGTTGCATCTCTCTCGCTATTCTATCGCTACTATAATAATCAGTGTTCCTCAGAGCTATCCCAGTGCATACCACCTCCTTTACGTAGGGCACGTGGTATCCGTCTTGCAACTCAATCCCACCCCTACTCTGTGCAACTCTCCAACCCAAGAGTGAAACGTTACTCTCAAACTTTCTTCTACTCAACAGCTGAGCTCTGGAACTCTCTCCCAGAATCAGTCTTTCCCTCTTCCTATGACTTAAATTGCTTCAAACTCCGTGTGTCCAGGCATTTTGGCTCGAACGTCCCTTGATTTTGGCCCTGTCACTCTTTCAACTATGGGGGAGGCACTCGCTATAGGCAGTTATGCCTTTTGCCTCCTTCAATCACATAGGAAAAAAAAAAAAAAAAAAAGATGTGCAGGAGTAAAGAACCTCCTAAGGCGGTTGAGCACACCCAGCTTCTGAGAGGCTGCCTTAGCAAGACTGGTAATATGGTCCTTCCAAATGAGAGCAGAAGAAAAAGAGACCCTAAGAATATTGAAAGAAGATGAAGGCTTGATTTTTGTATTGTTGAAGAATAAGGGATAGTCCGATGGAAGTTACGGACGGGTAGATAGATTAAAATGTAAAACTTGCAAACCAAACAAACCAAAACTGGGACAAGGACAATATAAAGTCAAATTAAATGATCAAAATCGCTATGTGGAAACAACGCTTACTAAAATGAAAATTATTAAATAAAAGAACACAATCCACCACATAGAGTGTACATTATATGAGGACCCTGGAGGACAAGGGGCAAATGTGCCACCATGAGCAAAATTGAGTTAGGACTGGTTCCCGATAGATGGAAGCACTGAAAATCACGTGGTGAAGAGCGTGTGAAGAGCGTTTTGCGATTCCCACCCATGCGGGTTCAGTACCCTAGGTTCTAAATCCCTTGTTTCGACCTTGTGTAGCGGCGGAGGAGGTATGGATTGTAGGAGGTGGAGGGGCGAATGTTCCCGCGCGCTCAAGCCAATGAGCGGCCGGCTAGCATTCCCCGGGTTAAAGGCCCGCCTCCCGGCCAATGACACGCGCGTTTGCGCATTTTTTGGGCTGAAAATTTAACAGTATCTTAGTTTCATGGACATCTCATAAAGGATTAAATTTCAAGCAGATTGAACAATAATTACTATAGGCTGAAAAAAAAAAAAAAATCTATTGTGCGTTTTTTTTTTTTTTTTTTATTTTCTTTTATTTTCTATCAATTTGTCTCTTCCAGAGGATTCTAATGGTATATAATAACATGCTATTCTGTAATATTCTATGTATGCCACCTATTCCAGACTTTAACCCTCCTGGCCCGGTTGTCATTTTAAAATGACACCACGAAGTAAGGGCAGGAGCCCGGGTGTCATTTTAAAATCTGTAAGCTTGAAAGCCTATTCAGCTTGGTCTGAACGCTGTGCGTCCGACGCATGTAAACAAAGCCGATCGTTACGTCACCGCACCTCCGAAAACAAGAAAGAGAAGACTCGTTTGTTATTGTATGTATGTATGTTTCAGTAGTGAAAGATATATTGCTAACATCGCCTGCAAGTGCTCTCCACTGAAATCACAACTGAAACCATGAACATAGAGAGCTCTACTCACCGCCAGTCTACAGATTGGAAACCGCACTACTTATAGATGCGTGGGAAATTTCTAAACTAAAAAAAAATACGGTAGCCTAGGCCTAGACGTTTTTCGGCCAGATCGCCTGGGTAGCCCACACTGTCATTTTGAGAGCCTGCCCGGGCCAGGAGGGTTAAACACTCATAACTCGAAAGTAAGGTATTGGCGCATTCGCCCCTTGTCCTCCAGGGTCCTCATATACTACATGAGCAAGTTAATCTGTTTCCCAAGCAAACTAATCGCACATATAACAACGCACTATCGTCACGTTAAAGGAATTAGTCAAGTTTGGGAAGTCCGGGACGTTCTGGTAAATTTTTACTAAACTCTGCATGAATAAAGAAACTACATGTTAAATGTCAAAATATTATTTAAAATCAAATTTGCAACATGACAAGACATTAACAATAGTACAAAATACAAATATTGATAAGATATCTATACTATTACAAAATAATATATAAAATACAGTACAGCACTCACTAACGATAGTGCTATTGGGTAGGTACCTGTAAGCATAGCATGCCTCAAGTGACCCCTATCAATAACTACCCTACAAATAACCTACATTTATCGCACAAATAAACTAAGGAAATCGCAAAAGCAAGCAATTGATACTATCGACAATGAATACATATAATATAAAGACAAATAATTGCAAAATATGAAGTAACAACAGATTCAAACAAAGAGTACTCTTTTAACAAGAACAATCAATTTAAAAAATCATCAATATTAATATTAATAATAGAAAAAGAAAAAGATAAACAATAAATACAGACAAAAAATAATAAATACAGACAAAAAGTGAGCAGAGGTTATACAAGAAACTTCAAGTTAAAAATGCTTGATTAAAATTATTGATGTCAAATTTTAGAATACAGTCACAATAATTGACCCTAAAAAGATTAAATTTATGGAACAATTTACTTGCCTCAAAACCTCTGTCTACTAAGAGTCTGTATAGTAACCTAGCTCTAGCCCAAAAGTCATCTACTTTAGTGAAAATCTTACAAAATCTTATTAACTGGGAATAAAAACAATTATAAGTTATTGTACTATCGATATTACTACTAGGGAAAGGAAAGTTTATTATGTTAAAATTAAAATCATCAACTTTGTGATATACTTTAAGTATGCACTGTTCATTAACAATCTCTATATTTATATCAAGAAAATTTTCAACTTTATAATTTACGTTACATTGTGTGAGGGGAATAGAATTAGGGTAAATACGTTTAGCAACTTGATTAAAATTTAACAAATTGCAAACGAGAATATCATCAATATATCTACTATTAATACTTAACAATTTAGCAAGTGCTAATTTTTCTGGGATTTTATTTTTCTTGCTACTGTCAACCAAGTCTTTTATATATTTAAATTCTAAAGCAAGCAAGAATAAATCTGCAATTAAAGGGCTAGCATTTCCACCCATAGGAATTCCTAATATTTGTTTGAAAATGTAAGGCCCGAATCTAACATAAGTATTGAAAAGGAGGAATTTAAGGGCATCTTTAAGTTTAGTTCTATCAAAATATACAGAACTAGTGGGAGTAGAGCTAAGTGATGCATTATTAAAATATGTATAAACATTTATGAAATAATTACCATCCCTAACAAACCTGTCAAAGTGCAAATCTATAATAAAGCAAAGCTCTGAATATACTAAATCTAAAGGCAAATTGGTATACAAAGTTGAAAAGTCGAAGCTATGTACCGAGGTAACTTTCGGCATGGTATTTATTTTATCAATAACTTCTAACCCCCCTGGGGGTTAGGGAATAGAATATGCCCCACGTGCCTTCTGCGTGTCGTAAGAGGCGACTAAAGAGGTTGGGTCGGTGGGCTTGCGACCCCCACCCGGAAAAAATATCTAAGCAAAGAAAAACGAACGAACAGCCTCGGATGCGGACGGAACCAACGTTGACGAACCACAACCGACTAAGGACATGCCTTCGGACATTCTGAGAATGGCTACGTGGAATGTTAGTGGCATGAATGATGGCACAAAAGAGAGAGAGGTTCTGGAAGTGTTAGTGAATGCCAGGCTGGATGTATGTGGAATGACAGAGACCAAATGGAAAGGTTCAGATGTGAGAGAGTGGGAGTGTGGAATGGGTGTGTGTGCTGGAGTGAGTGAAGGAACAGCGAGAGAAGGTGCATGTTTGTTTGTAAGTAGCAAATGGAAGGAATGTGTAAGAGAGTATGGGTCTGTGGGTTCAAGGATTGTGTGGGTGAGAATGAAAGTAGGAATACAAACGTGGGTGATTGTATGCGTGTATGCCCCGACAGAGGATATACTTGAAAGAAAGAAAGAGGAGTTCTGGATGAATGTGGAGGCGTGCCTGGAGAAGTTTGACAAGAACGAAAGAATATTTCTGATTGGGGATATGAATGGTAAGGTGGGTGATAGGAAAGTTGAGGGAGTGGTGGGAGGGTGGGGGGTACCATCAGAGGTGAATGGGAATGGTAGTGCACTTGTGGATGTATGTGTGGGGAGGAGGCTGTGGATAGCCAACACCTTCTTCCGACACAGAATGATCCACAGGTACACGTGGAAACGGATGTTGACGATGAAGGATAAGACAGTGGTGGAACGAAAGTCATTGATTGATTATGTATGTGTGGATGAACGAATGAAGAAATCTGTGATGGATGCTAGGGTGTATAGGGGTATTGGAGGGGGTCTGTCTGATCATTATGTAGTGGTAGCTAAGGTTAGGATACAAAAGAAGTGGGTGAGGAGAGCGGGAGGGAGGCGAGAGGTTGCAGGAGGAGGAAGTCAGGGAGGAGTACAGGAGAGCAGTGGAAAGACGACTAGGTGGGTTCGACCTGGAAGTTATGGAGGAAGTGGAGGAGATGAGCAAGGTGTTTAAGGATGAGATCTGTGCAGCATGTGAGGAGGTGTGTGGAGTGAGGAGAAGAGGGAGGGGAGTGAAAGGTACAGCATGGTGGACAGAAGAGGTAAGAATAGCTGTGGAAGAAAAGAAGAAAGCATATAGAGAGTGGTTGGGTAGTAGAGGGAATGAAGATTCCGAGAGACAGAAACGAGCGAGGTACGTGGAGAGTAAGAGGGTGGTGAAGAGAGTAGTGAAGGAAAGTAAGAGAAGAGTAGATGAGGAATTTGGAAGGAATCTGAGTGTAAAATGGAGGGAGAGTAAGAAACTGTTCTGGAAAGAAGTCAAGAAAGTTAGGGAAGGTAGCAAGGGAAACAGTAAGGGTGTGAAAGATAAGAATGGGAGAATGCTAGCCGAGAAGCAAGAGAGAGTCGAAAGATGGAGGGAGTACTTCAGTGAGTTGCTAAATGTAAGGAATGAAGAGCCAACATAGCTGGATATGGTATGGGAGGGAGAAGAAGAGAAGTAGTGGAGGAGGAGGTGGGGATCAGGTCAGAAGTGTGGGAAGCCATGAAAAGAGTGAAGTTGGGGAAAGCACCAGGAACAGATGGAGTATGTGGGGAAATGTTGAGGTATGGTGGTGAGATAGTGATAGAATGGGTATGGAAAATGTGCAAACTAGCATGGGAGAAGGGGAGTGCACCCGATGACTGGAAGACTGGCATAATAGTCCCCCTATATAAGGGCAAAGGGGAAAGAGGAGTGTGTGGTAACCACCGAGGAATATGTCTTCTAAGCGTAGTAGGGAAGGTATACAGTAGGGTAGTGATTGAGAGAGTGAGAGTGAGAACGGAGAAATGGATAGGCGATGAGCAGGGAGGTTTTAGGAAGGGAAGAGGATGTGTAGATCAGATTTTTACCCTGAATTGTGTTGTGGAGAAGTATCTGGAGAAGAAACAAAAGGTGTATGTTGCCTTTATGGACTTGGAGAAGGCCTATGACAGAGTGGATAGAGAAGGTTTGTGGAAAGTACTTAGAATATACGGAGTAGAGGGCAAGTTGCTGAAAGCAGTGAAGAGCATGTATGAGGGTGCAAAGGCGGCAGTACGTGTGGAGAGTGAGCGAGCGAGTTCTTTGACCTGAATGTTGGTTTGAAACAGGGGTGTGTGATGTCCCCGTGGTTGTTTACTGTATATATGGATGGAGTTCTGAAAGAAATACTATCAAGAGCAGTGGATGTTGGTGTATCGCTGAAAAGGGAGGGAATTGAGTGGAAGCTACCTATACTGCTGTTTGTGGATGATACAGTTCTGATGAGTGATAATGAATGGGAGTTGCAGGGTCTGGTAAATGAGTTTGGAACAGTGTGCGAAAAACGGAATTTGAAGGTAAATACGGGGAAGAGCAAGGTTATGGTCTTCGAAAGGGGTGAAGTCACAGAGTGTGAGGTGAAGCTGAACGGTCAGGCTATGGAGATCGTCAACTCTTTTAAGTATCTGGGCAGTGTGTTGAGTAAAGATGGGACTATGGATGAAGAGGTGCGGGAGAGGGTACAACAGGGGAAGAGGGTTGTAGGAACGCTAAAAGCAGTAACAAGAAATAGGGTGGTCAGTATGGAAGTGAAGAAGTCCTTGCATGACAGTGTGGTAATCCCGACACTGACTTACGGAAGCGAAGCATGGACGTTGGTTGAGAGACTCAGACCAAGAGTGAGAGCAGTGGAAATGAATTACTTAAGGAGTGCATGCGGAGTTACATGGAGGGATAGACAGACTAATGAGGAAGTAAGAAGGAGGTGTGGTGTGGAGGTAGATGTGCTGGAAAGTGTGAAAAGGAACAACTTGAGATGGTTCGGCCATATGGAACGTATGGAAAGCGAGAGAATGACTAAGAGGGTGTACGAGAGCGAGGTGGAGGGACAGAGGGGGAGAGGTAGACCGAATATGAGGTGGAAGGATGGAGTGAGGAACTACATGAACGAAGGCGGTGCTGGTTGGGGGGAGGGGCGTCGACTGACTGGGGACAGAGGTGCATGGGGGCGGTTCGTTCGTGGCCACCCCTTCGGGGATCACGGCGTCAGGCAATAGATAGATAGATAGACTTCTAACGAATTGTCAACACTCCAATAATAGTTAATGCCAGTTCTTCTCATGATGGTATTACAATATCTTTTATGAGTACTTTTAATGTATTTTAAGCAATTTACGACTTGTTCTGATAGAGTTTTAGTGGTAGCAAATTTTGCTCCGGCAATAAAGCGATATTTATAAGGTCTTTTATGAAATTTAGGTAACATGTATAATTTTGCAATGCACTTGTTCTTATCAGAAAGTTTAATATCAAATGTTATATTTTTCTTGGTATGTTCATCGATTAAGTTATCAATATTCAGATTATTTTGAATTTCATAAACAGAATTACCGTAAATATTTTTACGTAATATGTTACCTTTAATGCCTAATTCTTTTTTCATGTTTTCAAGATAAAATTTCTTACATGTGAAGCTATAATTATTGCTGGCTTTATCTACTGTAGTGTTTACAAAATGTTTATGTAAATTTATTAAATCAGCTTTAAGCTTATTATAATTATAGTCTATAAAATCTGAAAGATTAACCCTCTCACCACGGAAGGGCTCTTGAACGCCCATAAAAAAGCATATAACAGGTACCCGGAAGGGCTCTTGAACGCCCAGTGGTTGAAAGCATGTGAGCTTCGTGTGCGAGGCGTCGGTCCGACGCATGTAAACAACAGCCGGCTGGACCGACGCCCCGCATCTCCGGCCACAAGAAGGAGAGCGTCGCTTGTTCGTGTGTGCCTGTATGTTGTTGTTAAGTATCGAAAAGTAGTGTAAAGTGGCTGTTTTGGCCATAAAGTTATCTCCAATGAAATCATCATCACAACTCAACCAGTTGACTTAGAGAGCTCTACTTAATGCCATTCTACAGGTAAATAACACAGCTACGCTTGGGGATGCGCGGGAATGCGGGAAGCAGTCTGATTAACGAATATACGGTAGCCTAGCCTAGACGTTTTTCGGCCAAAACACCCGGGTTTCGAGGAATATATATATAATACATAGCCGGGGCTGGAGGGTTAAATTCATTTTTAAGCGAGAAAATTTTATTTCTAATTAACTTAATTAATAATTTAGACCATGCTTCTAGTTCTCTCGCATCGCAGCACACAATTTTTAACAATTTATCTTTTAATGTATTGACTGAAAGAACAATATCTTTTAAAATTATGTCCCATGTTACTTTATTATGGAGAAATTGGGTTTTGGAAGCATTAAAGGTAACAAGGTTTTACCTGCCCCAATTGGATATAGTATTTAGATCAGAATTTAAGAGTTCTATGGCTTCATTACGTTTGTCGTTGAGGGATTGCTGGCTGGGGCGTTCTGAAAACTAATGGAGTAGTGTAAGGTTGAGTCGTCTGCGTATGAATGGATGGGAATTGAGGTACAGTAGTCCCTCGAATGTTGCGTGTTTCAAATTTGCGAAATTTCGATTTTGCGAATGGGACCCAAGATTTGACCTTTTTTGCAGGACTTGATATGTGCGATATTACTTGAGTTTTGCGGGTGGCGCCAAATGATACGGGGTTTCCGCACTAGTTTTCGGGGGGGAGGGGTAGCAGGGTCGTGACGTCGGGCCGCCCTGCGGCCCATTGTTTACCGTTTATAGATTCTCCCACGCTCCTATACGTTCTCACGCTCTCGCATAATCGACTTCCTTGGGCAAAATTGAAGTGTTACCTGTGGCCTGGGTCCCCTGAACTATAAACCCCTAGGTCCCCTGAACTATAAACCCCTGGGTCCCCTGAACTATAAACCCCTGGGTCCCCTGAACTATAAACCACAAGTATTTTCTTTGCAAAATAAAAATAAAGGATACAAACAAACAAAAAATCTTTCGTTTAACACCCTGAATCTGTATTTCTGTGTTTTTCTTTATTGTAGGATGTATAATTAAGTGTATGTGTCATAATGTGTGTACAAACAAGGACGAAAATCACCAAAAAATAGGCCCTCGATGATGAGATGTCGACCATATTCAATTAAACTCATAAGGTTAGTTATTTGAAATTTGCGGGCTGCAATGTCGACCATATTCTCACAAAATTCGAGGGAGTACTGTACTGTACAGTTGAGAAGATCATTTATAAAAATTAGAAAGAGAATAGGAGATAGGACAGAGCCCTGAGGAACACCGGAGTTTATAGAGTGAGGAAGTGAACGATGGCCGTCCACAACCGCGGCTATGGAACGGCCGGAAAGGAAATTAGAGACAAAGGCACAGATGGAGGGATAGAAACCGAAGGAGGGTAGTTTAGAAATTAAAGATTTGTGCCAGACTCTATCGAAGGCTTTCGATATGTCTACTGCAATAGAAAAAGTCTCACCGAAGTCCCTAAAGGAGGATGACCAAGAGTTAGTAAGATATGAAAGAAGATCACCAGTAGAGCGACCCTTAAGGAAGCCATACTGGCGATCTGAGAGCAGATTATGAGAAGAGAAATGCTTAAGAAATTTGGAAGCAAGAATAGTTTCAAAAACTTTAGAAAGACAAGAGATGAGAGCAATTGGACGATAGTTGGAGGGTTGAGAGCGGTCACCCTTCTTTGGGACAGGTTGAATGTGAGCAAACTTCCAGCATGAAGGGAAGACATTAGAGGATAGACAGAAGAAAGAGTTTGCCTAGGCAGGGAGTCAGCACGGAAGCACAGTTTTTGAGAACAGGAGGAACACCGTCCGGACCGTACGCCTTCTTAGTATTAAGCCCAGAGAGGGTAGAAAGTAAATCTTTAGAAGAGATTAGCATATTAGGCATAAGTAAGAGAGAGGAGGGTGGAGAGGGAGGAATAGCACCGGAATCATCCAAGGTGGAGTTTCTAGCAAAAGTTTGAGCGAAGAGTTTAGCTTTGTCAGAGGAAGAAGTGATGGTTGTGCCATCAGAGTGGGAAAGGGGAGGGAAAGACGAGGAAGAAAAATTGTTGGAGAGGTTTTTTGGCTAGATGCCAGAAAGCTTGGGAAGAGCTAGAGTTGGATAGTTCAGTGCATTTATTTATTAGTGGCCCCTCCATCATTGACGATTATGCCTATTACATAAGGCTACCTCTTCAAACGCCCATACGCGCAGTTTGAAACTACCGCCGCAGAGCTCAGAGGAACCTTCATCATAATCACACGCTAAATCACTCATGGTTCGTCTTTATGAATGGGTTCTCACTACGAAAAAACTTCGTAACATATAAAAAATAAAAATAAAATAAGAATAAATATTCATAAGCTTTCCATATTCCGTGGATGTACTTCTGTGGATTCTTGGACCAGATGCTGGTTAGCGCATCCATCCACCTTCCTTGCTCTGCGTTCACCCCACCCGGACGTGTCCCCCACAGTGCTCCGCTTTGTTCCACATTCTTGCGTCCCTAGTGAGTTTTTTCTCATTTGTTTACTCTGGGATGTCTTGAGTAAGGTTAGGATTAGCGTAGCAGGGGTGTCATGGATGGTTTTCTCGCAGATCAAGTGTGTTTTGGGTCGTTTTATTGGGGCGTCTATTTCGGACGGACCCTCGTGACCGGGTTGAGGACGCTCCGAAACGTTTTCGTGTTTAGCCAGCTTTAGTCCTAGCTTGTTAGGCGGCTTTAACTACGCGATGTCGGGCTTCTAGCTATCTTTCAGATGGAGCAGCCTATGTTATTTGTACGGACGTTCCTGGTGTATTTTTCTTCACTTAGTCGAGTTCTTTCTGGGTCCCGAGTCAGTGTTACCCTTACCCGGGTGTTTTCTACGATTTTGATGTGGCTGCTGTTCCAGTTTTGGTGGGATGAAGTGCTTTTCGTTGGTGTTTCGACGTCATTAAGTGTTTTTTCCGTTTTCACCAGGCCTAGCCAGCCACTCGTAGTTTTTTTCACATATGCAAGTGTTTTCATTGTTTATTATAATAAAAATGTATTCATGTGCCATGTGTGTCCTGGATTAGTTGTGATTGGCTGATCCAGGAGCTTCGGACTATGGGTCTGATTATGTTTATCAGACTGTGTTCTGTTTGGTGTGGGTTGCCTTTCCGGCGGTTTTTCTCGATTGCTCCGAGAAAGCCGTTTTGTTTACCGAGTTTTAGTCAGGATGGCTAAAATAGGTTAGTTACCCTGGCGAGTTTGGTAGCTTGAGGGCTCATCAGAAACTGCGTTTTCTGTGGTCGAGCCTGTGATCAGGCTTCCTGTGTTATTCCCGGCGAGGTGGGCTCCACACATTTATCTAGGTGATCATGCTGACACCTGTTGGATATGGTTTTCTCGGCTTTTCAAAGCCATTGAAACAATGCTGTTTGTTTGTCTGGTCTTTACCTCCCGGCGACCTTTTTACAAAGAGGTCTGGGGCAGGTACAATTAGTTTGACATTTAATATGACCCCGGGCGGTGGTACCTTCGGGTGGTTGTATTAACGGATTTGCAATTCGCTATGGTTTGCCAAAAACAGTTGACTGATACTATCAGGTATCCCGGCCTCCAAGACAATGCTGTTTTTTGTTTGGTCTTTTCCTCCCGGCGACCTCTTTTACAAAGAGGTCTGGGGCAGGTACAATTGGTTTGACATTTAATATGAAACCCGGCGGTGGTACCTTCGGGTGGTTATATTACCGGAATTGCAATTCGCTATGGTTTGCCAAACAATTGGTTGATACAAAAAGGAATCACGACCTTCAAGACGGCGATCTATGAGGGCTTCTGGTAGAAGTCGGATTAGTGATTAAGATAGGCTTAAACTTTTTATGGGATAAGAAGATGCCTGAATCTTACTAGTGTTTCAAGTGTAAAGGGATACTTGAAGGACTTACTCTTTATTGAAGATATGCTTCATCTTTAAGAAGACTCAGAAGATATGCTTAAATCTTTTGACAGGTAAAGATATGCTGAAATCTTTAATTTGAAACGGTTGGACAGCGAAAAGTAGTGGTTGAGGACTACGGTTCGTTGACCAGAAGTTTTATGACACATGTTTTTGTAACATTTTGGGGTAACTTTATGAGCATTAATTCCTGGGAATTTTCTATTTTCCAGGGCGGAGTACCGGCGTAGCGCCAGGTGACCAGGTAGATCCCGGGGGTGGGTAGATTTCCGCCAGTCTCGGTCATGTCGACCATAGAACCTCTCATTGCTTTGTGTTCAACACCGTTATGCTCCGGTATCCCTATTTTTGCGCACAAGTTGTGCATTAAATGTGTTAAATGCCTCGATCGGTCACGAGGGATATGGGTGACAAAACATTGCACTATTTGTACCCTATTAAGTGTTAAACTTTTGATTCATAAAAATAATACTGCGGCGGTGGCCTTGCAGGAAGTAAAACAACTTCTTGCTTCTTATTCGACTAATGTAGCTCATAAAGCATTACAATGTGACAACCTTGAGCTTTGGGAACGGTTAATTATTAAACACGCCCCTCCTAAGAGTAAGATCCGTTCACGAAAGACCTCCGAGACTGGGCGGGGACAGGCCCCCACACCCTCCCCTGGCAAATCCAAGAGGCCTCGCTCTCCGTCACCTTTGGCATCGGCGACGAGGTCCAGGTCGAGGTCACCCCTAAGGGAGCAGGTGAAAGCTTCGGTCCACTCCTCTTCACCTCCACGGAAGAGGACTAAGGAAGAGAGTAGGGGACCTAGATGTTATTAGAACTAAACATAAGTCTAGTAGAAGTCATAAATCATCCAAAAGGGATCCTCCGGTGCGAACAGACTCACGGCTGTCGCCGGAGCCTGGTACCCCGCTCTCTGCATCTACCCCCTCCAAGTCTAACGTCCAATCTGACAGGTCGGGGGTGGAGTCAGAGAATGTGGTGGAGGATGTCCCGGCGGACATTTCATCACCTGATATTCATGCTTTCTCTCCCAGGTCACGTGTGTCAGCCTCAGATTTAGAAGTATCTTACGGTAACTATAAACTGTTAGGGTGCTCGGGTGAGGACTCCCAATTGGGGAGTATTCCAGGCTCGCAAGCGAGTAACAGCCACAGCCAAGGTGTATGGCGATACTCACAGCCATGGCAGGACGGCACACACCCTTTGGTAACGCAAGTAGTGGCTGACGTCCACCGGGATGCCGATGTCCCATCTTCTATCCCAGATCTAACATGGCGGCATGTGGAGGTCCCGGCTTCGGCGGGATCTTCCCATGAGAGGCCAGACTTAAGGGATGAAGAACAGCGTTCTCTGGTCTCAGAGATGGAAGTTGAAGAGTCAGGTCACCACCTGGAAGACTCTCAGGGTACTGTCGATTCTCCACGAAGTTCGTCATCTGCTAGGTATGTAACTACAGAAGAGATTGATGGGTTACTATTGAATGCACTTAATAAGTTCTTTGGCCCTACGCCGGAAACTCCTACAGTTGGTACGGAAGCTCCCGCGACGTCAATGAATGTGCGACCTCTGGCTACATCCATTGCTTTAGCTAAAATACCTAACCCTCCTCTTGTGTCAGATTCAATTTCCACTGTGCCAGGCACAGCAGCTCTCACTACTTCCAATGTGCGGGTCATATCAGACATAACTCCCCCCCCCCCCCCTTTAGACAAGGCACCAGTCAGAAAAGGAGCTATGCCTCTTTTATACGGGCCTGATGAGTCATGGGTAGCAATGTTACCAACTAAGCCAGAGGCAGCACAAGCTACTATTTCGGAGGAGCTCCCTGTACCTCATGAGTGGGTAATCCAAGGCAATAAGTCTAGAAAACTCAGAGCATTGGATATTCAAGGCGATGTTTTAGATGTTCATATTAAGGCCATTCCCAGTTATTATAACCATGACTTTTTTGTGTATGCATCAACACAAGCCCTGCCCCCTGCCTCAGCTTCAAAGCTTTTTTCTGACTGGACCAAGAATGATGGCTTTAACGACGTCAAGGCACTTTCTGCTTTGACGCCGGAATTGGATATGTTTCCGATCACAGACTCAGCCTCTAATCCAGTATTACAGGTGGGGCAGTTGGGCATGGGCCCTTGGGTGGACTGGGAAACAGAGGCTCAAAATGTTGCCACTACTTTCACTACAAAGACTTCTCACCAAATCCCTCAAGAGCACCATTCTTGGTTCTCTCTTCCGGTTTTTAGTGCCGGAGGAGTCCCCTCTGCTTTGTTTGATTTCTTGGCTGCCCTTAAAATCAATTTGTGCGATTTAAAAGATCCATTTAGCACGCCTTCCCCAACTCACCTAGACTGCGAGTTTAGGTTAAGAAGAAAAGCATTTAGACTGTTTTCACAATATATTGTTACTCAGCAAGTAACAAAGTCTCTGTTACTCTCTTCTCAGGCAATCGAAACTGCGGAAGTCAGGAAGGCCATTGAACTTTCCCGGCGCTTGCTTCTCCAAACTTCCATTCAGTCTTTAGGAGATATTCGGATGGCCTTATTAGAGGCGGTTCGAGCAAGGCAGGATCTGAGGATATTCTTAGTAAAGAAACTTCCTGACCGTATTGCAAGCCAAGTAATTCTGTCCCCAGTGCTAACCCCTTCTTTGATTTCTCCAGCAGTTTGGAAGACTGTTTTCAATATGGCACAAGCATTCAAACAAAGTCCCTCTCACCCTAAGAAGCCTACCTTTACTTTCCCTAAACCCAAACCAGTTTCGAAAGTTCAAGCTAGTGGGTCGAAGCCGTTTCATCAGCCTAAGTCCTCTTCCACCCAGGGTCAGGCTCACGTCAGGTACAAACAGGGTAAATTCTCAGGTAAAGGCCACAGGTTTCACCAATAACCAGGTCAGGGCCCGCCTCCAGCCAAACCCAGCCAGTCATCTAAGAGTACACCACCACCAGCAAAAAACTAAGGTCTCTCTCACTCCCGGGGCCAGTCAAAGGCGTGTTGGAACCGAGAGTAGTCCGGCCGGCGAACCCCAGTCTGCTAACTGGGTCGTTCCGGGCGTCATCGGGCATGGCCATTAACATCATGGGCGAGGACTGTGGTCCGCTAAGGCATCACTTGGCAGTGGCTCCGGCGACCTCGCTTACATCAGCCGACAAAGGCCACTCATGTTTCTTTAGAGGTGGAGTCACTAGTTCAGATGATAACCAAGAATGTCATTATCCCAGTCCCCCCCGACTTACCCGGTGTTTACATCCAAACTCTTTCTAGTACCAAAAAAGGACAGTATTCAGATGAGGCCGGTCGTAGACCTGTCTTATCTGAATCTCCACATTCACAACATGTCCTTCAGGATGCTGACAGTCAATCAAATCAGGCTAACACTTCCGCCGGGAGGGTGGATGTGTTCATTAGACCTGACAGACGCGTATTGGCACGTCCCGGTCAACAAGAGATTTCAAACATTTCTGGCTTTAAGAATAATGCATCAGACTTATGTCTTTCAAAGGATGCCGTTTGGATTTAACCTAGCGCCACGCATTTTCACAAAATTAGTCCGGCAAGCCCTGATGCCCATTTTAGAACAAGGGATCAGGATCTTGTGGTATCTGGACGACTGGCTGGTGGTGGCAGAGACAGAAGAGTTATGCAACGCTCATGTCAACATTATGTTAAACCCTGTCAAATCTCTAGGATTCAAGGTCAACTTGGTAACGTCGAACCTTCTTCCCTCACGAGTAATTCAGTGGATAGGGCTGGTCTGGGACACAGGGTCTCTCACTCTGAGTCAGAGTGTGGACAATCGAAACAGGTTTCGCAAAAAAATGTTTATGTTTCTCCACTGTCTGACTACGACACGGAGACTCTGGGAATCTCTAGTCGGTTCTCTCAACTGGGTTCAACTAACTGTGAAGTTGGGCCGGTTGAAAGTCAAACGTTTAATCTTGGAGGGCAACAATTATTTCCCACTATTACCGGCGGGAAAATTATGGCCTATCCCAACATTAATACACAGCTTACTAGCAGTCTGGGCGAAGAGGGAAATGTTGCACTCAGTCATGTCATGGACCTCTCCTCCGCCGACGGTATGGGTGGACACGGATGCGTCAGGGACGATAGGTTGGGGCTTTCAGTCAAACCTCGGGCATCAGGGTCAAGGGCTTTGGTCCCATTCAGAAACCTCTCACATAAATGTAAAAGAGTTACTAGTCCCCTTGTATTTCCTTCAGGTTCACGGCTCTACTTTACGGGGAAAGTCGGTGGCCTTCAGGATAGACAATCTCAATGCAGTTCACTGCATTCAGAAACAAGGGTCAACGAGGTCTCGGAAGTTGCTAGACGTGTCAGAAAAGATTTTTGTGCTAGCCAACAAGCTGAACATTCATCTTCATGCATCATATCTCCCAGGCGTAGCAAACGTCTGGGCAGACGCGCTGTCTCGGAGACAGAGCACAACAGTAGAGTGGGCACTCAAGCAAAACATTTTCGATCAAATGATTGCAGAGCCTTACCGTCCACAAGTGGATCTGTTTGCGTCAGAAGAGAATCACAAACTCCCTCGGTACCTCACACGCCGGACATTAACGCCGGCGGGGGGGCCCGACGCATTGGTGACGGATTGAAACAGGTGGAGTTCCATCTATCTGTTTCCGCCACCAGACGCTTCTCTAATGTGCCACGTAGTCAACAAACTACAGGATTATCGAGGCGTAGTCTCGTTAATCGCACCCCTGTGGCCGGCGAAGTTGTGGTACCAGCAATTGAGAATGTGGTGCCCGAACCCGGTGTCGCTCCCGGTCGGGTATTTCCACTTAGACACGATTGGCAACCTAAAGACCTCGCTGACTTTTGCATTGTGGACATTCAGGAGGCCAAGTGGCTAACGCCGTATGGTAGAAACGTGACAGATAAATTTATGAACCAGTACACACAATCTACCAAAAGGCAATATCAATCTCATTGGCAGTCCTTTACTTCTTGGATAGATAGAACAGAACAGACGGTACCTTCGGTGGCGTTAGTTTTTCATTATTTAAACTATTTGTTTGAACAGAAACGTCTATCTGTAGTGACTCTCAAAAATCACTTAACAGCTATCAGGGTGCCATTCTTTGACCTTACAGGTCTAACCATACCACAGGCGGAGGAAACAGGTTTCATGAGAGCATGCTTCAAACTCCGCCCACCTCCCCGTCAGCTCATGCCTACCTGGTCTCTTGACAAGGCGTTATCTTTGCTTCATTCCCGTCTGTATCAGAATACGGCAGATTTTGAATTACTATTAAAAAAGGCTGTGTTCCTTATGGCTCTGGCAACAGGTAGGAGGGTGTCTGAGCTGGCGGCGATGAGCAACACCCCTAATTGCATAAGGTTTGGTAGACTCAATGATTGCATTCATATTGCACCTTCCCCAGGGTTCATCGCCAAGAATGAACATAGTGACCATGTTTTCTCAGAGTTCACGGTGCCGGCGTTTAAACGGGGTAAAGTGCACCATAATTTGTGTCCTGTACAGGCTTTAACCAAATATATTAGAGTGGCACCTCTTAACCGACAAGGTACTTTATGGGTATCGAGTACAGGTAAAAGGTTAATGAAACGAAAAATGGCTTCTCTGCTAGTCGAAGTCATTAAAGAGAGTAATCCCGGCGTAGTGGGTAGGGCCCACGATTTACGCAAATGGGCAGCATCTTTACGTTTTCTAAAAAAAAATTCTGTTGAAGACATAGCTACTACTCAACTATGGGCTTCAAATCATAAGTTTTTAACTCGATACCTGTCGGTCGCACTAGACAAACCATCAATGCCGTGTATAGCGTTACGGCAAAGGGTCTAGAGGGGTCTCTACGTCACTTATTGTTTAAGTTAAAGGTGGGGGCTCATGGGTTGAGATAAACATGGAATGATAATCGCCAAGCTGTACATAATTATCTTGCAAAATGCAATGGCACTGGAATAATTATTAACAATGGTATAAAGGATTTTGTGGATCGTCTATACCGGGCCTGTGACGTCACAAGAGTGTAAGTCCGCCATCCAGTCTAGGCTAAGGATACTGGTGTGACATCACTATGACGTCACAGGCCCGGTATAGACGATCCACAAAATCCTTATACCATTGTTAATAATTATTTCAGTGACATTGCATTTTACAAGATAATTATATGCAAGCTGGCGATTATTTGTCCATGTTTACCTCAACCCATGAGCCCCCACCTTTAAGGAGGGGGGGGGGGGTGCAGTCAGTGTAACATAAGACACCCTAGACCCCGCCGGAGGATATGTACAGAGTATATGAGCTGTGATACAATGTATAAGTGTGTGAGTAAAATTTCTCTGTAGTAATGCCTACGGGAAATGTTGTTAAAGTACAATGGATGTCGTACAACAATGGTTTCTTTCAGCCATGAGAGCTGTGATACAATGTGTAAGTGTTGTGATTAAAATTTCTCTGTAGTAATGCCTACGGAAAATGTTGTTAAAGTACAACGGTTTCTTTCAGTGGGATACACTGTCGAAGCAATTTAATTTTAAGAGTTCTCGGTAGTTGCAACTCCGAGTAACGTTTTACTAAGTACATCTGCGATAGTACGAGAATTTATTCTATTTTTTGTGTCTAATTTTAAGGAATATACACATTAGAATAATGGGGTTTATATGTGCACATGTAAACATAAAGTTTTATTTTTCACCACTTAAGTTAAGTGGGGTGCCTTTAACTTTCAGATCTGGGAACAGATTCTCATAGTTACCCTTTTTTCCTCAAGCAGGCTTCTTTGAAGCACGCCCCTGCTTGTACCCCTTTTTTATATGTTGTATAAAGTTTATACATAAATATATATTTTTTACTAAGTAAGAATACTATGTGGTTGTTTGATTATCTGCCTTTTCTATTTGCAATGGTTATGATATGATTACGAATGTCCCCCTCCAGTCTTAGACATCAGGCATAATCGTCAATGATGGAGGGGCCACTAATAAATTATAGGTCTGACTCCTGCAAGGAGATAAAGAAAACCTAATATTTAGTAGTGGCCCCGTAATCATTGACGACTGGGGCCCTCCCGTCCGTCCCCCTCCCATTCGTTGATGTATTAAGGATTTTGGTAAACTTGATATGTCAGTGAAGGTGGATGGATGCGCTAACCAGCGTCTGGTCCAAGAATCCACAGAAGTACATCCACGGAATATGGAAAGCTTATGAATAGTTATTCTTATTTTATTTATATTTTTTATTTGTTACGAAGTTTTTTCGTAGTGAGAACCCAATCATAAAGACGAACCATGAGTGATTTAGCGTATGCTTATGATGAAGGTTCCTCTGAGCTCTGCGGCGGTAGTTTCAAACTGTGCGTATGGGCGTTTGAAGAGGTAGCCTTATGTAATAGGCATAATCGTCAATGATTACGGGGCCACTACTAAATATTAGGTTTTCTTTATCTCCTTGCAGGAGTCAAACCTATAATTATTGATGAAAGAGTGTTTGGCAAGTCGAAGAACAGATTTGGCTTGATTCCGGGCAGAAACATAGGAAGAATGAGTCTTGAGTTTTAAGGCGTCAGTAACGTTTGAAAGCTTCCTCCTTATTGCGGACAGCAGTAGAACAGGCGTGAGTAAACCAAGATTTTTTAGCATTAGTCTGAGAGAAAGAGAATGGAATGTATGCTTCCATGCCCGATAGGATTACCTCGGTAATGCGTTCAGCACTCTCCGAGGGTCCCCAGGAAGCAGAAATAATTCCATGGGAAATCAAAGAAGTACTGCCGGAGAGCCTCTCAGTCGGCAGCGCCAAAGTGCCACAAGCGCCGCCGGCTAGGAGGATCGGGTGGCCGTACTGGAGAGATAGGACAGGTGACAGAGATAAGTTTATGGTCGGAGGAGCCAAAAGGAGAGAAAAGATCGACAGTATAAGAAGAAGGATTAGAAGTTAGAAACAAGTCAAGAATGTTGGGCCGATCTCCGAGGCGATACGGGTGGGTTGCTGAACTAACTGCTCTAGGTCATTTAGGATAGAAAAGACGTAGGCTTGTTGTTGTTGTTCCCTAAGCTGCCTGGCCGAACAGCTCCGAGTCCTTAACCTAAGAAGTGTGCATGGGGGGTATGAGACACCACACTCCTGTGCTGACGTATTTGAGCTGTTCCCATCACTAACATCATTATTTTACCATAAATAGCATTAATACTTATCCATATGCACCTATTATAGGTTGATTATAAAGGTATTAACCTGTTACAACAATAAAACAAGTGGAAACAGTGTTTGGATGGTCAACATTGGCAATACAGGCCGGGAGTTACATAATGTATGGCTGAGGCAACCTCCCTGCCCTCCACCCCTCCCCTTGTCTGGAGAGACACTGTTCCGCAATAGTCTCTCTCTCGCTCTTTCCCACGCTTGGTAACAGTGATGACAACGCCCTGCTACCAACTCGCTAATGTTAGCACGAAAATTAACCACAGAATAAGGGAATAACAGGGAAAATAGGTGATAACTGAAGGAGGGGAGGAAAGTGGGGAAGGAGGGGAGGTGGAGGAGTGATATTTGGCCTGGCCCCGGGGCAAAAAAAAAAAAAAAAAAAAAAATTGATTTTTTTTCCCCCTTACTCTTAAGAGTCTTCCCACAGTTCCCAGGTTAAGGAAGGCCATGGCCATGGTCGGGCTTTCCCAGAGAGCTCTCAAATAGTGTAAATTGTGTTGTTGGCATAAGTGGTTGTGTGAAATGCAGTCTTCTATGATGTGTTTTATGGTATAGGGTGCTGTGTTACAACCCGGGCAGGCGTCGACGACGGAGTCATCCAGTCTCTTCTGATAGCTCAGAAGAGCTGGATGGTGTCCGCATCTCAGCCTGGCCAGGTGGACTCTGTCCTCGCGAGGAAGGGAGGATTCAGAAGGATGGATTTCGGGAGGTCGTGCTTGCAGCTGCGTGTTGTCTATGAGTGAGTGGATGGAACGGCGAGTGATATGAGTATGGATGTGCTTCCGGAAGTTGGTTTGGGGTGGGCAGGGAGGGAGAGAAGACAGTATTTGTGTGTGATAGCGTGTGCTGGGTGTTGTTTTGATATTTCTTGGTGTCTGTGGGTGTGATGCCATGTAGTGTAGTGGGTGGTGTTGATTCGTGGAGGCTGCTGCCAGGAATTGAGTGCCTCTCATGTCTAGATGATCTTTGACTTTTAGGACTTTGGTTTCTTGATGTAGGTGATCTGTGGGTGTAGTAGCTGTGCATCCTGTGATGATGATTTTAAGGGCTTTATTTTGAATAGTCTGTAAGGTCTTATGATGTGTTTCAGCTAGGTTAGAAGCCCAGGCCGGGCTTGCGTATTCCATAACTGATCTTATGTATTGTTTGTAGACTGTGGTGGTGGTTTCTTTGTTGTGTCCAAATTTCGTGTGGGCAAGTGATCTGAGGGCGTTAAGTCTGGGTGTCAGTTTCTTTTTCGTGTTTGTGGTGTGCTGTTTGAATGTCATTTGGGTGTCGTATGTTACTCCTAGGATTTTGTGTGTGTGTGTGTGTGTGTGTTAGGGGTGTGTTGTTTATGTTGAGTCCCGGGACGTAATCGTGCTCTCTTGCGTAGGCTTGTTCAACAGGTTGGTCAGTAGTGTGAGAGGAGAGCCATTGGCAGTGGTGGACGTTGAAATCTCCTAAGATGGAGATTTCTGAGAAAGGAGAAATGGATAGAATGTGTTCCACTGTAGAGTTTAGATAGTCAAAGAATTTGGGAAAGTTGGTAGAGTTAGGGGAAAGATAGACAGCACAGAAATATTTAGTAAGAGAATGACAGGAAAGTTTGAGCCATAAAGTTGAGAATTCAGAGGAGTCGAAATCGGGAACACGAGAGCAAGTGAGTTTGTTGTGCACATATGCACAACATCCGCCTTTGGCTTTGAAACTAGGATAAAGAAAGTAGGAGGATACAGAGAAGGGGCTGCTGGATGTTTGCTACAGACACCTGAGTTTCGGTGAGGAAGAGAAGATCAGGTGTGTAGGAGAGATGGTGTTCAACAGAGTAAAAGTTATAGGAAAGTCTGCGAATGTTGCAGAAATTAATAGAAAGAGTATCAGGCCGAGGTCCAGGTAATTTTGTGGGGTCATCAAGAGATGGTCGGGCGGGTGTGGGGGCATTTATGGTCCCCCTCTTGGGGACTCCGAGGCTGGGCTAAAATTCATAATTTTTTTTAAATTTTGGTGTGGAGGAATGAAGTGTGGTGTGCATGTTTAGTGTAGTGAAGTGGATAGGAGGAGGAGGTGTTTGTGAGAGCTAGCTGGATTGCTCTCAGTGTAAATGAGGCACAAAGAAAATCAGTAAGAGAGGCCAAGCAAATGTAATTAACTATCACTCAGGTCCTTGTAGACGATTAGTTAGTTGATTAAATGGTTAATATGGGCCAGTGACAACTGGTCACAGGTAAGCAGTTCACAATACGAAAGGGTCATCAAGGCCTTTTCACAAACGAGTACAACAGAAGATTAGAGTAGCGGTTGGTCTACATCTAATTTTCCGGCGTATTTGGGGTGCTATGATGTGTGAACCTCTCGGTTTATCCTTATGAGCATTGATTCCTGGATTTTTTTTATTTCCAGATCACAGCACATCTGTAGCGGCACAGGACTACAGGGGAAGGGGCCGATCCTGGGGGGGGGGGGGGTTCATTTTTAGCTCCATCATGCCTCTAGTCACTCTTTGTGCTACACCCACTTGCTCTCTTATTCCGGTCTTTGCACATAAGTTGTGCGTTAAGTGTGTTAAATGCCTCGATAGGTCTCGGGATCTTTGGGTGTCTAAGAGATGTCCTATTTGCTCGGACCTCCGAAATGCATTGTTTAACAAAAAAGACCTAGTGGCACTAAAAGAGATTACCCATAAGGCATTACATTGTGATGATGAGGTGCTGTGGGACTATCTTGTAATAAAGTCACCAGTGCTGAAATCTCCCCCTTATAAGTCAAGTTCCAAACATAAAGCTAAACTCAAAATTCTTTCGAAAGAGTTAGTGAGTAGTAGTGACAGTGACTAGTAGTAAGGCAACCCCCCCCCCCCAGCCGCATTAAGAGGGCGCATTCTACTTCGCCACAGGACCAGTCCAGGTCCAGGTCCAGGTCGCCCCTCAAGTGGTCTTCTCAGTCTTCAGCAGAGACTTCAAGGTCTAGCAAGAGACGCAAGGATAACGCGGCGCCATCAAGCCATAGCAAATCTGATATGGGTCATAAAAGGTCCCGTAAGGAGGAGACGCAGTCGCGGCACCGGCAACCGCCGGAGTCGGGGCCACCGCCCTCCGCCTCTACCTATACAAGGCCTAACGTCCAATCTGGCAGTTCCGAGGTAGGGACGGAGGGAGATGAGTCAACTCCCAGGGATGGGTCTGGTGAGGGTTACTTTGAACCAAAGGACATCAATTTTGCAATCCCAAAATTAAACTTAACCCTCCTGGCCCGGGCAGGCCCTCCAAAGGACACCACGAAAGAAGGGCAGGAACCCGGGTGTCCTTACCTGGACAGTAAGCTTGAAAGCCTATTCAGCTTGGTCTGAACGCCATGCGTCCGACGCATGTAAACAAAGCCGATCGTTGCGTCACCGCACCTCCGAAAACAATAAGGAGACGTCGGATCAATGTTATTGTTGTGACGTCAGACAAAATTAGTGTCTGAAAAGCTCCGATATTGTCAACATCGCGGCAAAATTCGCTCCATGGAAATCGTCATCACAACTGAACCAGTTGACTTAGAGAGCTCTACTCAATGCCAGTCTACAGATTGGAAACCGCACTACGTTTATAGATGCGTGGGAAATTTCTAGCAGTTAAACTAAACAAAAATACGGTAGCCTAGGCCTAGACGTTTTTCGGCCAGATCGCCCGGGTAGCCCACACTGTCCTTTGGAGGACCTGCCCGGGCCAGGAGGGTTAAACTTGCCATTGAGCCGGGCTCCTTTAGTATCTCAGAGAGTGTTGGCTGAACAATACCGTGGGTACAAGGCGAGTGAGCCACAAGACTATGAAGGTTCCCAGTTAACCCTTTCACGCATTTATGACGCAGAGGTTGCCAGATTAGCAATAAGAAATAGAGTTCTCTTACTCTTATAATTACCTCTCCAAAATTAGTTTTCTGCCCACAGCTAACTCAAAGACAACTGCAGAGGTTGAAGTAACTAAATTAAAGGTTTCTAAATAGCCCTAATGGTAATAAGAAATATAGTGGTCAGTATGGAAGTGAAGAAGTCCTTGCATGACAGTGTGGTAATCCCGACACTAACTTACGGAAGCGAAGCATGGACGTTCGGGAAGAGACTCAGACCAAGAGTGAGAGCGGTGGAAATTAGTTACTTGAGAAGTGCGTGCGGAGTTACATGGAGGGATAGACAGACGAATGAGGAAGTAAGAAGGTGTGGTGTGGAGGTAGATGTGCTGGAAAGTGTGAAAAGGAACAACTTGAGATGGTTCGGCCATATGGAACGTATGGAAAGCGAGAGATTGACTAAGAGGGTGTACGAGAGCGAAGTGGAAGGACAGAGAGGGAGAGGTGGAAGGATGGAGTGAGGAAGTATATGAATGAAGGCGGTGCTGGTTGGGAGGAGGGGCGTCGACTGACTGGGGACAGAGGTGCATGGGGGCGGTTCGTTGGTGGCCACCCCTTCGGGGATCACGGCGTCAGGCAATATATAGATATAGATAGGTAACAAAAGGCTTTAAAGTATCCCCAATAGGCTCAAAATCGCGTCTTATGTCGGAGAGGGTCAAGTCAGGTTATCCCAGATTCCCAAACTAATGTTAAACAAGGGCGTAGTGTGTGGAGGCACCCTGAACCCTTGAGTGTAGAACCCGTTAATCAGTATCAGGAGGATAACAGAGAAAGTGCTAATGTGGACAATCTCCCTTCATCTGTCCCTGATTTAGTGTGGCCAGACAGTGAACAGTTTCTGTCTGAGCGCCGGCAAAAACCGGAAGTGATGGAGGTGACGGAAGAGCCGGAAGACTTAGAACTGTCTTCAGCTCAGCCGGAACCCATTGAGGAAGGGTCGGAAGTAGGGTCTGAGTCATCAAAAGGTTCACATAGCAAATGTATTACCGTAAAACCGGGTCGCTTCGGACATCGGCGATAATAAGTAAATTCCCATTGTTATTATATAATGAAAATGCTTTTTATTTTTTATTTTTGTGTGTGGTCCATTTAGAGAAATGGCAAAGGAAGAGCATGTAAAAGCCCTAGGGAACTGACATGAATATATGTACACGGAAAAAATATTATAAATATGACGAAAAATTTTACATTTTTCGCTACCCTGCCAAACTTCTATCACCCTGAAGAAATTTGTTTGTATGAATGATGTTGTGACTGATATAATTTTGTAGTAAAATTACCAGAGACAACATCCACCAACGGAAATTTGTTACACTTCTATAACGCTCTAGCTAGAACACTATCATTTAACCTATTGTGTTAAAAAAAAAAAAAAAAAATGTAACTTCGGACATGGAACATAAAATTGTTTGTTATTATTTGCCATATGAAATTAATTCATAATACTTGTCCATCATTAAAATGGTGGTTAAAGATCAAATAATCATTCTCCAAATCCAAAAAAACCATAAAAATATGATATATGCTAACCGATTTATGTATTTAGGATAATTCTGGATATATAATATATATAAATTAAGAGAGGCATATATCTTATCCAAAAATGTTTGTATCTGCCGAAAGAAACACCAACACATACGTTATACCTATAAAAATGCTCAAATTCATAAAAATGTATATGCAGTGATAGAGTATACATGCCTACTGTATATATTTTCTCTAGGCCTAGTTAATTTTCGAGTTATTGATTTGACAGCATTGGTTATTTTTCCTGCTCAATATTTTCTAGGAGTGAGTTCAATGCCTAACGAGAACAGATCCAAAAAGAATATCTGTTAACCCTTGTCTATCGGGGCCCGACTTAAGTCTGTATCTAAAAACCTGGACTATGTGGCGGGGCCCGACTTAAGTCTGTGTGCAATTTTGGCGCAATATTGGCTCCGAGAGAGAGCCGAGCGGTGGGAGGAGCGTAGGTTGCCTCATGACCGCTCGCCACGACCGTCGTGGGCCCACTGACATGTACTCCACACTACTCCACCCTCTCTCACTCGCTACACACGTAATTTATGTAACGAAATGACCGTATTTTAGCTATTTTGCCCTTCGGTTGCACGATCGTTGCAAGACAACCAGCGATCGTAGAAGGATGGTTCAGGTGTCATTGGAAAGCTACATTTACGCCCTTTCAGGGATACATACTTGTATTACGCTCTGGCTCTTGTTTATGCATGAAAAAGAGCACGGAAACAACGCCATTTATGGTAAAAAAAAAATCGCTGGGCGGCACGGTCAAATATACCGCCTAGGCCGCTCTTTGAGTGTTAAACATCGTATATAACCCCCTCCTATACTGATTATACAGGCCTAAAAGTATTGGCTGTGCATTTTCCAGTAAGACATTGGACAGGAATAAGCAGCAATAATAAAATATTCATATAAAATAGTAGGAGCCGAAAAATGAATGAAATAAAGCCACGAACGTACGTCCGAAGTTCTCCTCCGTTTGTCCGAACTTATCCCAGCTTTCTTGGCAATAATTTTCCATAAGAAATCACTGTATGTCCGAAGTTATCCATACATGTCCGAAGTTAGCCACTTTTCAAGATGACTTCGGACATCATTTAGGATAAGGATAGCTCTCTTATTATGGGGGATAATTTTAGGAGGCTTCATGGATTACCACGCATATCACCACACATCACTTGACCTAGTTAAATCTCTATAATGTGTTTACAGTCAGGAGAAATTGTTAAAAAAACTCGAAAAAGGTCCGAAGTTACCTGGTTTTACGGTACTACAGATGATTTAGATTACATTTTACACAGGGTAATGAAGCAATATAATGTACCAAAGAAATCACAGGATACTCCCACAGCTACGCCGGGAGCTCCTCCGATTGGTTCAGTTGTGCGGCCTTTAGAGCCGGCCAGAGTTATTGTTCCACCCAATGTGTCACTTCCCCCCACTAACGTAACTCATGTAACTGCCTCGGCGAGAGGCACTACAGTGCCCGCCGCTTTAACCCTTCCTGCCCGGTTGTCATTTTAAAATGACACCGCGGCAGATGGGCAGGAGCCCGGGTGTCATTTTAAAATCCGTAAGCTTGAAAGCCTATTAACCCGGGAGCTGCGGGGTTTTTTTTTTTAACTGATAGCAAGCGAGGTTAAGCGTGTTTTGAAAGCCGTGCGTCCGACGCATGTAAACAAAGCCTGTCTTTGCGACACCGCACCTCCGAAAACAAGAAGGAGACATCGGATCAATGTTGTTGTATGCTATGACGAGATTAGTGTCTGCAAATGTCCGATATTGCTAACATCGCATCGAATCTCTCTCCACGGAAATCGTCATCACAACTGAACCAGTTGACCTAGAGAGCTCTTCTCTACGCCAGTTTACAGATATGAAACAGACTATGTTTTGAGATGTGTGCAAATTCTCTAGCAGTTAAAATAACAAAGATACAGCTAGCCTATTACGACGTTTTTCGGCCATATCCCCCGGGCTCTCAGTGCTGTCATTTAGAAAGGCTGCCCGGGCAGGAAGGGTTAACTTGAGTCGGGTCTTGAGTCGGCTACCCCCAAAATGGGGATTGGGCCTGAGCATATAGATAGATAGATAGAATGTGCGTGTCATCACGGATATTACTCCCCCTCCTTTAGACAAAATTCCACACAAGAAAGGCCCTATGCCTCTCTTGTATGGGCCCGATTGCTCTTGGGTTACTGTCACGGCACAAAATCCGGACATGGCACAAACAACCATATCGGGGGAGGTCCCAGTCCCTAGTGAGTGGGTAATAGAAATGAATATGAGTAAGAAGTTAAGGGCTTAAGCAAGGTCAACTTTTAGACGTAACGGTCAAGGCCATCCCCAATGTTTATTACTGAGTTTTTCGTGTATTCCCCTACCCCAGCATTACCTCCTTCCTCATCATCGGAGAAGAAATCGACTCAGCACAGGACAACCAGGAAGGAGGACCGAAGACAGCGAGGGCGGCAACCTGCGAAGGAATTAAATGCTAATCTGTCAAGAACCGCGAATTTGGATAAAGCTCCACCAACACGACCCAAATTCAAAACTGCCAGGGATAACGACCGAGGACCGATGTCAGCCATGAATGTAAATGTAGATCCGACCAGAACCAAAAATTTGATTAAAGAACGTTCTGTGAGTTCTAAAACCGCAACTTTAAAGCTTTTCTATGCAAACGCTCGTAGCATACGCAATAAATTTTCAGATTTAGAGGAACTAGTGTTTACTGAAAATTATGATGTGATTGGTATAACAGAATCTTGGATCAATACAGTAGATAGAGACTTTTTAGCAGAGTATTCACTTCCCGGTTATGTAATGTTTGAGAAAAGCCGAATAAATAAAAATGGAGGTGGCGTTTTATTTTATATCAAAGAAAGTCTTAACCCGACCCTCTTGTCAAAACCTCAAATTGTGAACGTCGACACATCTTTTGTGCTAATAAAGAATAATAAAGGTACAAAAATAATACTTGCATTAATATACAGACCTCCAGCTCAATCAGTGCAAACTGACCGAGAAATTTATGAACAAATTGCAGATGTAAGTAACTCACAAGATACCGTATTTATTGGCGACTTTAATTTACCTGTGACCAAGTGGGGCGATACTCTTACTTCACACTCCGGACATGACTTGTATACGAACTTGCAAGAGAGTTCGCTTTATCAATTTGTTCGAACACCGACCCGTGGTAATAACGTTCTTGACATTGTACTTGCAACAAAAGAAGAATTAATAGAGAATTTGAATGTTGGTGATGAATTCAGTAACAGCGACCATTGTACGATAACTTTCACTTTAAACTTTACTAGTAACGAACCAAATAGTAGCATCGAAAAAGTCCCTAATTTCAAGAAAGCAAACTTTCATAAACTTAGAGCTATGTTTAAAGAAACTGACTGGAGCTTTTTAACCCTCTCACCACGGAAGGGCTCTTGAACGCCCATAAAAAAGCATATAACAGCTGCCCGGAAGGGCTCTTGAACGCCCAGTGGTTGAAAGCCTGTGAGCTTCGTGTGCGAGGCGTCGGTCCGACGCATGTAAACAACAGCCGGCTGGACCGACGCCCCGCATCTCCGGCCACAAGAAGGAGAGCGTCGCTTGTTCGTGTGTGCCTGTATGTTGTTGTTAAGTATCGAAAAGTAGTGTAAAGTGGCTGTTTTGGCCATAAAGTTATCTCCAATGAAATCATCATCACAACTCAACCAGTTGACTTAGAGAGCTCTACTTAATGCCATTCTACAGGTAAATAACACAGCTACGCTTGGGGATGCGCGGGAATGCGGGAAGCAGTCAGATTAACACATATACGGTAGCCTAGCCTAGACGTTTTTCGGCCAAAACACCCGGGTTTTGAGGAATATATATATAATACATAGCCGGGGCTGGAGGGTTAATTAACAATAACGACATAAATACATCTTGGAAGTTATTCGAAACCACTTGCCTAAAAGCAGTGCAAGACTGCATACCATCGAAAATACGGCGTCCAGGCCATAATAATAAGCCCAAATGGTGGAATAAAGATATTTCAAACTGCCTGCTTGCTAAAAAATTTGCTAATGATAGATTAAATTCCTCACAAAATGACGAAGAACGGGTGAAATTTGTAGAGCTACGACGCAAAGCCAAAAAGTTAATTAATTTGCATGAACAAATTGTAATAGGCCTATAGAAACCTAATAAATCATATAAATAACAAATCCACAAAAATACAACCATTGAAAATAGCTGTGGTCCGTCTCCTTAATATTGACCGAAAAAACGCCCATTCTAATAAATCTCAGAGCTCTTTCGGAGAGTCACAGTTTACAAACGCCTTCTTTATGCAGTGTAATCAATATTTACCCCCTACTGGCAACATAGATGACGATTTCAATAATTCATGGGGGGGGGGGTGAGGGGGGGCAAAGCCCCCCCTCAACCCATCGTGCCAACATTGGCATTATAACTAAGACCATGAATAGGGCCTACACTCATTTCTCAAAATCTGGAGGAAAAAACATAACAAATAAGGGTGCGAGCCTATTCCCTATAATTACTAATATATCCGTTCATCTTGGGACGATATCGCTACTAATATACTAATCTACTAATTAGTATTGATAAATAGAAACGGTTTGAATATCAAGACGCAAATTACACAGTGCACTAATGACATTATAATACACGTGTGAAACATATACACCGCTGATGTTAAATTAACCGGGTGTAAGATTAAGCGGGTGTAAGATTAAGCGGGTGTAAAAATAAGCGGGTGTAATGACGACATGTTGGCCGAGGGCTGGAATGACGTCATCGCCTTGGCTGATGACGTCACGATAATCAACAACCAATCACAAGCAAGGATACACAACGTCTTGGCTTGGTTAATCAAGATGGCTATATTCTAGTTAATCTCCGTGTTTCAACCCCTCTCTTTCCCTGATATATTTCATACCCTCCCCAGCTATCGGGGTTTAGTATTGTTGAGGTAAGTGAAGAAAATAACTAAGAGATATGAGAATATAAATAAGGATCCTTAGTTAATGGGCAAACAAAATACGGTGACTACCGCTACATAGGATCTTACCCTTGAGAGCCCCGTGGTAAAGCCCGATCATGGCTATGGCCGTCCTTAGGGACTCGGGGCTATTCGGCAAGGCAGCCTAAGGAACGACAACAACAACAGTATACGTCTCACGCTTGCAGTTACGTTCGTATCTAGTTTGACTGCTTTATTTTTACAAAATTATCCCACTGCCAGCTGTTGTTTGCCCCCTGCTATTATGTTGTTGTTGTTGTTGTTGTTGTTCCCTAAGCTGCCTGGCCGAACAGCCCCGAGTCCCTGAGGAAGGCCATGGCCACGATCGGGCTTTCCCACAGAGCTCTCATTGAGTGTAGATTGTGTTGTTGGCGTAAGTGGTTGTGTGAAATGCAGTCTTCGATGATGTGTTTAATGGTATGGAGTGCTGTGTTACATCCCGGGCAGACGTCGACGACGGAGTCATCCAGTCTCTTCTGATAGGAGTGATAGCTCAGGAGAGCTGGATGGTGCCCGCATCTCAGCCTGGCCAGGTGGACTCTGTCCTCGCGAGGAGGGAGGATTCGGAAGGATGGATTTCGGGAGGTAGTGCTTGCAGCTGCATGTTGTCTGTGAGTGAGTAGATGGATCGGCGAGAGATGTGAGTATGGATGTACTTCTGGAAGTTGGTTCAGGGTGGACAGGGAGGGAGAGAGGATAGTAATTGTGTGTGATACCTTGTGCTGGGTGTTGTTTTGATATTTCTTGGTGTCTGTGGGTGTGTTGCCATGTAGTTAAGTGGGTGGTCCTGGTTCGTGGAGGCTGCTGCCAGGAATTGAGTGCCTCTCATGTCCAGATGGTCTTTGACTTTGAGGATTTTGGTTTCTTGATGCTATTATTATATGTGATGATGACAATAGGTCATGGGGGGTATCCCATGGCCGGTAACAAAACAATTTACCGAACAGCTGACCGTGGGAAACAATAATGGGTTGAGGGTCCCCCCCCCCTCAACCCCCATGACTTATTGTCATCATCATATATGGTACTGTATATTACCAGCAGGGAGCAAATAACAGCTGGCCTATCTATCTATCTATCTATTGCCTGACGACGTGATCCCCGAAGGGATGGCCACGAATGAAATGCCCCATGCACCTCTGTCCCAGGTCAGTCGACGCCCCTCCTCCCAACCAGCACCGCCTTCATCCATATACTTCTTCACTCCATCTTTCCACCTCTCTCTCGCTGTCCCTCCACCTCGCTCTCGTACACCCTCTTAAGTCATTCTCTCGCTTCCCATACGTTCCATATGGCCGAACCATCTAAAAGTGTTCCTTTTCACACTTTCCAGCATATCTTCCTCCACACTACACCTCCCTCTTACTTCCTCATTCGTCTGTCTATCCCTCCATGTAACTCTGCACGCACTTTCAAGTAACTCATTTCCACCCCTCTCACTCTTGGTCAGTCTCTCCACCAACGTCCATGCTTTGCTTCCGTAAGTCAGTGTTGGGATTACCACACTGTCATGCAAGGACTTCTTCACTTCCATACTGACCACCCTATTTCTTGTTACTGCTTTCAGCGTTCCTATAACCCTCTTCCCGTTTCACGCTCTCACACACTTTTTCGTCCATACTCCCATCCTTACTCAGCACACTGCCCAGATACTTAAATGAGCTGACAATCTCCATAGCCTGACCGTTTAACTTCACCTCACAATCTGTGACTTCACCCTTTTCGAAGACCATAACCTTGCTCTTTCTCGCATTTACCTTCAAATTCCGTTTTCGCACTGTTCCAAACACATTTACCAGACCCTGCAACTCCCATTCATTATCAATCATCAGAACTGTATCATCAGCAAACACCAGTACAGGTATCTTCCACTCGTTTCCCTCCCTTATCAGCGATACACCAACATCCACTGCTCTTCCTTGTATTTCTTTCATGACTCCATCCATATATACAGTAAACAACCACGGGAACATCACACACCCCTGTTTCAACCCAACATTCAGATCAAAGAACTCGCTCAGCTCATTCTCCACACGTACTGCCGCCTTTGCACCCTTATACCTGTACATGCTCTTCACTTCTTTCAGCAACTTGCCATCTACTCCATATACAGTATTTTAAGTACTTTCCACATACCTTCTCTATCCACTATGTCATAGGCCTTCTCCAAGTCCATAAAGGCAACATACAGCTTTTGTTGCTTCTCCAGATATATCTCCACAACACATTTCAGGGTAACAATCTGATCTACACATCCTCTTCCCTTCCTAAACCTTCCCTGCTCATCACCTATACATTTCTCAGTTCTCGCTTTCACTCTCTCAATCACTACCCTACTGTATGCCTTCCCTACTATGCTTAGAAGACATATTCCTCGGTGGTTACCACACACTCCTCTTTCCCCTTATATAGGGGGACTATTATGTCTGTCTTCCAGTCATCAGGTGCACTCCTTCTCCCATGCTAGTTTTCACATTTTCCATACCCATTCAATCACTATCTCACCACCATACCTCAGCATTTCCCCACACACTCCATCTATTCCTGGTGCTTTCCCCAACTTCACTCTTTTCATGGCTTCACACACTTCTGACCTCCTGATCCCTACCTCCTCCTCCACTACTTCTCTTCTTCTCCCTCCCATACCCCATCCAACTATGTTTACTGGCGCTTCATTCCTTACATTCAGCAATTTGTTGAAGTAGGCTACTACACTCCCTCTATCTTTCGTGCTTCTCAGCTAGCGCTCGCCCATTCTTATCTTTCACACCCTTACTATTTCCCTTGCTACCTTCCCTAACTTTCTTGACTTCTTTCCAGAATAGTTTCTTACACTCCCTCCATTTTACACTTAAGATTCCTTCCAATTTCCTCATCTGCTCTTCTCTTACTTTCCTTCACTAGGCCTACTCTCTTTTTCTCGAAGTACCTCGCTCTTTTCTGTCTCTCCAAATCTTCATTACCTCTACTACCCAACCACTCTCTATATGCTTTCTTCTTGTCTTCAACAGCTATTTTTCCCTCTTCAGTCCACCATGCTGTACCCTTCCCTCCCCTACCTCTTCTCCTTACTCCACACACCTCCTCACATGCTGCACATATCTCTTCCTTAAATACTTTGCTCACCTCCTCCAGGTCAAACCTACCTAGTCGTCTCTCTACTGCTCTCCTGAACTCTTCCTTGATTTCCTCCTCCTGCAACCTCTCCACCCTCTTCGCCACTCCACCTTCCTCTCGCCTCCCTCCAGCTCTCCTCACACACTTCTATTGTATCCTTTTGGAACTGGAGTTTTATCCATAATAGTTTTATACATACTGTAGTAACAACTGACAGTTCAATGTTACAATATATCTCACATATATACATATGGCATTTGCTTCATATCATTTATCCAAGGGAGAACTTTTAAAACAAAACACTGAACTTTGAAACTGAGGATGCCAAGCGTAATTTTGCCATCATTTCTGACATTTGTATATATACCGGTATATTTGTTTTTTCTATGTGAGAGAGGGAGACAAAAGGCAGAAATGCCTGTAGCGAGTGCCTCCCCCATAGATAAAAGAGTGACAGGGCCAAAATCAAGGGACGTTCGAGCCAAAATGCCTGGACACACAGAGTTTGAATCAATTTAAGTCATAGGGGGAGGGAAAGATTGATTCTGGGAGAGAGTTCCAGAGCTCAGCTGGGGATTGATGTAGTGTCCAAGCATACGGTTCGTCATGTTTACATAGGTCGATCGCCACAGTTAAGTTCGCGTCGATTTTGACGGCGATTTTTTCCCTCAGTTATTTGCCCACTGCTGGCAATATTATAGGTTTGACTCCTGTAAGGAGATAAAGAAAACCTAATATTTAGTAGTGGCCCCGTAATCATTGACGAACATGCCTATTACATAAGGCATCCTCTTCAAACACTAATCCGCCGTAGTTTGAATCTACCGCGCAGAGCATTTAAAAACTGAGGAGCCTTCATCATGAGCGCACGCGACCTCACTCATGGCTTCAGTCATTATGAATTGGGTTCTCACTACGAAAAAACTTCGTAAAAAATAAAAACAAAAAGAAAATAAGAATAACTATCCAATAAGCTTTCCATCATATCGTGGATGTACTTGTGTGGATTTCTGACCAGACGCTGAAACAGGCGTCATTCCTCCTTCACTGACATATCAAGTAAACCAAAATCCTTAATACATCAACGAATGGGAAGGGGACGGTCGGGAGGGCCCCAGTCGTCAATGATTACGGGGCCACTACTAAATATTAGGTTTTCTTTATCTCCTTACAGGAGTCAAACCTATAATTTATTAGTGGCCCCTCCATCATTGACGAACATGCCTGATATCTAAGACTGGAGGGGGACATTCGTAATCATATCATAACTCTAGAAAAGCAGATAATAAAAACAACCACATAGTATTCTTACTTTTGAAAAATGTATTTAATACGGCGTAGGCCGGAAATATACAAGAAAAAGGGGGTTCAGGCAGGTGCGTGCTTCAAAGAAGCCTGCCTGACAAAAATAGGTAACCCTGAAGATTCTGAACACAGATCTGTAGTTACAAAAGGCACCCCACTCAACGAGTGGTGACAAATAATAAGTTATAAGTTTATATGTGCACATCATAAACCCCAAAATACATGTGGAGATCAATTGCTAATGAACTCCATTGAACTAATGTTACATTGCTTTCGCAGCTAAAACTACTATAACAACACCGTTGTTTTGTACTAAACTTTGTACTAGCACAAATTCTCTCAGAGAAATTTTCATATCACATTTCAACCTTAAATTGTATCACAGCTCTCATACTCCGGCGGGGTCTAGGGTGTCCTATGTCAACTGACTGCACCCCCCCCCCCCCCCCTTCCTTGAAAATAAACATAAGTGACTGCAGGGCCACCTAGACCCTCTGCCTTAAAGCTATACATGGTAAGGAAGGTTTGTCTAGAGCAACTGACAAGTATCTAGAGAGAAACGTATGATTAGACGCCCACAACTGTGTGGACGCAATATCTTCAACTGAAAAGTTTTTCAGGAAACGTAAAGAGGCCGCCCACTTGCGTAAATCGTGGGCCCTACCCACAACGCCGGGATTACTCTCTTTAATGACTTCTACTAGAAGAGAGGCTAATCGCCGTTTAAGTAAGCGTTTACCCGTACTCGCTACCCATAAAGCACCTTGGGGGTTATGAGGAGCTATTCTTAAATATTTGGTTAGAGCTTGCACTGGACATAAATTATGATGCACCTTTCCCCTTTTTAACGCCGGCACCGTGAATTCAGAAAACACGTGTGCACTATGCTCATTCTTGGCTACAAACGCCGGGGAGGGTGCAATGGAAATTGAATCATTAAGTCTACCAAACCTAAGACAATTAGGTGTGTTGCTCATCGCCGCCAGCTCAGACACTCTGTTTCCGGTGGCCAAAGCCAAAAGGAAAACTGCCTTCTTTAAGATTAAAGCAAAGTCTGCAGTATCTTGATACAGACGAGAATGAAGTAAAGACAAAGCTTTGTCCAGAGACCAAGTAGGCATGAGCTGACGGGGAGGTGGGCGGAGTTTAAAACACGCTCTCATAAATCCTGTTTCCTCCGCCACCGGTATGGATAGACCTGTAAGGTCGAAAAAGGGCACTCTAATCGCAGTTAAGTGATTCTTCAAAGTAACCACAGATAAACGTTTCTGCTCAAACAGATAGTTCAAGTAATTAAAAACCAATGCCACTGAGGGTACAGTTTGTTCCGTTCTAACAATCCAAGAAGTAAAAGCTTTCCAATGAGATTGATATTGTCGCTTAGTAGACTGAGTATATTGATTGAGCAATTTATTGGTCACATCCCTACCGTATGGTGCTAGCCACTTGGCCTCCTGAATGTCCATAATGCAAAAGTCAGCGAGGTCTCTAGGTTGCCAATCGTGTCTAAGTGGAAGTACCCGACCGGGAGCGATACCGGGTCCGGGCACCACATTATTAACTGCTGGCACCACACCTGCGCTGGCCACAGGGGCGCGATTAGCGAGACTAAGCCTCGATAAACTCGTAGTTTGTTCACTACGTGGCACATTAGTGACGCATCTGGCGGCGGAAACAGATAGATGGAGCTCCATCTGTTCCAGTCTGTCACTAGGGCGTCTGGCCCCCCTGCCGGCGTTATCGTCCGGCGGGTGAGGTATAGAGGGAGCTTGTGAGTCTCCTCGGACACAAAAAGATCCACTTGTGGATGGGAGAGCTCCGCAATCATTAGGTCGAAAATGGGTTGCTTGAGCTCCCATTCTACTGTCGTGCTCTGTCTCCGGGACAGAGCGTCTGCCCAGACGTTCGCTACGCCTGGGAGATAAGATGCGTGAAGATAAATATCTAGACTGGTGGCTAGAACAAAAATCTCTTCCGACACGAGTAGCAACTTCCTTGACCTCGTTGACCCTTGTTTCTGAATACAGTGAACTGCATTCAGATTGTCCATTCTGAAGGCCACTGACTTGCCCCGTAACGCCGGGCCGTGAGCCTGAAGGAAATACAAGGGGACTAGTAACTCTTTGACATTTATGTGAGAGATTTCTAAGTGGGACCAAAGTCCCTGACCCTGGTGCCCCTGATTTGACTGAAATCCCCACCCTATGGTGCCTGACGCATCCGTGTCTACCCATACCGTTGGAGGAGGAGAGGTCCATGACATGATTGAGTGCAATGTTTCCCTCTTCGCCCAGACCGCTAGTAAGGTGTGGATTAATTTTGGTATGGGCCATAATTTTCCCGCCGGTAAGAGTGGGAAATATTTGTTGCCCTCCAATATTAATCGTTTTACTTTCAACCGGCCCAACTTGACAGTTAGCTGAATCCAGTTGAGAGAGCCGACCAGAGACTCCCAGACTCTTCGTGTCGTAGTCAGACTGTGAAGAAACCTGAACAGTTTCCTGCGAAACCTGTTGCGATTGTCCACACTCTGACTCAGAGTGAGAGCGGCGGTGTCCCAGACCAGCCCTATCCACTGAATTACTCTTGAGGGAACAAGGTTTGACTTTACCAGATTTACCTTGAAGCCTAGAGTTTTGACATGATTTAAAATGATATTGACATGTTTTATGCATAATTGTTGTGTCTCTGCCACCACCAGCCAGTCGTCTAGAAACCACAACACTCTGATTCCCTGTTTTAACAATGGCATCAGGGCTTGCCGGACTAGTTTCGTGAATAATCGAGGTGCTAGGTTCAAACCGAACGGCATCCTCTGAAAAACAAAATTTTTGTGCCTGATCCTCAAGGCCAGAAACCTTTGAAATCTTTTGTTGACCGACACGTGCCAATAGGCGTCTGTCAGGTCTAGGGAACACATCCAGCCACCCGGCGGAAGTGTTAGCCTGATTTGATGAACTGTTAACATTCTGAAAGACTCGTTGTAAATGTGAAGATTCAGATACGACAGGTCTACGACCGGCCTCATCTGAACACTGTCCCGTTTGGGAACCAAAAACAGTTTTGACGTGAATACAGGGTAATCTGGGGGTACCGGGATGATGACATTCTTGGCAATCAACTCCTGGACCAGCAACTCCACCTCTAATTTGATGGTGGGTTTGGTGGTGTTGGACGCTTCGCCGGCTGGCTGGTGTGGGCCGAAGACTGGCCCTGCCCCGGCTTATACTGGCCGCGTCCCCTCTGTCCTGAAAACCCTCTCTGTCTATGCCTGAACTGACCCAGGGGGGATTGGGAGGACTTAGGCGGAAGAAACGGCTTAGAACCCCCTGGCTGAGCTTTAGTAGGAGGCTTAGGTTTGGGGAAGTTAAATGCGGGTTTCTTAGCCTGTGCGGGACTGTGCTTCACGGCCTGTGCCATGTTAAACACTGTTCGCCATACATCAGGGGACATTAAAGAAGGTGTAAGTACTGGGGACATTACCACCTGGTTAGCAATGCGATCAGGCAGCTTGCGAACTAATGACATCCTAAGATCCTGTCGTGCTCGCACCGCCTCAAGTAAGGCTGTGCGTATGTCACCTAAGGATTGAATTGACGACTGAAGAATCAGACGCCGGGATAATTCAACTGATCTTCGAGCATCCGCGTCTGCGATTGCCTGAGTAGACCTGAGTAAAGACTTAGCCACCTGTTGAGAAACTATGTACTGTGAAAACAGGCGGAAAGCTTTTCCCCTTAGCCTAAATTCTCTGTCTAGGTGAGAAGGGGTAGGGGTAATGAATGGTTCCTTTAGTTCACAAAGATTAATCTTAGGGGCAGCTAAAAAGGAAAATAAAGCTGACGGAACTCCGCCGGCAGAACCTACCGGCATTGAGAACCATGAATGTGTATCCTGAGGGATCTGGTGGGAAGATTTAGAAGTGAAAGTGGTTGCAAAGTTTTGAGCCTCTACCTCCCAATCCACCCAAGGTCCTGGTCCTAACTGTCCCACCTTCAACACTGGATTAGCTGTCTCGTCTGTGACGGTCTGTAAATCTAGTTCAGGAGTAATAGCCGACAGAGCCTTAATATCATTAAACCCATCCAGCTTAGACCAGTCTGAAAAAAGTTTTGAAGCTGAGGCAGGGGGTAAAGCAGGCTTAGATGCATAAACAAAATAATCCTGATGATAATAACTAGGTATAGCCTTGATATTTACGTCCAAAACATTACCCAAGGCATCCAATGCCCTTAATTTCTTAGACTTATTTCCCTGGATAAACCACTCACGTGGTACCGGGAGTTCCCCTGACAAGGTAGGCTGGGCAAGCTCTGGCTTAGAGGGGTTCAAAGGGACCCATGACTCGTCTGGCCCATAAAGCAGGGGCATAGCTACCTTTCTAAGAGGCGCTTTGTCTAGAGGGGGTGGATTAACATCCGTAATGACCCTGACATTTGACGTAGTGAATGCCGCCGTAGCTGGCTTAGAGCTCCCTGCCGGTGACAGAGTAGGAGGGTTAGGAATCTTAGATAAATCGATTGACGTTATCAGAGGCCGTACCGCAGAACCTGTCAAGGGAGCCCCCAAGTCCATTGTGGGGTTTTCTCGTTGTTGATTAAAGAATTTTGATAGAGCATGAGTAAGTAACCCATCAATTTCTTGTGCTGTAACAAACTGGTTAGGTGCAGAACTTTCAGGTGAATTAGTATTATCATGGGCGGCGTCCAGGCCTGAGCCTGACCCTTGTCCTTCCCTATCTGAAATTAATGACACTTCATCTTGTTCCTCCCGATCCTCCTGAGAAGACCCCGCCGAGGCAGGGGCACCTTGTTTCCAAGATAAATCAGGGATAGAGGATGGGGTCGCCGCGTCCCTGTGGACATCGGCTACTGTGTGACTCGTATGAGTCGGACGTGGATGGTCAGACCCTGGCTGAGCAAACCGCCAAACACCGAGGCTCTGGCCTACGCTCTCTTGAGAGTCTGAAACATTCTCAATTATTGAATATCCTGAACTCTCCATTTCTAGGGTTAAAATATCAATAGGTAAATCTTGTTTAGGGACAGGCGCTTCACTATACTCTGAGGCTGTAACAGAAACATTGTCAGGTGTAGAGGTACGATGAGATGCACTAGACTTAGTAGAATGTCGAGAGGACTTCTTATGGGAATCCTTTTTGGAGGATTTGTGGCTACGGTGTGACCGCGAACTGGACCTAGGTTTGGAAGAATCACCACCATGGCCCCTGGGGGAAGCTTCAGTCTTGCACTTCTTACTAGCCGGGGAAGAGGCCCGACTTGAAGACCGTTGTCTGAGGGGTGACCTTGACCTCGATCTCGCCTGCGACGAGGAGGTGGCTGCCGGGGAGTAGGCTCTCTCGGGCGTTTAAACGTCTCCACAGACGATACAGAACCCTGGCTAGTCTCTGTCGGCTTAAAACCCCTTACTCTAGAGGTACGTTTAGGGGGAGGGTGCTCTGACAGCAACTTATCCCAAAGTGGGACGTTGTCACATTGAAGTGACTTATGTGCGACAATGGTAGTGTAGGCCGACATTTGTTGTCTGACCTCTCTCAACGCTACCGCCGCGGTCTTGTCATTGTCACACAGGACTTTATTGGTTAATTGGGAGCAAAAAGAACAATTACGTGTAACCCAGAGACCCCTTGAACGGTCTAGACATCTAACACACCTTATGCAAAGGGTATGTGCAAAAATTGGGATACCCGCGCAAGTAGGGGTAATGCACAGGGCAAAAACTGGGGTCACATTAGCCATGACAGAGACTGGTGTGAGGAACTACCGCCGGGTCTGTATTGGTCCGCCGGAGCTCAGCTCTGGAAAAATAAAGAAAAATTTCCAGGAATTAATGCTCATAAGGTTAACCCAAGTGTTCGCATACAAGTGTTAATAACCCGCCGGGTAACGGGATGCAAAGACACAGCTAACACATCTCGCCACGCGGCTGGGTATAAAGAGGCTAAACAAGTCTTCTTAGCTAAGAACATGAAGAATACCCTCTGATATAATGGTCCAGTATGGCACTAATAGTCTGTAGGAGGTGGTGACTGTCTCAAGATTCAATTTTGTAACAAAGCCCCCCCTCATAAAGACGCCGGCCCTTGAAATATTTTAGTAGAATAGCCCAGGGCAGGAATATACGAGATCTGATTTTTTAACGAATTGTCCCAAACGATCGTCGTAAAAATAGAAGGCGGCGATACTGAAAGTATCACCCAATTAAGGTTAATCGAAATTGAATTTGTTTATAAATTCCTTAGTTCCTTTACTTAGGGGCACCCGCCGGGTGTGGAAATCGATTTGGTTAAACCTCACTGATCCTTCAAATGCCGTAAGAGTAAAGGCAGCGATACACAGAGTATCACTCACATGGATTGGTTAACTATAAGAGACCTAAGTCGTTTTATCCCACCCTGCTCAGGTGCACCCGCCGGGTGAGAAGTCTAAAAGTTAACCCCACAAGTTCCTGACCCCACTACTTTGTAAAAGATCGCCGGGGAGGAACGCCTAAACAACAGCTAGGTTTTCCCCGTGGTTGTCGTAAACCAGGTAGAAAAACCTATAAAAAACGAGTGTTCTCACGAACGTCGTTACTTTATATATAACTAAATATATATGTAAGGATGGGTACAGCCATCCCGCCGGGAATTATAAAGGAGGCCTGAAACCAGGCACCCACAGAAACGCAGTCCTGGAGAGCCACAGACACCTCCCCTCGCCGGGGAACCAGCCAGTGTTAAAAACCACGTGTGGCCTAACACTGCTCATCGGTCAGGATTTTTCACGGTGAAACCGAGAAAAACCCGCCGGAAGGCAAACCCCACCCTGAACAGACACCATCTGAACAATACGACACGAGGAGAGACACGCACGACTAACCAAGGTCACAACATAATCCGTGGAATTAGCCAATACACAACTAAACCAGGAAACAAATATAGTCCGAGGAATTAGCCAATACACAACTAAAACCCGGATACACATGACACAGTAGGGCATATTTATAAAATAAATAATAACACTAGACATGTGGCAAAGCTACGAGCGGCTGGCTAGGCCTAGGTAGACGGCAAGAAAATAGTTGAAATATAAACACACACTGGAATATCACAACAGGAACCACCGCCAACACACCACCGAAGCGATAACTTCCCAACCCCGGGAAGCCTGACACGGACCCAGAAAAAACTTCACTAAGTGAAGAAAAATACGCTGGGAACGTCAGCAAACACACAGCTTACCTCATCAGAAGGAAAAAAGGCAGCAATTATTAACGCGTAATGAAAGCCGCCTGCATCACCAACTAAACCAAACTGTGAAAAGTTCACGTGTCCACAACAGGACCACGAGGGTACATCCGAAATAGATGCCCCATACAAACGACCCAAAATACATTGCACTGCGGGCAACCAGCCCAGGACACTCCTGCTACGCCTATCCTAACCTTACTCGATACATCCCAGAGTAAACAAATGAGAAAAAACTCACTAGGGACGCCACGAATGCGGAACCAGCGGAGCCTGAAAGGTACGTCCGGGCAGGCTGAGCGCAGAGCAAAGAAGGAGGAATGACGCCTGTTTCAGCGTCTGGTCAGAAATCCACACAAGTACATCCACGATATGATGGAAAGCTTATTGGATAGTTATTCTTATTTTCTTTTTGTTTTTATTTTTTACGAAGTTTTTTCGTAGTGAGAACCCAATTCATAATGACTGAAGCCATGAGTGAGGTCGCGTGCGCTCATGATGAAGGCTCCTCAGTTTTTAAATGCTCTGCGCGGTAGATTCAAACTACGGCGGATTAGTGTTTGAAGAGGATGCCTTATGTAATAGGCATGTTCGTCAATGATGGAGGGGCCACTAATAAATATACTGTATGATGATGACAATATGTCATGGGGGGGGGGGGGTGAGGGGGGGCAACATATTATTGCATCCAATGGCAGTCAAAATAGACGGGAACATGTTGCAAGCGTCCGCCGCCGCCGCCGTCATGTAGGTCGATCACCGTGGTTAAACTGTGGGGAGATTGTAGGCACCAATCGATCAGGGCTAGACCCAGGTGAGGTTATAGGCATGTGATAAAGAGTCGCTGGAACTCCTGTTTCACTTGCTTGGCCTCTCTTACTGATTTTCTTTGTGCCTCATTTACACTGAGAGCAATCCAGCTAGCTCTCACAAACACCTCCTCCTCCTATCCACTTCACTACACTAAACATGCACACCACACTTCATTCTTCTACACCAAAATAAAAAAAAAAAAAAAAAAAATTATGAATTGTAGCCCAGCCTCGGAGTCCCCAGGGGGGGGGGACCATAAATGCCCCCTCACCCGACCGACCATCCCTGACGACCCCACACAATTACCTGGACCTCGGCCTGTTACTCTTTCTATTAATTTCTGCAACATTCGTGGACTTTCCTCTAACTTTCACTCTGTTGAGCACCATCTCTCCTCCTACAAACCTGATCTTCTCTTCCTCACCGAAACTCAGGTGTCTGTAGCAACATCCAGCAACCCCTTCTCTGTATCCTCCTACTTTCTCTATCCTAGTTTCAAAGCCAAAGGCGGATGTTGTGCATATGTGCACAACAAACTCACTTGCTCTCGTGTTCCCGATTTCGACTCCTCTGAATTCTCAACTTTATGGCTCAAACTTTCCTGTCATTCTCTTACTAAATATTTCTGTGCTGTCTATCTTTCCCCTAACTCTACCAACTTTCCCAATTTTGTTGACTAGCTAAACTCTACAGTGGAACACATTCTATCCATTTCTCCTTTCTCAGAAATCTCCATCTTAGGAGATTTCAACGTTCACCACCGCCATTGGCTCTCCTCTCACACTACTGATCCACCTGGTGAACAAGCCTACGTCTTTTCTATCCTAAATGACCTAGAGCAGTTAGTTCAGCAACCCACCCGTATCCCGGATCGCATCGGAGATCGGCCCAACATTCTTGACCTGTTTCTAACTTCTAACCCTTCTTCTTATACTGTCGATCTTTTCTCTCCTTTGGGCTCCTCCGACCATAAACTTATCTCTGTCACCTGTCCTATCTCTCCAGTACAGCCACCGATCCTCCTAGCCGGCGGCGCTTGTGGCACTTTGGCGCTGCCGACTGGGAGGCTCTTCGGCAGTACTTCTTTGATTTCCCATGGAATGATTTCTGCTTCCATGGCCGAGGACCCTCGGAGAGTGCTGAACGCATTACCGAGGTAATCCTATCGGGCATGGAAGCATACATTCCATTCTCTTTCTCTCAGACTAATGCTAAAAAATCTTGGTTTACTCACGCCTGTTCTACTGCTGTCCGCAATAAGGAGGAAGCATTCAAACGGTACCGACGCCTTAAAACTCAAGACTCTCATTTTTCATATGTTTCTGCCCGGAATCAAGCCAAATCTGTTCTTCGACTTGCCAAACACTCTTTCATCAATAATAAATGCACTGAACTATCCAACTCTAGCTCTTCCCAAGCTTTCTGGCATCTAGCCAAAAACCTCTCCAACAATTTCTCTTCCTCGTCTTTCCCTCCCCTTTCCCACTCTGATGGCACAACCATCACTTCTTCCTCTGACAAAGCTAAACTCTTCGCTCAAACTTTTGCTAGAAACTCCACCTTGGATGATTCCGGTGCTATTCCTCCCTCTCCGCCCTCCTCTCTCTTACTTATGCCTAATATCCTAATCTCTTCTAAAGATGTACTTTCTACCCTCTCTGGGCTTAACACTAATAAGGCGTACGGTCCGGACGGTGTTCCTCCTGTTGTTCTCAAAAACTGTGCTTCCGTGCTGACTCCCTGCCTAGGCAAACTCTTTCGTCTCTGTCTATCCTCTAACGTCTTCCCTTCATGCTGGAAGTTTGCTCACATTCAACCTGTCCCAAAGAAGGGTGACCGCTCTCAACCCTCCAACTATCGTCCAATTGCTCTTATCTCTTGTCTTTCTAAAGTTTTTGAAACTATTCTTGCTTCTTAAGCATTTCTCTTCTCATAATCTGCTCTCAGATCGCCAGTATGGCTTCCTTAAGGGTCGCTCTACTGGTGATCTTCTTTCATATCTTACTAACTCTTGGTCACCTCCTTTCGGGACTTCGGTGAGACTTTTTCTATTGCACTAGACATATCGAAAGCCTTCGATAGAGTCTAGCATAAATCTTTAATTTCTAAACTACCCTCCTTCGGTTTCTATCCCTCCATCTGTGCCTTTGTCTCTAATTTCCTTTCCGGCCGTTCCATAGCCGCGGTTGTGGACGGCCATTGTTCACTTCCTCACCCTATAAACTCCGGTGTTCCTCAGGGCTCTGTCCTATCTCCTATTCTCTTTCTAATTTTTATAAATGATCTCCTTAACTGTACCTTAATTCCCATCCATTCATACGCAGACGACTCAACCTTGCACTACTCCATTAGTTTTTCAGAACGCCCCAGCCAGCAATCCCTCAACGACAAACGTAATGAAGCCATAGAACTCTTAAATTCTGATCTAAATACTATTTCCAATTGGGGCAGAGAAAACCTTGTTAACTTTAATGCTTCCAAAACCCAATTTCTCCATCTATCTACCCGTCAGGATCTCCCAGCGGACTATCCCTTATTCTTCAACAATACAAAAATCAACCCTTCATCTTCTCTCAATATTCTTGGTGTCTCTTTTTCTGCCCTCATTTGGAAGGACCATATTACCAGTCTTGCTAAGGCAGCCTCCCAGAAGCTGGGTGTGCTCAACCGCCTTAGGGGGTTCTTTTCCCCTGCACAGCTTCTTGCTCTGTACAGGGGCATAGTGCGCCCTTGTATTGAGTATTGTTCACATGTGTGGGGAGGTTCCTCTCACACTGCTCTCCTAGACAAAGTTGAAAGGAAGGCCTTTCGTATCATTAACTCCCGTCCACTCACCAACTCTCTGCAATCTCTCTCTCCGCCGCAATGTTGCATCTCTCTCGCTACTATAATAATCAGTGTTCCTCAGAGCTATCCCAGTGCATACCACCTCCTTTACGTAGGGCACGTGGTACCCGTCTTGCAACTCAATCCCACCCCTACTCTGTGCAACTCTCCAACCCAAGAGTGAAACGTTACTCTCAAACTTTCTTCTACTCAACAGCTGAGCTCTGGAACTCTCTCCCAGAATCAGTCTTTCCCTCTTCCTATGACTTAAATTGCTTCAAACTCTGTGTGTCCAGGCATTTTGGCTCGAACGTCCCTTGATTTTGGCCCTGTCACTCTTTCAACTATGGGGGAGGCACTCGCTATAGGCAGTTATGCCTTTTGCCTCCCTCAATCACATAGAAAAAAAAAAAAAAAGAAAAAAAAAAAAACAGCGTCTATTTTGACGGCGATTTTGTTTTGCCCCCTGATGGCAATATATATGATGATGACAATATGTCACGGGGGGGGGGGGGGGGGGGATTATTGTATCCAATGGCAGTCAAAATAGACAGGAAGATGATGGCAAGCGTCCGCCGCCGCTCCGCATAGTGTAAACAAGGCATGCGTTACGCCCGAACTCTACATTTTTGCCCTCAGCTGTTGAATAGAATACAGACAGAGTAATGTTTCACTCTTGGGTTGGAGAGTTGCACAGAGTAGGGATGGGATTGTGTTGCAAGACGGGTACCACGTACCCTACGTAAAGGAGGTGGTATACACTGGGAGAGCTCTGAGGAGCACTCATTATTGTAGTAGCGATAGAATAGCGAAAGATGCAACATTGCGGCGAAGAGAGAGAGCTTGCAGAGAGTTGGTGAGTGGGCGGGAATTAATGATACGAAAGGCCTTCCTTTCTACTTTGTCTAGAATGCGGTGTGAGAGGATCCTCCCTACACATGTGAACAATACTCAATACAAGGATGCACTGTGCCCCTGTACAGAGCAAGAAGCTGCTTAGGGGTAAAGAACCCCTTGAGGTGGTTGAGCACACCCAGCTTCTGGGAGGCTGCCTTAGCAAGACTGGTAATATGGTCCTTCCAAGTGAGAGCAGAAGAAAAAGAGACACCAAGAATATTGAGAAGATGCAGGGTGTAAAACTGGAGCTATTTTGTATGCATACAGTACTGCACTTGCATGAATATAAAAAGGAATACAAGAAAATTAATGCAAAATAGCATTGGTTTGGCTATTTTATCAATTCCAAAGACATAACTTAACTATAAGCCACAATTTTAGCTTCGCATATACAATAATAAAGATTAAAAAGAAAGGAATCGGCTTTCGTTTGACACAGGCCAAATTCAGAATATGGAGAGAGGGCATGGCGAGCAAGGGTTTAAGAGTCAATATCAACAAAACAAAGGTTATGCATTGTAGATTGAGACGAGGCAATGTGGAAAAGAGCGGTGCATACCCATGTGCAGTGTGTAGAAAGGGTGTGGGCGCTAACTCGATTCAATGTAGCATCTGTCGATGCTGGGTGCATCATGGGAGTAAGCACTGTAGTAGAATAAAAGGACCCCTGCCGAAGGATAAGTCAGAAATAGAGAAATTTGAGTGCGTAGTGTGCAAAGGCGTGCTTGTGTTAAGTGATGATCCTGTGGCTGTGAATTTTGGAAATTAGCCATTGGAGCTGGTGGACAAGTTTTGTTACCTAGGAGATACCATCTCTGCCGGTGGTGAGGCCGAGGCTGCCACTGTCGCCAGATGTGGCTGGGGGAATTTCAGAGAACTGCTGCCAATTCTGACCATGAAAAGAATGCCTCTCCCCCTGAAGGGAAAGGTGTATGCCTCATGTGTTAGAAGTGCAATGATGTATGCCTCAGAAACATGGGCCGTTAAAGTAGAGGATGTCAACAGAATGGAACATAATGAGATGAGAATGGTGAGATGGATGTGTGGGGCCAGGCTGCAGGATAGAATAACAAATGATGAGCTGAGGAGACGTTTAGGTGTAAAGAGTATTAGCGAGGTGATGCGTACAAATAGACTGGGATGGTATGGACATGTGGAGAGAATGGATAAACAAAATTGGGTGAATAAATGCAGGTCTGTGATTGTGAAGGGAGCTGCACCAAGGGGTGGACCGAGGAAGACCTGGGATCGGACTATATGTGCCGATCTCAATTCCAAAAACTTGACAAGTGAAGCAGCCCTTAACAGGGTTGCCTGGAACGCCGCCATTAGGACAAGAGACTGAAACCGCACGTATGTGTGGAGCACTCAGTCTTAAAATGTTATGTATGTATGTACTTACACTAGTTGTATTTGCGGGAGTGAGCATGCTCGTTAATTCCCGCCTCCTAAGATATGTTTGTCATACCGTGCTTTGAAACTATGCACTGATGGTGCAGACACTACTTCGGCTGGCAATTTGTTCCACCCACTAATCGAGTTGGTAGGAAATCTTTACTTTTCAGATCAGATTTACTATTTAGCACTTTTAGTTTGTAGCTGTGACCTCTTGTCCTCTCACCTCCATCCCTCTCTATGAAGTTTTCTTGGTCGATTTTGTCAATACCTCTAACACATTTATATATCTGAATTTGCTGTCCTCGTTTCCTTCTCTGTTCCAGTGTAGGTAGATTCAATCTCTCGAGCCTCTCTTGGTACTCCAAATTTTCCAAACCTGGGATCATCCTCGTAGCTGCTCTCTGTACCCTCTCAATTTTGTGGATATGTTTCTTCAAGTGAGGGGACCACACTACAGATGCATATTCCATCCTGGGTCTTATTATTGCCGTTATTATTTGTTTCATGGTGTTTTCATTAAGATAATTGAAAGACATCCTAATATTTGCCAATAATGCTAGTGATTCTCTCACTATCTTATTTACGTGGCTTTCTGGAGACATGTTATCCCTAAATTCTATCCCCAAGTCTTTTTCTTTTTCTGCTTTGGGAATCACTTCGTTTCCTAGTTTATAATCTTTTCTAGGTCTGTACTTGCTTTTACCCATTTCTAGAGTCTTACATTTCCCTGCATTGAACTCCATATTCCATTTGATGCTCCATTCATGGATCTTTTGCAAATCTGCTTGGAGCTCAAGGCAATCCTCCTGGGTTCTGATCGTTTTAAGCAGCTTAGCATCGTCCGCAAACATACTCATGTAGCTTGTTAGTCCCTCAGGCAAGTCATTTACAAATATTAGAAACATGATTGGGGCTAGAACAGATCCTTGTGGTACCCCACTCGTAATTTGAGTCCAGTTTGACGATTTCCCCCTTACTGTTGTTCTCATCTGTCTTCCGCTAAGGTAGCTCTCCATCCATTTCAGCAGTTTGTCTCCTACTTTTCCCACATGTTTTAATTTCCACAGCAATCTCTTGTGTGGAACTTTGTCAAATGCCTTTTTAAAGTCTAGGTAGGCACAGTCTACCCATCCTTCCCTCTTGTCCACTGTGTCTATTACTCTAGAGTAAAAACTCAACAAGGTGCTTACACATGATCTGCCACCTCTGAATCCAAATTGTCGGTCAGTAATTAATCTTTTGGATTCCAGGTAGTTCACCCATTTGTCCCTTATTAATCCTTCCAGAATCTTCATGAGGATGCTCAATAGTGATACAGGTCTATAGTTCAGTGGTTTATCTCTGCTTCCTCCCTTAAATATAGGAATAATGTTTGCTCTTTTCCATTCTGTAGGTACTATCCCTGTGTCCAATGATTTGGTCATTATGTCATATAACGGTATACTCAGTTCCATAGCATTTTCTTTAATAATCCAGCCTGATACTCCGTCCGGTGCAGCGGCTTTGTTTGGATCCACCTTACTCATTTTGTCTATGAGCTCTGGTCTGTTAAATGTTACTTCCGGCATTTCCTCTGTACCTATCTCATTGGTTTCTGGTGCAATGAATTCCCCTTCTTTTGTAAATACTGATGCAAAATTTCTATTTAGTTCTTCCGCAATCTCTGTATCCTCTTCTATGATTCTGTTTCCACTTTTAATCTTAACGATCGTGGCTTTTATCTTCCTTTTGCCGTTTACAAACTTGAAAAACATTTTTGGATTCTTTTCATAGTTCTCCACTATCCCTTTCTCATGGTTTGCCTCTGACCTCCTCCTCATTTCTGTGTATTTGTTTCTCTCCTCTTTATACTTTTGCCTGTTATCTTCCGAATCCCAGTTTCTCATCTTTTTCCAGGCTTTGTTTTTTGCTTCCTGTGCTTGCCTACATTCGCGGTTAAACCATACTTTGCGATTACTTTTTTTCCTTTTATTAATGTACTTAGGGACAAAAGTTTTTATACCAGTATCATAGATCTCCATGAATGCCTTAAGTTTTTTGTCTACCTCACTTTCAGATAACACCTGATCCCAATTTTGTGACTTGAAAAAATCCCGTAGTCCTACGAAATCGGTTCTGGAATACATCCAGTGATTTTCCTTGTGCTTTTCCCTTCCCTTGGGTAGATTATACTTCAATAGTAAGTCTATGTCTAGAACTGCATGGTCGCTTTTTCCTAGTGGGCATAGGTACTGAATACTTTGAACCTCCTCCTCCCTTCTTGTGAATAGAAGGTCCAATCTAGCTGGTTGATCACTTCCCCTTACTCTTGTTGACTCTTTTACATGTTGGTATATAGAATTTTCCATGGCCATACTTAAAAATTCATAGCTCCAACTTTCCTCCCCTGCTCCGGCTTCAAGATCTTCCCAATTCACTTCCTTGCAGTTAAAGTCCCCACACATGACTATTTCATTCTTTGAAGCCAAGATATTTCCTAGCACACTAATTGTTTCCTTACGCATTAGGCTATGCTCCTCCTTACCCGATGTCTTCGTCTTGGGAGGTATATACGCTACTATCACCACTATTTTTTGATTTGTATGTATGTATGTATGTATGTATGTACCCTGAGAAGATGAAAGATTGATTTTTGTATTGTTGAAGTATAAGGGAGTTCCGGACGGGTAGATAGATGGAGAAATTGGGTTTTGGAAGCTTCAAAGGCAACAAGGTTTTCTCTGCCCCAATTGGAAATAGTAGCATCGAGAAGATACCTTCACACACATCCTCATCATACTTTCCTGACACAATCTTAAAAGTCTCTATCATATCCCCTCTCTTTCTCCTACATGCCAGTGTCGGAAGCCCCAGTGTCCTCAACCTCTGCTCATAGCCCGCGTTCTTCAACGTTGGTACTAGCTTGCTAGCTCTCCTCTGCACTTTCTCCACTGCTTCTATATCCTTTACCATATAATTATGGAACCCACACCTGGTTCGCATATTCCAGGTGCGGCCTAACCAGCGCTGTATAGAGATTCCTGAAGATTTCTTCGTCTAGTTACACAAATGTCCTCCTTATCAGCCCTACAATTCTATTGGCTTTGTTTATCTTTTCCGCTAAATGTTCTGAGAAATTTAACTTATTGTCTATCATTACTCCTATATCCTTTTCTGCATTCACTTCCTCCATCGCTTCATACATACTGTATCCTACCTTGTCTATCTTGCTTGTCCCAATCCGCATGTACTTGCATTTTTTTGGATGAAAAGGCATTAACCAATGCTCAGACCATCCCTTCATGCCCTCCACATCTCCTTGAAGCAAACCCACATCTTCCTTACTCCTCACTCTTCTATACAGCTTAGTGTCATCCACATACAGGTATACCTCACTTCCATTAGTTATAACTTCAGGTAAGTCGTTGATAAATATAACGAACAGTAGTGGTCCCAACACAGATCCCTGAGGTACCCCACTTGTAATTTCCCTCCACCCCGAGCCTATTCCATTCACCAGTACCCTCTGTCTCCGATCTTTCAGGAAGGCTTCTATCCATTTCACAAATTTCTCCCCTATATTATAGCTTCTAACTTTCTCTATTAACCTTTTATGTGGGACCTTATCGAAGGCCTTCATAAAATCGCAATATACCACGTCTATTACATCACCATCCTCTAGAATTTGCATCCAATCATCTACCACCTTAATTAGCTGTAGTACCGTCGACCTCCCCGGCAAGAATCCGAACTGTTTCCCACTGAAAAGTTGGTTTGATTTCATATGCTCCATTATTCCTTCTCTAATTACCGTTTCCATTAGTGTACACACAACACTTGTCAAATTGACTGGTCTATAATTTCCTGGGTCATTTCACTTTCCCTTCTTAAATATAGCTGTTATGTTCGCCTCTCTCCAGTCCATCGGGATTTGTCCTGTATTAAACGATACCTCAAATAACATTTTCAATGGCTCTACTAACATCTCACCTCCTTCCTTTATGATTCTTGGGTGTATCCCATCCGGTCCCGGGGACTTATTCTGTTCATTTTTTCTATAGCCCTTCTTATTCTAGCATGGGAAAACTCTATTAGTTCTAGTGCTGGTGCCCGTTTGATGGGAATAGTAGGCATTGCATCATCCGACTCCACTGTTAGTACCCCCCAAAGTATTTCCCCAGCACCTCTGCTTTCTCCTTATCAGTCTCCACTCTACTCCCATCATCCAACCCCCCTACCAGCTCTGGGATCCCTACTCTTCTTGTTAACTTTTCCTGAATGTACTTCCAGAATATTTTTGGATTATCCTTCACATTTCTAGCAATCTCTCTCTCCCTCTCCTTCACCCCCCTCCTTGTCTCCCACCTTATTTTATTGTTTATTTGTCTGCATTCCAGATCCACTTCTTTAGCTTCTATACTAGACCCCCTGTTCTTTTTTAACAATTTTAGTCTTTCCCACAATCGTTTCTTTCTTCTAATCAATGTCCAAAGCTTTCTTTTCATTGGCAATTCTGGGTTCCTTCTTTTCCTCAATTTTGTTTTATCCTTATATTCCCTTGCTGGTACACTTTCGGATACAGCATTCTCCAGTTTGACTCTAATTTTCCTCCACATTCCTTCAGCGTCTTCACCGTTCAAGTATTCCTCCCAGTCAATGTCCAAACACCGTCTCAGCAGCTCATAATCTGCTCTATCATACATGTATATTTTTCTATTGCTTCTATTATCCCTCTCTGTTTTAATATTGCAACTAAAGCTTATACAGGCATGGTCACTACGACCTATAGGGCTATCCACATTGACATGTTCCACTATATCCTCCTCATTGCTAAAAATCAAATCAAGTACTCCCCTGCGTCCCATCTCTACATCTTGTCATCTCTGTAATATGTTGCGTTAAAAAACAATCTCTCACTTTCTCTATAAACTTGTTTTCCAGGCTACACTGTCTCGCTGGAGTAGTACCATTTGCCCAGTTGATCCTTGGCAAATTGAAATCTCCAATCAAAATCTTATATTTGTTCTCTCTATTATCTATTTCCTCCATTGCTTTCAGTAGGTTATCATCCTCTTCCCTACTATTATTTGGGCTTCTATATATAGAGGCAATTAGAATTGATCCTCTTGCACATTTTACTTCAATACACAAATACTCACAATACTGTTGTCTCATATCCACCTCATTAACCTTGAGCTAATTTCTTACATAAATAAACGGTCCTCTGCCGACCTCTGCTCTAATAGCATTCCTCTCATATAACTCAAAACCCTCCAAACTATACTCCACCAGTTCCCTTTCAATTCTAGCATTTTTTGGTCTTACTTCCTGTAAGGCTATGACATCAGGTTTTACCTCTTCATCCTGCAACCTACATATCAGTTCTCTTTTCTTGTCCTGGGTAAACACATCCACATTACTAAACATAATCCTTAATCCATCTACCATTCCTTCAGCAACTACACCATCCCGCTCCTCCTGTCCGTACCCTACTCCCCCCTTAGCACTACTGGGTCTGCAACTTTGTCTCCTGTCTCTCGCTGTGACACCTCCACCCTGTTCTCCTCCTCCGTCACAACTCCTATCACATTCTCTTCCCTCCCTTCTATTCGTATAAACCACTTCTTCAATTTCCCGTCCCTCACTTTCCAGTAAAAATTTATCTTATCCTCCTCACCCAACTTTCCATTATTTTCATCAGCCTTCTCTTGTAATTCCTTTATTTTTTTCTTTGTTCTATGCTCAAATCCTTCTTAAGTCTTATATGTTTCAGTTCTTCATTTGTGTTTAGCCTCCAACTAAAATTTGTCACCGTCTCTGCCACTGCCCTGGTTTTAAACTGTACCCTTATAGGTCTCATCTCTCCCCTTTTTACATATATATATAATAACCTTACCTATCCTAGCATTATGGGTGGGGGCTACGACCTATAGGGCTATCCACATTGACATGTTCCACTATATCCTCCTCATTGCTAAAAATCAAATCAAGTACACTCCCCTGCGTCGCATCTCTATATCTTGTCATCTCTGTAATATGTTGCGTTAAAAAACAATCTCTCACTTTCTCTATAAACTTGTTTTCCAGGCTACACTGTCCCGCTGGAGTAGTACAATTTGCCCAGTTGATCCTTGGCAAATTGAAATCTCCAATCAAAATCTTATATTTGTTCTCTCTATTATCTATTTCCGCCATTGCTTTCAGTAGGTTATCATCCTCTTCCCTACTATTTGGGCCTATATAGAGGCAATTAGAATTGATCCTCTTGCACATTTTACTTCAATACACAAATACTCACAATACTGCTGTCTCATATCCACCTCATTAACCTTGAGCTAATTTCTTACATTTATAAATAAACAGTCCTCTTCCGACCTCTGCTCTAATAGCATTCCTCTCATTTAACTCAAAACCCTCCAAACTATACTCCACCAGTTCCCTTTCAATTCTAGCATTTTTTGGTCTTACTTCCTGTAAGGCTATGACATCAGGTTTTTCCTCTTCATCCTGCAACCTACATACCAGTTCTCTTTTCTTGTCCTGGATAAACACATCCACATTACTAAACATAATCCTTAATCCATCTACCATTCCTTGGGCGGGTGCCCAACCCCGAAAGGAGTTGAAATAGGGGAGCTATCCCCCCGCCAAAGGCGGCTTTCTAGGGCCTTTCCTAGCTGATGCTGAGAGGATTGGGTTCTAGTCATGTGGTGATGGGCTGGTCTATCCGAGTGAGAACTGAGCGATCTCTGCCATAACCATAGCTTACTCTGACTGTTCCTTTTACTTATATATCTTCTAGATCTCAAGTGGCGGCGTCTTTTCCGTGGATTGACCTCCCTACTGCCAACCTAGAAGTTGGTAGATTGGGAGCCAAAGTGTCACATTTTTCCCTTACCCCTCAACTTTCCCTTCATAATTGCTGAGGGGCACAGGGCCTTGGGTGGGGCTTTGGTTTCCCGGGCATTTCCGCACCCTCCTCAGCTCCCTGCCTTGGAGTGGCTTCGGTCACCCGGGCTTTGTTAGTGGTAAGCAGGGAGGATTTTGTGGGGGCGCTCGTTTATGGCCTTGGCCTTGCTCGAGACCTTGGGGCTGTTCGGCCAGACAGCCTGGGGAACAACAACAACAACAACCATTCCTTCAGCAACTACACCATCCCGCTCCTCCTGTCTGTACCCTACTCCCCCCTTAGCATTACTGGGTCTGCAACTTTGTCTCCTGTCTCTCCCTGTGACACCTCCACCCTGTTCTCCTCCTCCGTCACAACTCCTATCACATTCTCTTACCTCCCTGATCTCCCCCTCCCTTCTATTCGTATAAACCACTTCTTCAATTTCCCGTCCCTCACTCTCCAGTAATAATTTCTCTTATCCTCCTCACCCAACTTTCCATTATTTTTATCAGCCTTTTCTTGTAATTCCTTTATTTTTTTTCTTTGTTCTATGCTCAAATCCTTCTTTAGTCTTATATGTTTCAGTTCTTCATTTGTGTTTAGCCTCCAACTAAAATTTGTCACCGTCTCTGCCACTGCCCTGGTTTTAAACTGTACCCTTATAGGTCTCATCTCTCCCCTTTTATATATATATATGGTTTATAAGCTTTCTATAATAACATTTTAAATGTTAAATAATAGCGTATGTTATCAAAATACAGTAAACTTCCGTTAATCCGACGACCGATAATTCGAATCTCCCAATAGTCCGAATTTTTCAATTTGAGGCCAAATCCGAATTCACCCAATAGTCCGAATTTTTCAATTTGAGGCCAAATCCGAATTCACCCAATATTCCGAATTTTTGAATTTCCCGGGCGCGCGATATTTCCAAATATCGGCCCTCTAGCGGGCCAGGCCGGACTAAACTGTCTGCCGTTGTCGGTCTACCTGAAACGTTGTTTATCCCGTGTTTATCCTGTGATATAGTGACTTAGTGACTTAGTGATGGGTCCCACAGCAAGTTCAGGTGCACGAGGGAGGAATGACAAGAACAAACATAAGAGGAAGCACGTAACTCTGTCCATAGCTGATAAATTGCGAGTGATAGCGATGGTAGAGAAAGGCAGTGATCGGCGTAAAGTTATGGAAACTTTTAATATCGGTGCCTCCACAGTTTCAAACATAGTGAAGGCAAAGGCTAACTTATCGAAGTTTGTTGCCTTTGGAAAGTCAAGTTACACGGGTGATGTGAGAAAGACAATGAAAAAACCAAAACATGAAAAACTTGACGAGGCAGTGCATAAGTGGTTTACGGCCAAGCGGGCTGAGGGCAAGCCTATCTCAGGGCTTATGATAATTGAAAAGGCCAAGCAATTCCTGGGTGATATGAATATGGAAGACGATATAAAATTCTCCGACGGCTGGTTGAGAAACTTTAAAATTAGGCATGGGATTAGGGTCCTAGATGTCGCCGGAGAAAAGAATTCTGCCGACAAAGAGGCCGCCGATCGGTTTGCACACATTTTTTTCTACCATTGTTCATGATCACCAGCTGACCCCAGACCAAATCTTTAACGCCGACGAGACAGGGCTATATTGGCGCTGTTTGCCAACAAGGACATTAGCTGGTAGAGGAGAGAAGGCTGCACCCGGATTCAAAATGAATAAAGAACGTCTCACAATCCTGCTGAGTGGGAATGCTTCCGGTAAATGTCGCAATCGTTTTTGTTATCGGCAAGGCTAAGAATCCCCGTGCTTTCAAGAACATGCGAGGGAAGTTGCCAGTGATCTATGATGCACAGAGCAATGCATGGATGACTGCCCAAGTATTCCATGATTGGTTCTTTAAACACTTTGTTCCCGAAGTCAAGGCCTACTTCAAGTCGATTGGCCTTTCTGAGGACACCAAGGCTGTCCTATTCCTGGATAACTGCAGAGCACATCCCCCTGCCCACGAACTAGTGTCTGGAAACATCTTTGTCACCTACTTGCCCCCTAATGTGACTAGTCTGATACAACCAATGGACCAGGGTGTGTGCCAAAAGTTTAAGCAGAGCTACAAGTCCTCATTTGCCCGCAAGCTGATTAACTCTGATGCATCAGTAAAAACTTTCCAGTCAAGTTTTTCCATCAAGGATGCCATATATGATGCTGCCCTAGCCTGGAAGGATGTTTCAGAGGTAACCCTCAAGAAATGTTGGAACAAGCTGTATGCCCAGGTTGATGACCCTGAAGAGGTTGAAGAAGATGAGCACGATTTCGAAGGCTTTCTTGGGCGTCGCAGGGAGGCAATCAACGAAATCCGAGGCCTGATGGATACCGTGCCGGTCAACGACCCCAAGAGGATGACTGAAGAGGATATTGAGGAGTGGGTTGATGTGGATGGTGACCTGCAGGGCGAGGAAGAGGTGACAGATACAGAAATTATCCGGAGTGTTGTGGAGCCAGAATATGTTGAGGAGCACTCGTCTGAGGAAGAGGAAGAGGCAGATGACGATGGCAAAGTAACCTGGAAGGAAGCTGCTACCTATTTCGATGGTATGGTCAAATTTGTGGAACAGTCTAGCCAATATAATGCAAGTGAAACAATCGATTTCCACATCCTCCGTAATGAGTTCTATGAGAAAAGGGGCAGGGCAGTCAAGCAGGCAGACATCAGGGACCTGATGAAAAACATGCACCACCATGGCCGCCGATCAGATGAACCAGATAACCCTAGACCTGCAACAATGCCTCTCACAGACGACTCGCGTACCAGCTCACCTGAACCTCTTACCACACCAGAACCTATGCCTCTTGCTGATTTTGAAGGCTGGGAGGACCTAGCATCCCCTGTGAAGGCCACTCCTGAGGTAGCCCCAGCCGCCCCTGTGGTAGCTCCTGCCAGCCTAGCCACTCCTGAGGTAGCCCCAGCCGCCCCTGTGGTAGCCCCAGCCACCCCTGTGGTAGCTCCTGCCAGCCTAACCACTCCTGAGGTAGCCCTAGCCCTAGCTCCCCCTTCAGATATTGAAGGCTTGGAGGATATGGCTGTGGAGTAATAATCAGTGAAGTGTAGTAGATTTAAGGACCCCCAAAAAAATATAAAACCAGCAAAATACAAAAAAAAAAATAAGTCTTTTTAAGTTAATTTTACATTAAAGTACACTTACAGTACAGAGCAGTGATTATAAGTTACTAATATGGGGCTAGGGGGCTAGTGGCTGGGTTGGGGCTGGTGCTGGGGGCTTATCTTCAATGCTACACATCTCTTCTCTTCATATAAGGTGAGTTAAAGTCATGATTAGTCATGATTAGTCATTATTATCATTATTATCATTATTATCCTGTGTTTGTGTCTTGGTTTGGGTCTTAAAAAAAAAATCGGGGGGGGGGGGGGGGGGGGTAACGTCCGATAATCCGAAAAATCCACTAATCCGAACGAGGGCCGGTCCGCTGCCCTTCGGATTAACGGAAGTTTACTGTAGTCAACTTTGAGAAGACATTAGCCACACCTAATAACCTTACCTATCCTAGCATTATGGGTGGGGGCTGCCCCCCCCCCCCCCCTGATTGAGTAAAACTGGTAACAATAGAAATCCAGTTGGGGTGGAGTGAGTAATAGCCTACCCCAACTGGATTTCTATCGTTACCGGTACCAGTTTTACCCAACCAGCAGGGGTGTGGGGGCAGCAGCCCCCACCCATAATACTACAATATGTTAGGTAAGGTTATTAGGTTAGAGCCCCAGTGGTTAGCAACCCTTAAAGCTAGAAGAGCCATTTTTTTTTTAAAGTTTCATAAAAATGTTGTACCGTACTGTCGGAGCCGCAATACAAAAAAAAAAAAAAAAAAAAAAGGATGGATGTAGATTCCGGGCGTTCGGTCGTCATGTTTACATTGGGTGATCGCCGCGGTTAACTTTGTGTCTATTTTGACGGCGATTTTTTTTCTCTCGGTTATTTGCCCCCTGCTGGCAATACTGTATATATGATGATGACACTATGTCATGGGGGGCTGAGGGGGGCAAAGACCCCCTCAACATATTATTGTATCTAATGGCATTCAAAATAGACGGGAACATAAATGGAAGCGTCCGCCGCCGCCGTCATGTTTACATTTGTCGATCGCCGTGGTTACGTTCGCGTCTATTTTGATGGCGATTTTTTTCCGATTATTTGCCCCCTGCTGGCAATATATATGATACCTACTGTATACTGTACATATTTTTGAAGTTGAATAAACAAATCTAATCTTGCCTTGAATGTGTTATATGATGCCTTCATTTTGAAGGAAGAATGATTATTTCTGAAGCATCTGGAGCCTGTCCTGAAAGAGCCGCAGGTTGCCGACCCCTGGGTTAGGCTAATTGTTTTCTCAAAGTTGACTAACATAGGGCATTACCCACTCCACCCAGTGAAATCCGAGGCAACTTTCGTCAAAAGTTGGCTCGGGTTTTATGGGTCTCAAAAAGTGCACAAACCTGAGCCAACTTTTATTTACAAATGCAATATACGGTATTAGATTTATATGCTTTTTACCCCTCAATTTCCCTATTCTTCATAGCCCTTCCCACTATCGGGGGCCGTGTTTTCAGATTCTTGTATACTGTAATGGGTAAATGCTAATTTCCATAAACAAATTTAGGGTAGAATGTAGAGTTCGGGCGTACAGCCAGCCTTGTTTACAGTACGCGGAGTGGCGTCGGACGCTTGCCATCATGTTCCCGTCTATTTTGACTGCCTTTGGAAACAATAATATGTTGAGGGGGGCAAAGCCCCCCCCCCCCATGACATGTTGTCGTCATCATATATATTGCCAGCAGGGGGCAAATAACCAAATAAATCGCCGTCAAAATAGACGCGAATTTAACCACGGTTATCGACAAATGAAAACATGACGGCGGCGGCAGCGTCCATCATGTTCCCGTCTATTTTGACTGCCTTTGGATACAATAATATGTGCCCCCTCACCCCACCATGACATATTGTCGTCATCATATATATTGCCAGCAGGGGGCAAGTAACCGAAAAAAATAGCTGTCAAAATAGACGCGAAGTTAACCGCGGCGATTGCCCTATGTATACATGACGACCGTACGTCCGGAATCTACATCCATCCCCAAATTTTATTATAGAAAGCTTATAAACCATATAAATAACAAATCCAATCAAATAAATCCTTGAAAATTGCTGTGGTCCGGCTCCCTTATATTGACCGTACTTTTTAGTGATTTAATGTCTTCTACATCATCATTTAGAGCAGCAGGGGTCTGGGGGCAGCAGCCCCCAGGTTAGGTTAGGTTAGGTTAATGACAATATAGTCTTCAGAGGAGGCGGGTGATTGGTTTGTTTACGTTACGCGGTCCGCGAGTGTCTACCTTGCCGACTCTCATTTTCAATGGAAAAATTGATCTAACATGACAACCTAACTTAACCTCCGGCTGCTTTCCCCAGACTCCCACAATTCGAACATCAGACAGTGGGGCTTCCTGAATATGGTAATACTAAAAATGAATTTCGAAAGGAAAACAATGAAAAAATACCGGTAGGGATTGTATAACAGTAGATTTACCGTTGTTTTTCATGGTTTGAGTGGAGGATTTGCATTAACTCAGCCTACCCATTATCCATCAATCTGAAGATACAGTGTCAAATAGCATATTTGATATTGAAGTAAGAATCCTGCCAGCCAATCAGAACGCTGGATTAGACCATCCCTCTAAACCAGCTGTGCCTGACATTCCTGGCTTGTATCGCAACATTGCCACACCCTCCGGCTCGACCAATCACAAGCTCCCATTGATGCTTCAAACCAAGACGGAGCCAGTCGCGCTTACACGTCCACCCTTTAAATCGCTCTCGCTCCATCCACAAACCGTTTCTCCTGGTTGCAATAAGTCTATTAGACCGGTGCAATCCTCATACTCCCGTAAGCCACTACAAGAAATTTGCAACAAGCTACCAGGGATATATTATAACGATATAAGCAAGGAGGAGAGAGAGAGAGAGAAATATTCAAGATGCGCGGCTGGAGGTAGCTCTGCCCGGGAGACGGGCTCGACCAATCACAGCGCGCCAATTCGTGAGGCGGGACTATAAAGGGAGGTGGGCGGGGCCCCAGACGTCACAACTGTCACGGACGCCACTGGGTGTACCTGCTAGCAGCCACGTCTCTCTCCCTCACCTGGACAGTGATGGGAATTTAGGCAAGACTGCTCCAGCCTAACAACTCGCTTGCCGTGATCCTGTGAAGTCCACCTCTGGCCCAACTCAGCCTTCGTCTGCCAACCAGATACACCTCAAGTATCCTGGTGCTTGTCGTCACATTGCTGGCTTGCATGCCTACAGCCAAGCAATTCAAGAGGGGTGGCAAATGGTAGATGGGACTGAAGATTTCCAGAAGAGATATTGGCCGGCCTTGGGGTGGTGAAGATTGTTCCAGACAATATACCCAATATTTTGTATAGGACTCTTATGAGCCCGCAAAAGATTGACTAAAGAGAGATAAATGCTAGACAAACCCAGGGGTCCAACCATTAAAATAGATGTGTTCTTATAGAACAAAATAGGCCTAAAGAGAAATGGATTAGACTCATGATAAAATAAATTGATGAAGTGTTGAGAGAATATAGCTGTTATTGTTAGAGAAGGCTCCATGCCACTTAGCTACCAATAGTATAGGATCTTCTAGGTTAGTAAATAAATGTAATCACTAAAGATAAGGGCGAGATTCAAAAAGAGATTAAAAGATTAGAATGGGAGTCTGATTAAATAATTATCAACAACAGGAATAACGGGGTTATGAGAAGTGTTCAAGAAAGGGGATACGAAAAAAAAAAAGTTGCTGATAGGTTAGACCTAGCTTGAGAAATAGTTAGGAAGGACTCTAGTATGTACCCTATAATGAAATATACTTTTTGTTATAAAGGAAACATCGTTATTCGATCAAAGAGATTATTGTAAGGAATACGTTCTAAATAGTAGCATCTAAGAAGGGCAACCCGCCCATTAAATAGACATAAGTAATTAATAAGTTGACTATTGAACTACTGTAAAGTATTGTAATCATGGATAAGTAACAAGTCGAGTCTTGTGGGAGATATTGTAATCCGGAGATAAGTAGTTAGCGAGTTCATAAATATAGTATTCATGATATAAGTTGAATTTTGAGACTGATATTGTAACCCTGATCTAGGAAATAATCAAGTGTTGAATATTGTATAGGTAAAATAGGTACTGTATTTCTGAAATACCTGTAGTTTATATCGGACAATGTAACGAGATATATTATTTGAATTACAGTACAGTATAATATAAGTGGTATCTTACAGTTTCTTACAGTTTCTTACAGTAGATCCTCTGGAAAAAGGAAAACTAGGCCTGTGTATCCAGCTCAGTACCAGTACTTGCACTGCTGCGGTCGTTCACGGTGTTGGCGGCGGCGGTAGCAGACGCAACATTTTTACTATTCTGTATTTTTGCGTTATAATCAAACTTCAAATCTTGTCTTTCCCATGCTTTATCAAGATTACTTTCAAACTCCCTTATTGATTCGGAATCGACTACATACTGGGGCAGTACGTTCCACTCATTTACCACTCTATCACAAAATGAGTTCTTTGCCTTCTCAAGCCTATTTCTTTCTTTGTAAATTTTCTTTGAGTGTCCTCTCGTTCTTGTTCCCTCCCGCATCAAGAAGATACCTTCACACACATCCTCATCATACTTTCCTGAACTGTTAAGAGTCTCTATCATATCCCCTCTCTTTCTCCTATTGTAGGTTTGACTCCTGTAAGGAGATAAAGAAAACCTAATATTTAGTAGTGGCCCCGTAATCATTGACGATTATGCCTATTACATAAGGCACCCTCTTCAAACACTCGTCCGCCGTAGTTTTGAATCTACCGCGCAGAGCATAACAAATTTGAGGAGCCTTCATCATGAGCGCACGCAACCTCACTCATGGTTCAGTCATTATGAAATTGGGTTCTCACTACGAAAAAACTTTGTAAAAAATAAAAAACAAAAAGAAAATAAGAATAACTATTCATAAGCTTTCCATATACTCGTGGATGTACTTGTGTGGATCTTTGACCAGACGCTGACTCAGGCGTCATTCTTCCTTCACTGACATATCAAGTATACCAAAATCCTTAATACATCAACGAATGGGAAGGGGATGGTCGGGAGGGCCCCAGTCGTCAATGATTACGGGGCCACTACTAAATATTAGGTTTTCTTTATCTCCTTGCAGGAGTCAAACCTATAATTTAATAGTGGCCCCTCCATCATTGACGATTATGCCTGATATCTAAGACTGAAGGGGGACATTTGTAATCATATCATAACTCTAGCAAAGGCAGATAATCAAACAACCACATAGTTGTTGTTGTTCCCCAAGCTGCCTGGCCGAACAGCCCCAAGGCCATAACCGAGCGCCCCCACAGAACCCTCCCCGCCGACCACAATAAAGCCACTCCATGGCGGGGAGCTGAGGAGGGTGCGGAAATGCCCGGGAAACCAAAGCCCCACCCAGGGCCCTGTGTCCTTCAGCAATTATGAAGAGAAAGTTGAGGGGCAAGGGAAAAATGTGATGCTTTGGCTTCCAATCTTGGTAGGTCAATCTACGTTAGAGACGCCGTCACTTGAGATCTAGAAAATATATAAGTAAAAGGAACAGTCAGAGTAAGCTATGGGTATGGCAGAGATTGCTCAGTTCTCACTCTGATAGACCAGCCCATCACCACATGACTAGAACCCAATCCTCTCAGCATCAGCTAGGAAAGGCCCTAGAAAGCCGCCTTTGGCGGGGGGATAACTCCCCTATTTCAACCCTTTTCGGGGTTGGGCACCCGCCGACAACAACAGAGAAATTTAAATATCACAATACCCATCAACAGTATCACAGCTCTCATATTCTGGCGGGGTCTAGGGTGTCCTATGTTACACTGACTGCACCCCCCCCCCCCTTTTCTTGAAATTAAACAAAAGTGACTTAGGGGCCACCTAGACCCTTTGCCTTAAAGCTATACATGGCAAGGAAGGTTTGTCTAGAGCTACTGAGAGGTAACGAGTCAAAAACGTATGATTAGAGGCCCACATCTGTGTGGACGTAATATCTTCAACAGAAAAATTCCTAAGGAAACGTAACGAAGCCGCCCACTGGCGTAAATCGTGGGCCCTACCCACAACGCCGGGATTACTCTCTTTAATGACCTCAACCAAGAGAGAAGCCAGTCTACGTTTCATCAAGCGTTTACCCGTACTTGCTACCCATAAAGCACCGTGGTGATTTAGAGGTGCCACTCTCAAATATTTGGTTAGAGCTTGCACTGGACATAAATTATGGTGCACCTTTCCCCTTTTCAACGCCGGCACCCTGAATTCTGAAAACACGTGTTCACTGTGCTCATTCTTGGCTATGAACCCTGGGGAAGGTGCAATGTGAATACACTCATTAAGCCTACCAAACCTGAGGCAATTAGGTGTGTTGCTCATCGCCGCCAGCTCAGATACTCTGTTCCCGGTAGCCAAGGCCATAAGGAATACTGCCCTTTTTAAAAGTAATGTCAAATCTGCAGTATTTTGGTACAGACGGGAATGAAGTAAAGACAATGCCTTGTCCAGAGACCAGGTAGGCATGAGCTGACGGGGAGGTGGGCGGAGTTTAAAACATGCCCTCATAAAACCCTTTTCCTCCGCAACTGGTATGGAGACACCGGTAAGGTCCAAAAACGGTATCCTAATCGCTGTTAAGTGATTTTTTAACGTCAGTACAGACAAACGTTTCTGTTCGAACAGATAATTTATATAATTAAAAACCAGAGCCACCGAGGGCACAGTTTGTTCTGTTCTAATAATCCAAGAAGTAAAGGCCTGCCAATGCGATTGATATTGTCGCTTAGTAGACTGGGTATATTGATTCATGAATTTATTGGTCACGTCTCTACCGTATGGTGCTAGCCATTTGGCCTCCTGAATGTCCATAATGCAAAAGTCAGCGAGGTCTTTAGGTTGCCAATTGTGTCTAAGTGGAAAAACCCTACTGGGAGTGATACCGGGTCCGGGCACCACGTCTTCAATTGCTGGTACCACAACTGCGCCGGCCACAGGGGCGCGATTAGCGAGACTATGCCTCGATAATCCTGTAGTTTCTTTACTACGTGGCACATTAGAGATGCATCTGGCGGCGGAAACAGATAAATGGAACTTCACCTGTTCCAGTCTGTCACCAGTGCATCTGGCCCGCCCGCCGGCGTTATCGTCCGGCGGGTGAGGTACAGTGGGAGTTTGTGAGTCTCCTCTGACGCAAACAAATCCACTTGTGGATGGTAAGGCTTCGCAACCATTTGGTCGAAAATGGTTTGCTTGAGCGCCCATTCTACTGTTGTGCTCTGTCTCCGAGACAGAGCGTCTGCCCAGACGTTTGCTACGCCTGGGAGGTAAGATGCGTGAAGCTGAATGTTCAGCCTGTTGGCTAGAATAAAAATCTCTTCTGACACGTTTAGCAACCCCCGAGATCTCGTCGACCCTTGTTTCTGAATACAGTGAACTGCATTCAGATTGTCCATTCTGAAGGCCACCGCCTTGCCCCGTAAAGTAGAGCCGTGAGCCTGAAGGAAATATAAGGGGACTAGTAATTCTTTGACATTGATGTGGGAAATTTCTAAATGGGACCAAAGCCCTTGACCCTGGTGCCCTTGGTTTGATTGAAAGCCCCAACCTATCGTTCCTGACGCATCCGTGTCTAACCATACCGTTGGCGGAGGAGAGGTCCATGACATGACTGAGTGCAATGTTTCCCTCTTCGCCCAGACCGCTAGTAAGTTGTGGATTAATTTTGGTATGGGCCATAATTTTTTCGCCGGCAATAGCGGAAAATATTTGTTGCCCTCCAATATTAAACGTTTGACTCTTAACCGGCCCAACCGTACCGTTAGTTGAATCCAGTTGAGAGCCAACCAGAGACTCCCAGATTCTCCGTGTCGTAGTCAGACTGTGAAGGAACATAAACAGTTTCCTGCGAAATCTGTTGCGATTGTCCACACTCTGACTCAGAGTGAGAGTAGCTGTGTCCCAGACCAGCCCTATCCACTGAACTACTCTTGAGGGAACAAGGTTTGACTTTACCAGGTTGACCTTGAACCGTAGAGTTTTGACATGTTTTAATGTTATGTTGACATGATTTATGCATACTTGTTCCGTCTCTGCCACCACTAGCCAGTCGTCTAGATACCATAAAATCCTGATCCCTTGCTCTAACAAGGGCATCAGGGCTTGCCGGACTAATTTCGTGAATAAGCGAGGTGCTAGGTTCAATCCAAACGGCATCCTCTGAAAGACATAAGTCTGATGCTTTATTCTTAAGGCTAGAAACCTTTGAAATCTTTTGTTGACCGAGACGTGCCAATACGCGTCCGTCAGGTCTAAAGAACACATCCATCCTCCCGGCGGAAGTGTTAGCCTGATCTGGTTTACTGTAAGCATCCTGAATGACATGTTGTGAATATGGAGGTTCAGATAAGACAGGTCTACGACTGGTCTCATCTGAACACTGTCCCTTTTGGGTACTAGAAATAGTTTGGATGTGAAAACTGGGTAATTTTGAGGAACCGGGATGATGACATTCTTGGTGATCATTTCCTGGACTAGTGACTCCACCTCTAAAGAAACTAAAGTTGCCTTTGTCGGCTGACGTAAACGAGGTCGTCGGAGCCACAGCCAGGTGATGCCCTTGCGTGCCACCATCCTTGCCCAAGTATTTACTGGCCATGCGCGGTGACACGTCCGGAACGACCCAGTTAGCAGACAAGGGTTCGCCGGCTGTACTACCCTCTGATCCACCCACCGTGAGATCGGCCCTGGGAGTGAGAGAGACTTTAGTTTTTTGGTGGTGGTGGTGGTGGTGGATGCTTAGCCGACTGGCCGGCGTTGGCAGAAGACGAGCCCTGGCCTGGTCTGCTATAGCTGCGGCCCTTATGACCTGCAAACTTACCTTGTTTGTACCTGTACTGACCTTGGGGGGAGGCAGACTTAGGTATCTGAAAGGGTTTTGACCCACCCGGTTGAGCTATTGTGACTGGCTTGGGTTTGGGAAAGTTAAAAGCAGGTTTCTTAGAAGGGGTGGGACTGTGTTTAAAGGCCTGAGCCATATTGAAAACAGTTCTCCACACATCAGGGGACATTAACGAGGGAGTTAGCACCGGCGACATGACCACCTGGTTCGCAATTCTATCAGGGAGTTTCCTCACTAGGGACATCCTGAGTTCCTGAGTTCCTGTCTCGCCCGTACCGCCTCGAGCAAGGCCGTGCGTATATCACCCAACGACTGAATCGACGTCTGAAGGAGTAATCGCCGAGATAGTTCAACCGATCGACTGGCTTCTGCGTCCGCGATTGCCTGAGTGGATCGTAACATAGATTTTGCCACCTGGTGCGTAACAATGTACTGGGAAAAAAGTCTATACGCCTTCCCTCGTAGCCTAAACTCCCGGTCTAGGTAAGCTGGTGAAGGCATAGTGAAAGGATCTTTAAGTTCAGAGATTGATTTTGGGGGCAGCTAAAAACGCAAATAAAGCAGATGGGACTCCGCCGGCTGAAAAGACTGGCATAGAGAACCAAGAATGGCTGTCCTGAGGAATCTGGTGGGAGGATTTTGAGGTGAAGGTGGTCGCAAAGTTCTGAGCCTCTACTTCCCATTCCACCCAAGGTCCTGGACCCAACTGCCCCACCTTCAACACTGGGTTAGTGGCTGTGTCTGTGACCGTTTGTAAATCTAATTCTGGAGTGAGAGCTGACAGTGCTTTTATGTCATTAAAACCGTCATGCTTGGTCCAGTCAGAAAACAGCTTTGAAGCTGAGGCAGGGGGCAGTGCAGGCGTAGCTGTATACACAAAAAAGTCATGGTGATAATGGTTCGGAATGGCCTTAATATTAACATCAAGTACATTACCCGCAATATCCAAGGCTCGTAACTTTCTAGATTTATTTCCTTGGATTACCCACTCTCGTGGCACTGGAAGTTCCCCTGACAAAGTGGGCTGTGCTGTTTCTGGCTTAGTTGGGGTCATTTGAACCCATGAGTCATCTGGACCGTACAAAAGGGGCATAGCTACCTTTCTTAACCCTCCAGCCCCGGCTATGTATTATATATATATTCCTCGAAACCCGGGTGTTTTGGCCGAAAAACGTCTAGGCTAGGCTACCGTATATTCGTTAATCAGACTGCTTCCCGCATTCCCGCGCATCCCCAAGCGTAGCTGTGTTATTTACCTGTAGAATGGCATTAAGTAGAGCTCTCTAAGTCAACTGGTTGAGCTGTGATGATGATTTCATTGGAGACAACTTTATGGCCAAAACAGCCACTTTACACCACTTTTCGATACTTAACAACAACATACAGGCACACACGAACAAGCGACGCTCTCCTTCTTGTGGCCGGAGATGCGGGGCGTCGGTCCAGCCGGCTGTTGTTTACATGCGTCGGACCGACGCCTCGCACACGAAGCTCACAGGCTTTCAACCACTGGGCGTTCAAGAGGCCTTCCGGGTACCTGTTATATGCTTTTTTATGGGCGTTCAAGAGCCCTTCCGTGGTGAGAGGGTTAATGGGAGGTTTGACGTACCTCCCAACCTACCAAATAGGAAAACCTACTATTTGGTAGTAGTCTTGGAAAATCCAACGTCAAGGCTATTAACCTAATTGCAATGACGACTTGTCTATTTTGACTGCTATGTCGTCATTCCAACCGCGGTTAAAAAGAAAACGTCTAGAGTCTACTCCTTATCTTGCTCTAGGAGACGTTGTACATTAACCAAAACTACCACCGAAGGTGAAAAAAGTATAGAAGAGAAGAAAAAGGGGTTTACCTTAGTTACCGCTCAAGGCCCATCCCGTGTTCCGTCATGCGCCGATCCTTGTCGAACGTGCGCATGAGCGACCCTCTCTTGTTATCACATCTCACGTCAGCAGAAGAACGCGGATGGGCAGGGGTCCGGCGTGAGGGAGGGTATTATGTACGTTGGATTTTCCAAGACTACTACCAAATAGTAGGTTTTCCTATTTGGTAGGTTGGGAGGTACGTCAAACCTCCCAATTTGTTAGTAGTCTTGGCAAATCCAACGTCAAGGCTGCATAACAAATAGGAGGAGGACATCCAAGCCCAACCTACCAAAAAACCAATGCATAAGACAAAATTATGAATGACAAAGAAACACAATTTAAACAAGAGAGTTTAATAAAAGAGTGAAAAACTGAGGAGTAGCTAAAAAGAGCAGTTTTAACACGTGCCCGTCATTCATAGTAATGCAAAACCATAGACTTGTCTTAAACCAAAAAGTACTGTACACAAAATCCCTTTTCTTCCAAAATGAACAAAAACACTGATCACAAAAACAAAACACAATCATCAATGAGGCAAAAACACTTATGTACTGTATACATATAACATAACCCCAAACTTGTAATCCAGTGTTGCAAACCCGTACTTCCCTCCCCCCCTTTTCGAAAGAAAACAAAGGAAAAGAAAAAGTGACGAGGGGGGAAGACCAGGCAACTTCGCGAGAGCCCTAGGAAACACGACTCCCGAGAGCTATCACAGGCCGAGGGGGTCTAACAATGGACATGGAGAGGTAGGAGGAGACGAAGGTATGGACAGAAGACCACAAACCCGCCGAGGCGACGTCAGGCAACGAACGAGTTTGCAGGAACCGTAAGGAGGCAGCAAAGGATCGCACATCGTGCGCAGAACCCCGACAAGCAGGGTTACTGGCACGAATGACCCGACAAATGTGGCGTCCTATCTGTACCTTCGAGAGCCTCCTACCAGTCCGAGGAGACACCCACACAGCAGTACCCGAAGTCGGAGCCACAGACTCAACATAGGAGTGCAAGGCCTGCACCGGGCACAACACATGGTGAGTATGCCCACGCTTTAAAGCCTGGATGGTAAAAGGCTTGAAAACGTGGGTCTCTCTCTCATTCTTGGCAACAAAATGAGGGGAGGGGGCTAACGTGACGACATTCAAGGACGGGGAGAATCGCATGCATTCCTGGGACCGCGACATGGCAGCTAGTTCAGACACCCTATCCCCAGTGGCCAGAGCGACAAGGAAGAGTGTACGCTCGAGCAACTGAACCGGTGTAGTGTCCCGTGTATATGTGTGAGAAGCCAGAAGGTCCAGAGCACGCCCCAGATCCCACTGAGGAGGGATCTGGCGCGGAGGCGGTCGCTCCCTGAAGGCAGCCTTCATGAAGGAATCCAGCTCCTTCGGTGGAACGACCAGCCCAGTGACGGACTCAAAGACCTCCCGGATGGCAGACAAGTGGTTACGTATAGTGTTGACTTGAGAGCGACGTGTACGGAAGAGGTGAAACAAGTAGTGTAGGACGAGGGAAGGAGAGCGAACAGTCTGGTGAGTGTCCTGTATCCACCTAGTAAAAGACCTCCAGTGGGACTCGTAAGTCCCCCAAGTCGAAGACGTCCATGAACGCTTCAGGAAGTCAGTCAGGTCCCGTCCGTGGACTGGGAGCCACCGTGCCTCACGAACATCCACGATGCGAAGGCCAACGAGGTCCGCAGGTCGCCAACCTGGCTCAAGTGGAAGTTTGAGAGAGGGAGAGGGACCGGACTCGGGCACCACCGCTTCAACTGGGAGTACCAAGCCTGGGCCGGCCACAGAGGCGCTATTAGCCAGACTCTGCCGCGGTACAGCCGCAGCCGCGCGAGGACTTTGCACATCAACAGTGCGTCTGCGGGCGGAAATATGTATATCGACTGCCACCTGTTCCAGTCTTCCATGAAAGCGTCCGGACCCCCCTCCGGAGTGCGAGTCCGGAGGGACAGGTACTGAGGCAACTTGCGCGTCTCCTTCGATGCGAACAAGTCGACCTCCGGAACACCCCAGGAAGCTGCGAGGTCGTCGAATACAGTCTGTTTCATTGCCCATTCTACAAGAACGCCCCGTCCTCGCGACAGGGCGTCCGCCCACAGGTTGGCAGTCCCGGGCAGGTAGGAGGCGTGCAGGGAGATGTTGTGTCGGTTCGCGAGGAAGAACAACTTCTCTGAGATCCCCAACAGAGTCAAAGACCTGGAGGACCCCTGCTTTTGGATACAGTGGACAGCTGTCTGATTGTCCAACCTGAAGGCCACCGACTTTCCCCGAAGGGCCAGCGCGTGGTCCCTCAGGAAGAACAAGGGAACCAACAGTTCGAGGGCATTGATGTGTAGGTGTGTGTGTCCCACCCATCTGCCGTGATGTTGATGTCCCAGGTTGGATTGGTAACCCCACCCTACCTCGCTCGACGCATCTGTATCTACCCAGATCGTCGGCGGGGGGGCGGTCCAGGGCACAGCCGCAGAGAGCGTGCCCCGAGCAACCCAGTGTCCTAAGTGTCTGTGAATGGTACGCGGGATCGGCATGAGCCGATCCATAGGGGCCAACGGAAACACCTTGTTGCCCATGAGTATCAGGCGGCGCAGCCTGAGCCTCCCTAAGGGAATGGTCAGAGCGGCCCAATTCAGCGAACCCACTAACGAGTCCCAGATCCTCCTCGTGAGGGAGACCGAGTGCAACACGGCGAAGACCTTCCTGCGAAGTTTCACCGCGTTTGGCTGACTCTGGGTCACTGTAGCGTTGGTCAGATCCCATTCGAGACCTACCCACGTCACGACACGCGACGGGGTCAGGCGCGACTTGGGAATATTGACTTTGAACCCTAACTGTGTGATGTGTTGAACTACTGTGAGGGTGTCGTGGACGCACTGTTCTAGGGTGTCTGAAACTATCAACCAGTCGTCCAAGTAAAACAGGATCTGGAGGCCGCCCCTGAGGAGAGGATCCAGAGCCTGCTTTACCAGTTTCGAGAAGATCCGCGGCGCGATGTTGAGACCGAAGGGAAGTCTGTCGAACATGAACACACGATCGGAAGTCTGAACGGCCAAGAATCGCTGGAAACGAGGATGGATCGGAACGTGCCAATACGCATCCTTGAGGTCCAGCGACACTACCCACGACAGAGGTCGCAGGGCCAGTCGTACCTGGTGCACCGTCAGCATCCGAAACCGTGTGTTCACGATGTGCCCGTTGAGGGCCGACAGATCCACCACCGGTCGCATCGCGTCGCAGTCCTTCTTTGGTACCAGAAAAACACGGGAGAGGAAAACCGGTAGACCGGCTTTCACCTCCTTGACGATTCCCTGCTCGTGCATGGATGTAATCACGTCGGCCACCTCCGAAGAGACAGGCCGGCTTCGTTGACAAGAGCTGAGTGGGGGTCTGGACTTCCATCTCCAGGTTAGACCCCTCCGTGCAATCTTCCGCCCCCACGTCCCTCGTGGCCACCGAAGGGCGCAAGGGCGAAAATAACCTGTGGGAGCCCCCGAGATGAGGTGAGCGACCCTTTCTGCGAGGCGAGAAGGAGAACAAGGAGGAGACCGACCTGGAGAACCTACAAATTTTTTGACGTGGAGGGTCCCCCGGTACGGTCCCTGCGGTCATAAGAGCCACGTTGACCACCCCTACCCCCCCCACCTCGCCGAAAAGGGCGGGTCACCCCATCCCCTGTCCGTCGTGTGTCAGACCCCGTCGAAGTGCGGCCGGAAGTGGAAGGCTGGCCAGCCCCTTCTCGGCGGGGATGAAAGGGAGCAGGAGCAGAAGTGCGAGGCGGAACCGACGCTCTGGCCGGCAACTTCCCTTTCCTGCGCCCTTTCTTGGCGGCAGCAGTGGCGGCAGCACCCCGAAGGGGACCGGCAGAAGGACGGGACTGCGAAGACCCCGGTCGCGACACAGCGCGTCTTTGCGTGTCGTAAGCAGGGTCCGCTGACAGAGAAGCGTAGCGTTCCCAAGCATCCTGCGCAAAAAGCCCCGATGTATATAGCTCAGAGTATAATAGACCCTGACGAATATCCAAAGGGGCCTTCCGGCAGAACGAGGACCTTACCGTCTGGCGTTGTCGAGTTGCCTCGCACAAAACCGCCTTCAGCTCGGGAACCAAAGACACCGCGAGCTGAAGGTGGATCCGCCGAACGTGGTCCAAGCCCTCGCGAAGATCGCCAGGTGCAGTCGCCTCGATAAGTCGCAGGTGGTGAACAGACGTCTGGAGGGAACCTAGAAGACAAGACAATAAGTTCGCCACCCTCTGCCGCAAGGTAAAATCCCTGTCGACAGAGGACTTATCTGGGTGGGAGAAGAACGGGTTAGCAATAGCACAAATTTCAAGTGTGGGAGCGCTAATCCAGGACCAGAACTTGCCATCCAATCCGCCGACAGATACCAGAGGAGGCAAAAGCAGTGACGACTCAGGGGGAGGGACTGAAATAGATCTGTCGACGGAACGGTTGGCAAAGTCTAAGGCCTCAGCAAACCAGGCCTCCAATGGGAGAGGGTTATCGAGCACGACGGCCAAGCCAGGCTTACCGTCGTCGCACAAACCCGTCCCATAGGAGGGCAGTCCCGTTAACACAGCCAGGGACTGAACATCCTGAAGGATGTCCTGGCGGCTGAAGTCTGACCAGAGCTTAGTCCGAGGAGCAGACGGGGGCTTGGGCTTCACCGAGAAGTACTGAAGGTCAGTCCTTGTCGGGTACGCCCGCACCTCCACGTCGGCCACCTGACCATCCACCCTGATCGCCCTGAACTGCATTTTATCATTTAGTTGGACCGACCAGTCCAAAGGTAGGGCCCTCTCACCTGACGGGAAGTCGGTAGCACGCTCCGGGTGGGAGGCCTGCACCCCCTTCCAAACAGCCAAGGAGCCATAGAGGAGCGGCATAGTCCGCGACGGGACCTTGGCCTTTTGGATGGGGGGCAAGCGCGGACCCTGCCCTAGCAGACGGAGGACCCCCGCATGGGAGACAGTAGGGGCAACCACCTGAGCCAGGGCAGGAGCAGTACTAGCCGACGACCGGGCAGGCGGAGAAGCAGGGCGAGAAGGAATGTGGTCCACCGCAGAGGGGAGGGGGACCAAAGCAGGGGCAGGTTGGGTGAGGCGCTGAGGTTGTGTCACCGCCAAGAAGCGCGATAAGAGGGATTCTTGCATCGCCTCCAAGCGCGCGTCGAAGGTGAGACACAACCCACCCCTGCATAGCCGAAAATCGATCCGAGAGAGGCGACCCCCTCGAAGATAGTTCGGCCCGCAGGGGCGAGCGTGAGCGAGAGCGAGACCCATGACACGAAACAGCAGCGTCGCGGCCCAAAGAAGGCGAGCGACGACGGCCGTGACGGTCCCGAGGGTCTCGTTCCCGATCACTAACGCCCGAGGGGGAAACATCACCATCCCCCTCTTCCAGCGACACGTCAGCCCCCGAGAAAGGGGACCCCGAAACCTCGCTATACTCCACCGAGTCAAGCGGCGGGGTACCCTCACGGGGAGCCGGCAAGCGAAGATCAGGAATAGAAGAAGGAAGAGGAGCAGGATGACGGGAGGGGGAAGGCTGGCCGGGTGAAAGGAGGTCAGAAGGAGCCGCGGGGGGAAACAGAGCAAGGATCCCCGGGGCTGAGAGAACAGGGCGGCCCGACACCGAGGCGGAGGAGGGAGGAACCTCCACCTTGGGACGAGACCTAGAAGGAAGAAGAGGCACCGAAGCAGGAGAAGTAGGAGGAGAAGCAACTACATCCTGGCGGACCCTCCTGGACAGAGTAGAAGGAGGGAGCAGAGGGCCAGCTACAGCATGAACATCCGCGCGAGTAGAGGACAAATGAAGAGGACGTCTTTTGTGCAGGGGAAGCGGGCGGAAGGTAGTAGAGCCCCTATCCGGAGAGGCCAGGGGAGGGCGTACAGGGGCAGAGACGCTAAACCCGGCCTCAGGGCGAGAACCATGACGAGGGCGAACGGCGGAGTCAAGGTGAGCAGGCGGACGAGGAGGGGCAGTAGAGGACGAGCGACGAGGAGAGCGAGAGCGTGGACGGAGCTGGGGATCCACCCGACGATGCGACGACCGACCACGGGACCCAGGGAGGAGGGCAGGAGCAGGGAGAAGGCCAGGTAAACGGCCCCCAGACGGGTCAGGGATGCCCAGGGCGACGCGGATCCGGTCGTCAACAAAGGCCGGGGAACGGTGGCCCACAGTCCTGATGTGGTGGGAGACCACCGCCCACACAGACTGAAGGGATGCAGAGGCCACCGCCGCGTCAGAGGAACCAGGGTGATGGTCCACCACATCCACCAGGTCCATACACGGCCCACACAAAGCCGGGAGGTAGGCCGTAGAGGACACACATTGCGAATGCCGCAAGCAGGACCTGTGGCAGTCCAAGCACGGGGAGCCACAGCCCTGGCGAAAGCAAGGCATCCCACCTGCAATGGAAGAACACACACCATAAGCAGCACGTTGACGGAGTAAGTGAAGATAATGTCCAATAAAAACCAGGGAATGAGCATGGGTAAACAGGAACACACACGCAAACTGGAAGTCGTACTCACTCTAAACCGGGAGCACCGATGGAGGTGAGGAGGGCGGGTGAGGCGGAAGAGCACAAGCAGAAACCTGCAAAGATGGAGAAAGTGTTAACCACCACTCAACACCTCACATGCAGGGTCCATAACACCAGGCAAGTGCATACACCAATATAGTACCAGGCAACAAGATGACACAAAAAAGGGTCACCGGGAAAGCCAACTATAACCGCAAATTTGCGGGCCAATGGAGGCATAACCGTACCGACACAACCCTCCCGCCTCACCGCGAGACCCCCCAGCGATCTCCGCAAATTTGCGGGGAGCCGAATCGTCCGTGGACCGAATCGAGCACTCCGCAAATTTGCGGGACCGGCCGAGACGGTCCGGCGCCGAAAAAGCGAGAGGAGCGTCTAGGTAATACCAACACAGGCCCAGAAAAAAGCGTCAACTCCTTATGACTCCAAGCGACGATGGCCATCAAGCTGAGCAGTGTCTTCCTTGAATATCCTGACTCAACCGGTCAAGGGAGAGGCAAGGAAGACACACCAGGGGAGAGGAGGCACATCCCCCAGGAACCACCCCACCCACAGAGATAGAGCAAAGCCCATGAGGAGAAGTGGCAGGAAGGGTGGTTCGGCACAAACAGGGGCCCCCGTAGGGTACCCCAGGATTGGGCAAAAGGGAATGAAAGGATGGAGGTGAAAACAGTAAGGGAAAACAAAAACCAGTAAATGAAACTGGCGAGAAAAAGGGTGGCCTAGCCGTGAGGAGAGAATGTGTCAGGGGCGAAAAACCCTGTGGTGTGAGGGAGAGGCCCCCGTAGGGTACCCCTGGATATCACGAACCACCAAGCGCCCAGGCCCTTGAGACACAGTGAAGGCTCGTAAGGGGGGACTCGGGAATAACGCTAATAATGCGGCCGACACAAACCCTACAAACAGCACCGCCACCACGAAATCTCAGATTGTGAACCAACTGTACACCTAGGCTATGAAAATATGAAAACTCATAGGGCATAGCAATTCCTGAATGAGAAACAAGCTAGGCTAAAATAAGCTAAACTATGCCCAGACTAACAGGAAAAAAGAATATGAAAAGAGAAAGGAATGAAAAACACATACGAGGAACGCCAGGCGCCCCCGTACCTTCGGTAGCTATTTCCACACGCGTCTCCATTAAACACACTGAGGAGCCCATTTACGTGTGTCCTAGATCACGTAACATCTGTCTAACAAAAAGAAGGCCAGAAAAGCCGAAACGAACCTAAAACAGGGTGAATTGAAGGAGCACAACAAAAGCGGACTCAACAATGGCGACGCGTGAAAAAATGATAACAAGAGAGGGTCGCTCATGCGCACGTTCGACAAGGATCGGCGCATGACGGAACACGGGATGGGCCTTGAGCGGTAACTAAGGTAAACCCCTTTTTCTTCTCTTCTATACTTTTTTCACCTTCGGTGGTAGTTTTGGTTAATGTACAACGTCTCCTAGAGCAAGATAAGGAGTAGACTCTAGACGTTTTCTTTTTAACCGCGGTTGGAATGACGACATAGCAGTCAAAATAGACAAGTCGTCATTGCAATTAGGTTAATAGCCTTGACGTTGGATTTGCCAAGACTACTAACAAATTGGTGCTTTATCCAACGGGGGCGGATTCGCATCCGTAACCACCCTTACATTAGAAGTAGTCAGTGCCGCCGAAGCAGGCCTAGCGACTATATTAGGTGACATAGGGGGAGGGTGCGGAATCTTGGTCAAAGCAATAGAAGCGATCAGAGGCCGAACACTTGAACTCGTCATGGGAGCTCCCAGGTCCACTGTAGGAGTCTCCGGTTGTTGGCCAAATTTTTTTGTGAGAGCCGTTACTAACAACCCATCTATTTCCTCCGCCGTGACAAATTTAGTGGATGAAGAACTCAAAGGTGAATCATTCCTATCTTGCGAGTCGTCTAGAACTGAACCCGACTCTTGCACTTCCATGTCAGAGATTATGGACACCTCATCCTTGTCATCTGGCCCATCATGAGAGGGTTCCGCCGAAGCCGGAACCTCGTCTTGGTGCTAAGTTAAATCAGGAATGGATGATGGGATCACCGCGTCCCGGTGGACGTCCGCCCGTACCTGTGGCTCTTGAACCAAACGTGGGCCCTCATGCCCCGGTTGGGAATAACGCCATTCACCTAGGCCTTGGCCCGAACTCCCTTGGGAGTCAGATACACCATCAACCACTGAGCCCCCACTAGACTCTTCTACAAGGCGATCACTGCCTACCAAACTCTCTAACTCTCGGTATGTAATCTCCATTGGTAACCTGTCCGCCGGCAACACCACCACCACAGTCTCTGACTCCACTCCCGCCCCATCAGATTGAATACTAGATAAGTCGGGAGTAGAGGCAAAAAGTGAGGCACGAGGCTCCGGCGAACGCCGGGAGGCCTTTCGTTCCTTAGCATCTTTCCTGGAAGATTTATGGCTGCGGTGTGACTTAGATTTATCACTGCTCTTAGACTTTTCCGATCTTTCACTAGAGCTGTCCTTGGACTTTTCCTCTTTACTCCTCTTTCTAGCTGGTGAAGAGGAATGACTAGGTGGCTGTTGTCGGAGGGGCGACCTGGACCTGGACCGCGCCCGTGACGTGGAGGCTGTCACCGGGGGCGTGGGTTCACGAGGTCTTTTAGAAGGTGTAGGGACCAGAGAAAGTGCTGTACCCTGCCCAGTCTCTGCCGACTTTCGTACAGTTACTCTAGCGGGACGTTTAATAGGGGGGTGCTCAATTAATAATTTATCCCAAAGAATCACATTGTCACATTGCAGCGTTTTGTGAGCCACTGTTGTCGCATAACATGTCAACTGTTGCCTGACCTCCCTCAAAGCGACCGCCGCGGATCTACTATTGTCCCGCAACACTTTGGTACTCAATTGAGTACAGAAGGAACAGTTCCCCGTTACCCACAAACCCCTTGAGCGATCTAAACATTTAACACATCTAATGCAAAGAGTGTGTGCAAAGATAGGGATACCTGAACAGGAGGGAGCAATACACAAGGCAAACACAGGGTCTATGGTAGCCATGACAGAGACTGGTGGAAAACACGAACCCACCCCCGGTTTACTCCAGGTTCTCGAAAGTCTCGCCGGAACTCAGCCCTGGAAAAAAGAAAAATTTCCAGGAATTAATGCTCATAAGGCTACACCAACATGTTCGAACACAAGTGTTTTAGACAACCCGCCGGGTAACGAGACGTAATACACAACTATCACGGCTCGCTACGCGGAGGGTTCATTAATAAAGATTTCAGAATATCTTCACTTGTCCAAAAGATTTATGCATATCCTCTGACATAATATAAAGACCAGCATGGCTTTTTATAACTGACGCAGTCTTCCCAGTGGTGTTTTGTTAAGTTCTTACTGGAAAACCACTCTCAAAGACGCCGGCCCCCGTATTATCTCGCAGATCAAAAACTGGACAGCCTGTCTTAAATGCTAGATCTGGCTTCTCCCGAAGCGTTCTAGATCGCCGTATGTTGAATGGCGGCGATACGTATCGTACCCCTCGAATGTCTGGTTAACTTCACTGAATTAAACAAAACCGTTAATCCTACCCTCCCAAGGTGCAACCGCCGGGTGTGAATTTTAACGTTAACCCCAAAATTCCTAACCCCACTTCTTTGCAAAAGATCGCCGGGGAGGAAAGATCAACAAACAGCCTAGTTTTACTGGCTTTGCAAAAACCGGGAAAAACTCAACTCAACAAGTGTCCGCATGAACACTTAGTTAAATGGGTAAAGCCATCCCGCCGGGAAACACAGTACGCCTGAACACAGGCCCCACCACAGAGACGCAGTCCTGGAGAGCCTCAGGCCACTAATCGCCGGGGAAAACAAGCCTTTTTTAACCACGCGTGATTAAAACTCGGCAACCAGCCGGGATTTCATGGTATAACCGAGAAAACCCGCCGGAAAACGCAACCCACCCCTTTCAGATTCAATCTGAACGCACCAATAGACCGTGGAATTAGCCAAAGCACAACTAACCCAGGTCACATAAGTAGTCCGAGGAATTAGCCAATACACAACTAAACCAGGACACATATATAGTCCGTGGAATTAGCCAATACACAACTAAACCAGGACACACATGACACAGTAGTACATATTTATAACATAAATCAATAACACTTGTGCATGTGGCAAAAGCTACGAGAGGCTGGCTAGGCCTAAGCAGACGGAAAAACACAGTAAACATGTCGTAATATAAACAAAATGCACTGAATTATATCACAACAGGAACCACCGTCAACACACCACTATAGCAAACACTTCCCGGTAAAGGGAAGAACTGACTCGGGACCCAGAAAAAACTTCACTAAGTGAAGAAAAATACGCTGGGAACGTCAGAGAATAAATAGCTACCTCATCAGAAAGATAAAAGGCAGCAATAATAACGCGTAATGAAAGCCGCCTGCATCACAAAGCTAGCTAACCGTGAAAAAGTTCACATGTCCACAACAGGACCACGAGGGTACACCCGAAATAGATGCCCCAAACACACGACCCAAAATACACTGCACTGCGGGCAACCTGCCCAGGACCCTCCTGCTACGCATATCCTAACCTTACTCGATACATCCCAGAGTAAACAAATGAGAAAAAACTCACTAGGGACGCAACAAATGCGGAACGAGCGGAGCGTGGGGAGGCACGTCCGGGTCGGTTGAGCGCAGAGCAGAGAAGGAAGAATGACGCCTGAGTCAGCGTCTGGTCAAAGATCCACACAAGTACATCCACGAGTATATGGAAAGCTTATGAAGTTATTTTTATTTTCTTTTTGTTTTTTATTTTTTACGAAGTTTTTTCGTAGTGAGAACCCTATTTCATAATGACTGAACCATGAGTGAGGTTGCGTGCGCTCATGATGAAGGCTCCTCAAATTTTTTATGCTCTGCGCGGTAGATTCAAAACTACGGCGGACGAGTGTTTGAAGAGGGTGCCTTATGTAATAGGCATAATCGTCAATGATGGAGGGGCCACTATTAAATATGCCAGTGTCGGAAGCCCGTGTCCTCAACCTCTGCTCATAGCCCGCGTTCTTCAACGTTGGTACTAGCTTGCTAGCTCTCCTCTGCACTTTCTCCACTGCTTCTATATCCTTTACCATATATGGAGCCCACACCTGGTTTGCATATTCCAGGTGCGGCCTAACCAGCGCTGTATAGATTCCTGAAGATTTCTTCGTCAAGTGACACAAATGTCACAAATATCACAAATATCAGTGTTATTGAGTTAATTTATCTGTTAAATAGGAAGCCGGAGTGGAGACACTCCGGAATAGTTATCTTGACGTAGCTACCTACAGGTATATATTTGCTTATTTTGAGATAGTGAGATCTATATATATGTGATAAGGATAGGGAAATAGAGATCAAATTAATTAAAGCCTTGGTCTTATGATTGGACATATTGAGGCTCGGTAAAGTTTGTCATTTATTTCGGAGATAGTGATGTGCCTTTGGATCGAAGTCGAAGTGAGTCAATGCCTGAATAATGGGTAGGCTATCCAAATAGGTGGTAACAGGAACTTAAGAGTTCCAACGTACAATCTATATTGGGTCGACGATATTATTCAATTTGTGGATTGAAATCATTCTGGCCCGAACAGAGAATCAATTGCTAGAATATATGCTACCAGGGAGTTTGTTAACCTAAGAAGTGCGCATGGGGGTAATTAGAAACGTCCCCCTGTGCTGACGTATTTGAGCTGTTTCCATCACTAAAATATTCATTTTACCATAAATAGCATTAATACTTATCCATACGCGCCTATTATGGGTTGATTATAAAGGTATTAACCTGAAACAACAATAAAACGAGTGAAAACAGCGTTTGGATGGTCAAAATCGGAGATATAGGCCGCGAGTTATATAATGTATGGGTGAGGCAACCTGCTTTCCCGCCAATTTCCCCCAAGGCCACTGAGACACAGTCGATCGATATTCTCTCTCTCTCTCTTGCACTCGTTTGCTAACACTGATGACAATGCCCTACTTGCAACTCGCTAATGTTAGCACGAAAATATACCTCAGAATAAGGGAATAACAGGGAAAATAGGTGATAACTGAAGGAGGGGAGGAAAGTGGGGAAGGAGGGGAGGTAGAGGAGTGATATTTTGCATGGCCCAGGGGCCCCATTTTTTTTTTTTTTTTTTTTTATGTTTAACCCTCCTGGCCCGGGCAGGCTCTCAAAATGACAGTGTGGGCTACCCGGGCGATCTGGCCGAAAAACGTCTAGGCCTAGGCTACCGTATTTTTGTTTAGTTTAACTGCTAGAAATTTCCCACGCATCTATAAATGTAGTGCGGTTTCCAATCTGTAGACTGGCGTTGAGTAGAGCTCTCTATGTCAACTGGTTCAGTTGTGATGACGATTTCAGTGGAGAGCACTTGCAGGCGATGTTAGCAATATGACGATCTTTTCACTACTGAAACAACGACATACAGACATACAATAACAAACGAGTCTTCTCTTTCTTGTTTTCGGAGGTGCGGTGACGTAACGATCGGCTTTGTTTACATGCGTCGGACGCACAGCGTTCAGACCAAGCTGAATAGGCTTTCAAGCTTACAGATTTTAAAATGACATCCGGGCACCGGCCCTTAATTTGTGGTGTCATATTAAAATGACACCCGGGGAGGAAGGGTTAAAGTTGATTTTTTTTTTCTCCGACTCTTAAGAGTCTTCCCGCAGTCCGCCGGGGGAACTCTTAAGAGTCTCCCCGCAGTTCCCGGGTTAAATAAAGGTACGAACTTCTGAACAACTGTCGAATTATTCCCACCTTAGTAGGATACTTAGAATTGGAAAATAAGTACTACAGATATCATTAACCCTCCAGCCCCGGCTATGTATTATATATATATTCCTCGAAACCCGGGTGTTTTGGCCGAAAAACGTCTAGGCTAGGCTACCGTATATGTGTTAATCTGACTGCTTCCCGCATTCCCGCACATCCCCAAGCGTAGCTGTGTTATTTACCTGTAGAATGGCATTAAGTAGAGCTCTCTAAGTCAACTGGTTGAGTTGTGATGATGATTTCATTGGAGATAACTTTATGGCCAAAACAGCCACTTTACACTACTTTTCGATACTTAACAACAACATACAGGCACACACGAACAAGCGACGCTCTCCTTCTTGTGGCCGGAGATGCGGGGCGTCGGTCCAGCCGGCTGTTGTTTACATGCGTCGGACCGACGCCTCGCAAACGAAGCTCACAGGCTTTCAACCACTGGGCATTCAAGAGCCCTTCCGGGTACCTGTTATATGCGTTTTTATGGGCGTTCAAGAGCCCTTCCGTGGTGAGAGGGTTAAAGACGTCTTTCGCCGCACTATTAAAAACAATTTATTAGGGCAAATAGGGACCTATAGACTCGCCATATTTTTCTCACTATAAACTGCATTGAGGAATTTCGTTATCGACACTTGAAAAAAAACGATTACACCGAAAAATAACACCAAAATAATAAGTCATGACCGTAAACAAAGCATTGCGTCCAATGAATCCTTCGACTTGACATTCTTCTTCTTGTTTTGAACGATGCGGTGGGTGCGATTCACCCAATAAATGGCGTGAGCGTTACTCACATAAACAAAATACCGGCAACCTGTTGTTGCCCCCCCTACAGATCTACATAGGCTATATGAGGATGACAATAAATCAAGGGGGGGTGATGAGGGGCAACGCCCCCCCTCAGCTCGTGTATCCAATTTATCCCACAATTTCCCTTACCTACTGTAGAAGCGCGATTCACCCAATAAATGGCGCCATTTGATGCCGTATCTTCAGAATAATGAATAATGGGTAAGTTAATGCAAATCCTCCACTCAAACCATGAAAAACAACAATAAAACACTAAATTCTTTGACAAAAATATACAGAAAACTTGGTAAATAAGGTGGCTCTAGCTGTCTTTAATGCTACCGCATAATTTATTGAGTGAATCGCGCTTTTACAGTAGGCTAGGTGAGGGAAATCATGGGGTATATTGAATACATGATGGGTTGATGGGGGGTGCTGCCCCACCTTGATTTATTGTCATCCTCATATGAGGGGGCAAAAACAGGTTGCCGATTATTTGTTATACTGTAGTAACCTAAGTAACGACAAGGCCTATGGCGGGTGAGTCACGCTCGCGTCCATTGTCACTAATGGCCTAAATTGTTTCATGCCTTGAAACTTATGTTCAAGATAGGCTAACCTTGTTTTCTTATAGATAATTGGGCAAGAGTTGTGTTATCGGGCGTATCACCTCCCTCTGACCGGGTAGGCCTAGGCTATATCCTAGTGTTTACTATACCCCTTTGAAAGGACATTAGCCTAACCTAACAACCTTACCTAACCTATCCTAGTATAAGTAGTATTATGGGTGGGGGCTGCTGCCCCCACACCCCCGCTGTTTGACATCAACTCACATGTTTACACGACGTACGCCCGGTAACACAACTCATTCCGATAATTACCATGTTTCGGTCTCTCGGAGAGTCGGAGAGTGATACTGACAGTAGCCTATCCATCATAGGCTACTGATATCAGTCCCCTGCAGATAGCCTATACTGAAAAATCTTTCAATTGTCAACCTCCTAGGCAGCTAGAATAGCCTAGTTAATAAAGAAAAACAATTTGGTAGGCTAATTTTGGCATTCCCAACTTCAAAGTCAATTAATTTGCAAATAGCCTAGCCTAAGCCTATAATGTATGTAAATGTCTATTACAATGTTGTATTACTGTAACAACATGATATACTGTATGCTATGTGTCGACACTTGCACTGACAATTAGTGGAGACAGTGCAAACATGAGGTGAATGCATGATGAGTTGAAAGTAACCAAAACAGTCGAAGCAGCCAGAAACATGAGTGGGTGGATACTAAGAACCTTCATCACACGGGAAGAGCTTTGTATGAAGACCAAGTGGAAGTCTCTAGTGCTCCCAAGACTGGAGTACTGCTGCCAGCTATGGTCTCCACACAAAATGCAGGAAATAGCTGCCCTAGAAGCCCCTCAAAGATCATTCACAAACAAAATCCAAGGAGTACAGCACCTCAACTATTGGGAAAGACTAACCCAACTAAAACTGTACTCTCTACAGAGGAGGGAGCGCTATATAGTTATATATGTGTGGAAGATCCTAGAGGGCAGAGTACCAAATGCAGGAATCACAGTTAACCACCATCCAAGAAGAGGGAGGCTCTGTTACATCAGAGGGTCCCAAGGCAACATACAGCGTGTGAAGACTCAAATCCACAACTCCTTCACTCGCAATGGACCTCGATTGTTCAACTGCCTCCCCAGTGAACTCCGGGACCTCAGTGGAACCAACCCTGAGAATTTCAAAACAAGAGTGGACAGGTGGCTGGGTGGATTACCTGACCACCCACCAATACCAGGTTACCCCAGCCGTCATCACAACACCTTGCCTGAAGTAATCCAGGATGGTAAGCCGGATAAAGGACAACCTGGTGCTAGCGGAAGTCGACTTCAGCTTCGTCGGTAACAGGCGGAATCATCGAAAGTAACACGAAAGTAAGTAAGTAATGGTAGGCACTATCTGGCCACTGTAAACCGCTACCCTCAATTCATGTTATCCCTCCTGAAGGTCGACCTAAGACCCATCCTAGACTTTGCGTCCCCTCTCTGGAACCAAGACTACCTGACCGACAGCAGACTCACAGAGTCTGTCCAGAGAAGATGGACAAAGGAGATCTTCGGCCTTAGGGACTACCCATACGACGAGCGCCTACAAAGACTCAAACTACACTCAGTCAGGGGCCGACTGATCAGGTACGACCAAATCTACTGCTACAAGATCTTCCATGGCCTCTCACCTATCAACCCCACCGACTTCACCATGGCCCCTAGGACTGGCACCAGAGGCCACAGATACAAAATCCAAGTACAGCACTGCTCCTCAGAAGCCAGGAGATTTTTCTCCCACAGAGTCGTCAAGAGGTGGAACTCACTTTCAGAGGACACCGTTACTGCACCAAATCTCAGACTCTTCAAGCAACGCCTCCAAGCAGAAATACACGACTCCCTCCAAGAATATCACTAAAACACATAAAACACTTATCTCAAACACCTAAACAATCAAACACAACTAAAAATCTAGTCTCCAATGAGGGCACAAAATAAACTAACTATCTCTGTCAGACTCCCAGTAACTGCTAATAATCGTACATCTAGTTAGAGTGCCCGTATTCATGTCTTGGGCCCCCCACTGAACACAGCTGCTCCGTGGACAGTGCGTGGCCATACCTGGTAAGTAACCTACCTGTCATTCTCTCATAACCATAACATTATTCGGTAAGAGTTGTAATCGGGCGTGCCACTACCGAAATACAACATAGCCTAAAGCATCTATAAATACTTAACCTAACTAATAAAAACAGATTTTGTTTATTTTAATACCACAAATTTTCAGTGTTTTTTTATAAATGTTTTTTTTTTCATTTGCATCAATAGGCCTATATAGTGTTTGTAATTAATTAGAAATCTCAGGAAAACCTATTTTCCCCATTAGGCCTATCGATCGATGTTGAGACACGCCCCCGATAGTGATTTGAAAAGACATTAGCCTAACCTAACCTAGTATTATGGGTGGGGGCTGCAGCCCCCACACCCCCGCTGGTTGAGTACTAATCCCTTAGTAAATAAAAACAAAATTGGCTGTCGATTATACGAAGGTGAAAGAAAAGTCGATGAAGTCTACGGTGTTTACTCTGCAATCTTCAGTTTTGATTGTACATTGATAACGGGAAAGTACCTTAACCCTCTCACATCCTTATGACGCAGAGGTTGCCAGATTAACAATAATAAATAGAGTTCTCTCACACTTATAATTACCTCTCCAAAATTAGTTGATAAATGTTTACCTATGGTCCCGTTAAAATATCCTCAAGTAACCTATTAAAAACTGTTCAGGGGACTGGTTAGAACTTGTAGGATGTTTAATTGAATGTCGGAAATCAGTACAGTATTTACTGAGAAATAACAGTCTTAAAATGCGCTATGGGTCACCCAGGGTCCCTGCCCTCTCTCTCCCAGGTAATGTTATGTTATGTTATGTTATGTTATGTTATATTAGGGTTAGATTAGGTTAGGTTAATCTAATCTAATCTAATATAATATTTGTACATTTTGGGCAGTGGGCGGGGACGTGCGTATGTGGCGGCGTACAGACCCTCCCGTAAAACATGGCGCATTTTAAGACTTTTATTTCTCAGTAAATACTGATTTCCGACCTTCAATTAAACATCCTACAAGTTCTAACCAGTCCCCTGAACAGTTTTTAATAGGTTACTTGAGGATATTTTAACGGGACCATAGGTAAATTTTTACCAATTAGTTTTCTGCCCACAGCAAACTCAAAAGACAACTGCAGAGGTTGAAGTAACTAAACTAAAGGTTTCTAAATACCCCTGATGGTAACATAGGCTTTAACCCATTCGTAGCGGGGCCCGCCTTAAGTCGGGCTCCAATTTGCAGCAAGTTAGGAGCATTATTAAGGCTTTTAAAGGGTTAAAATCGAGTGCAAATGGCCGGGAGCGCAGCAGGCCACACGTCCGACACCCAGGGCTTACCGCCGCCCACTGACTCACGCTCCCTCTGTTCTCGAGAGGCCGGCAGTGTTGCCAGTAGTGAGCGTAGCAGGGAAAAATATGCCGCTATACGCTAAACTCCCATGTTAGTGGTACCGTACCACTACGTGAGAACGACGAGTGCTACGTAGCTCGTTCTGGTCTCATTTTGAAGGTTTTAGCGCCTAATTTTTTGCTGAATAAATTTCTTGGGTAGGATGTAGTGACCGGGCGTACCGCCATCTTTGTTTACATTACGCGTAGTGGCGTCGGACCTTTCCCATCATGTTCCCGTCTATTTTAACTTAACCTAACCTTTAGAACCTAACCTAGTATTCATGTAGTAATGACAGGGGGCAAATAGCAGAAAATATAGCGTCGAAATAGACGGGAACGTAAGTGCAACCGCGGCGATCGCCCTATGTAAACAATGACGACCGTATGCCCGAACTCTACATCCATCCCCATTTCTTTTCATGCAGATACTTGATTGATCATTCAGGAGGGCCTGAATATGCCCAAAATACCCCAAAACCCCCCGCTAGACAAGGGTTAAAGTATCCCTAATAGGCTCAAAATTGCGTCAAGAACGTGAGAGGGTTAATGACAACCTTGTTACGAAAATGAAATTTTAGTACCATACTTTTATATTAGGTTTTTCCGAGGGTTTAACACATTTTCATATGATCTTTAGAGCTATCGTTAACTGGAAGTACCGTATTGACAACCTTGTTATGAAAAAGACATTTTGGTAAGATTAGGAGTAGTGGGCGTACCACTACCGACATACAGCATAAAACATCTACAGTATAAAACATTAACCTAACCTATTATTATTAAACCTAACCTAACCTAACCTAGTACTACATGAATACTAGGTTAGGTTAGGTTCATGTTTTATAGATGAGTTATGCTGTATGTTGGTAGTGGTACACCCACTACTAATCTTACCGACATTTTAGTACCGGTACCATACTTTTTTATTAGGTTTTGCCGAGGGTTAAAACAAATTTTCTTATGATCTTTAGAGCATAATAATAGAGCATATAGCCTAGATTCAATATTTATCTTCAAATATAGGCTATCAACAAAATTTGTGGTATTAAAATAACGGTAAAATTCAAGACAGCTAGAGCCGCCTTATTTACCAAGTTTCTGTATATTTTTTTCAAGGAATATAGTGTTTTATTGTTGTTTTTCATGGTTGGAGTGGAGGATTTGCATTAACTTACCCATTATTCATTAATCTGAAGATACTCCGTCAAATGGCGCCATTTATTGGGTGAATCGCGCTTTTACAGTAGGTAAGGGAAATTGTGGGGAGGCCATGCACGCTTCCAAAATGTACAAATATTATAGTAGATTAGATTAACTTAACTTCCCCCTGGGGGTTAGGGAATAGAGTATGCCCCACGTGCCTTCTGCGTGTCGTAAGAGGCGACTAAAGAGGTTGGGTCGGTGGGCTTGCGACCCCCACCCGGAAAAAATATCTAAGCAAATAAAAACGAACGAACAGCCTCGGATGCGGACGGAACCAACGTTGACGAACCACGACCGACTAAGGACATGCCTTCGGACATTCTGAGAATGGCTACGTGGAATGTTAGTGGCACAAAAGAGAGAGAGGTTCTGGAAGTGTTAGTGAATGCCAGGTTGGATGTATGTGGAATGACAGAGACCAAATGGAAAGGTTCAGATGTGAGAGAGTAGGAGTGTGGAATGGGTGTGTGTGCTGGAGTGAGTGAAGGAACAGCGAGAGAAGGTGCATGTTTGTTTGTAAGTAGCAAATGGAAGGAATGTGTAAGAGAGTATGGGTCTGTGGGTTCAAGGATTGTGTGGGTGAGAATGAAAGTAGGAATACAAACGTGGGTGATTGTATGCGTGTATGCCCCGACAGAGGATATACTTGAAAGAAAGAAAGAGGAGTTCTGGATGAATGTGGAGGCGTGCCTGGAGAAGTTTGACAAGAACGAAAGAATATTTCTGATTGGGGATATGAATGGTAAGGTGGGTGATAGGAAAGTTGAGGGAGTGGTGGGAGGGTGGGGGGTACCATCAGAGGTGAATGGGAATGGTAGTGCACTTGTGGACGTATGTGTGGGGAGGAGGCTGTGGATAGCCAACACCTTCTTCCGACACAGAATGATCCACAGGTACACGTGGAAACGGATGTTGACGATGAAGGATAAGACAGTGGTGGAACGAAAGTCATTGATTGATTATGTATGTGTGGATGAACGAATGAAGAAATCTGTGATGGATGCTAGGGTGTATAGGGGTATTGGAGGGGGTCTGTCTGATCATTATGTAGTGGTAGCTAAGGTTAGGATACAAAAGAAGTGGGTGAGGAGAGCTGGAGGGAGGCGAGAGGAGGGTGGAATGGTGAGGAGGGTGGAGAGGTTGCAGGAGGAGGAAGTCAGGGAGGAGTACAGGAGAGCAGTGGAAAGATGACTGGGTGGGTTCGACCTGGAAGTTATGGAGGAAGTGGAGGAGATGAGCAAGGTGTTTAAGGATGAGATCTGTGCAGCATGTGAGGAGGTGTGTGGAGTGAGGAGAAGAGGGAGGGGAGTGAAAGGTACAGCATGGTAAGAGGTACAGACAGAAGAGGTAAGAATAGCTGTGGAAGAAAAGAAGAAAGCATATAGAGAGTGGTTGGGTAGAAGGAATGAAGATTCCGAGAGACAGAAACGAGCGAGGTACGTGGAGAGTAAGAGGGTGGTGAAGAGAGTAGTGAAGGAAAGTAAGAGAAGAGTAGATGAGGAATTTGGAAGGAATCTGAGTGTAAAATGGAGGGAGAGTAAGAAACTGTTCTGGAAAGAAGTCAAGAAAGTTAGGGAAGGTAGCAAGGGAAACAGTAAGGGTGTGAAAGATAAGAATGGGAGGATGCTAGCCGAGAAGCAAGAGAGAGTCGAAAGATGGAGGGAGTACTTCAGTGAGTTGCTAAATATAAGGAATGAAGAGCCAGCAAACATAGCTGGATATGGTATGGGAGGGAGAAGAAGAGAAGTAGTGGAGGAGGAGGTGGGGATCAGGAGGTCAGAAGTGTGGGAAGCCATGAAAAGAGTGAAGATGAGGAAAGCACCAGGAACAGATGGAGTGTGTGGGGAAATGTTGAGGTATGGTGGTGAGAGTGATAGAATGGGTATGGAAAATGTGCAAACTAGCATGGGAGAAGGGGAGTGCACCCGATGACTGGAAGACTGGCATAATAGTCCCCCTATATAAGGGCAAAGGGGAAAGAGGAGTGTGTGGTAACCACCGAGGAATATGTCTTCTAAGCGTAGTAGGGAAGGTATACAGTAGGGTAGTGATTGAGAGAGTGAGAGTGAGAGTGAGAACGGAGAAATGGATAGGCGACGAGCAGGGAGGTTTTAGGAAGGGAAGAGGATGTGTAGATCAGATTTTTACCCTGAATTGTGTTGTGAAGAAGTATCTGGAGAAGAAACAAAAGGTGTATGTTGCCTTTATGGACTTGGAGAAGGCCTATGACAGAGTGGATAGAGAAGGTTTGTGGAAAGTACTTAGAATATACGGAGTAGAGGGCAAGTTGCTGAAAGCAGTGAAGAGCATGTACGAGGGTGCAAAAGCGGCAGTACGTGTGGAGAGTGAGCAGAGCGAGTTCTTTGACCTGAATGTTGGTTTGAAACAGGGGTGTGTGATATCCCCGTGGTTGTTTACTGTATATATGGATGGAGTCATGAAAGAAATACTATCAAGAGCAGTGGATGTTGGTGTATCGCTGAAAAGGGAGGGAATTGAGTGGAAGCTACCTATACTGCTGTTTGCGGATGATACAGTTCTGATGAGTGATAATGAATGGGATTGCAGGGTCTGGTAAATGAGTTTGGAACAGTGTGCGAAAAACGGAATTTGAAGGTAAATACGGGGAAGAGCAAGGTTATGGTCTTCGAAAGGGGTGAAGTGAGAGTGTGAGGTGAAGCTGAACGGTCAGGCTATGGAGATCGTCAACTCTTTTAAGTATCTGGGCAGTGTGTTGAGTAAAGATATGGATGAAGAAGTGCGGGAGAGGGTACAACAGGGGAAGAGGGTTGTAGGAACGCTAAAAGCAGTAACAAGAAATAGGGTGGTCAGTATGGAAGTGAAGAAGTCCTTGCATGACAGTGTGGTAATTCCGACATTGACTTACGGAAGCAAAGCATGGACGTTGGTTGAGAGACTCAGACCAAGAGTGAGAGCAGTGGAAATGAATTACTTAAGGAGTGCGTGCGGAGTTACATGGAGGGATAGACAGACTAATGAGGAAGTAAGAAGGAGGTGTGGTGTGGAGGTAGATGTGCTGGAAAGTGTGAAAAGGAACAACTTGAGATGGTTCGGCCATATGGAACGTATGGAAAGCGAGAGAATGACTAAGAGGGTGTACGAGAGCGAGGTGGAGGGACAGAGAGGGAGAGGTAGACCGAATGAGAGGTGGAAGGATGGAGTGAGACTGTGAGGAAGTACATGAACGAAGGCGGTGCTGGTTTGGGGGAGGGGCGTCGACTGACTGGGGACAGAGGTGAATGGGGGCGGTTCGTTCATGGCCACCCCTTCGGGGATCACGGCGTCAGGTAATAGATAGATAGATAGAACCTAACCTAACCTAACCCTAATATAATATACTGTAATACTGTAATACTGTATAATACTGTATACTGTTCTACTTGGTCCTGATGTGGCGGCGTCTACGCCGTGGGGCCACCTCCCGAGGCTGCCAACCGCGGATGGCTGCCGACCCTCCACAGCCGAAGACAAAATCAACGACCAGTGGAGGAAAACCGGATGCCGGCCGCGGGGAGCAGTTTCGGGAGCCAAACCGTCACAACCATCCCCTGCCCCCTCCCTGGGGGCACGGGTCCTTGGAGCGGCTTCGGTCGCGCCGGGAATTTCCACACCTCTCACACCACACACACACATCACACAGTTTTTCCTACACCGAGAAATGACTCTCCGGCTGTCATTTCTCGAAGACTTCTTCTAGCCGGAGACATTGAGAGCAACCCAGGACCCACGTTCACATACATATGTCCAACTTGCTCAAAACCCATCACTTCGAGTCGCCATACTAAGGGTTCAGTTCTCTGCAATTCATGTGGGAACTGGACCCACTTCACCTGCACAACACTTGCCTCCAAGAAACACTACACAAACACCTGGACCTGTTCCTCATGCCCCTCCCTCTCCCAGTCAAATCCCTCGCCTAAAACCCGTCCACCTCTCCTCCCCAACCCACCTAACCTTCCCATATCATCCACTCCCCCCCCTAAAACCCGTCCACCTCTCCTCCCTAACCCACCTAACCTTCCCATACCATCCACATCCTCAACTCAACACACCACACCCCATCCTAATCCATTCCAACCCCCATCTCCTGCTCCCCAATCCCCACCCCCACCTCACCCATCCCAACCCCCAGCCCCTCCCTCACCCCCCACCCCCCCCCCATCCTCGTGCAGCAGCACCCAACATACATCGTGCACATAACATTAACATTCTTCAACTGAACATAGATGGCATCAACACAAAGAAACACGAACTCTCACACTTCATCAAACAACACAACATACACATTGCCATCTTACAAGAAACAAAACTCCGCACAACACAAAAAACACCCACATTTCATAATTTCACCACCATCAGACAAGACCGGGCTGTCGGCGGGGGCGGTGGACTCATCACCCTGGTACACAAAGAAATATCATACATAGTAACCAGTGTACAAACCAAATCACTCCTCCCCCCAAATGATAACACAACAGAAATACAGTCAATTAAAATACGCACTGGCAACAACTCCAACATAACCATCATAAACACATACATCCCTCCCCAAACATCCCCTACAGTACCAAATGAATACAGACCACACTTACAACACATCACAAACACCCCACACACCCCACACATCATCCTGGGTGGTGACTTCAACGCCAAGACGTCGGCCTGGTTTGTCGACAACCCCGACACAGACAGAGGGCTGGTACTACAAAACCAAACCGATAACCTCATCATCCTTAACGACATCTATCAACATACCCATATTCCTCACCAAGCCCTCTATAACCCATCATCTCCAGACATCACCTTTTGCTCCCCAGAACTCGCCCCCACAACATCCTGGAGGGTGGTCAGAACCTTAGGCTCTGACCACCTCCCGATCATTATCACCACCAAAACCAGACTCACCCCAGCTAGCCACAAACACACATACACCAATTATAAAAGAGCTAACTGGGAAGCATTCACAAATGAGACAGAACAACACTTCACAACTCTAAACAGTACACCCATCACTAACATCAACAATGCTGTACACATACTCAATAAAACTATCCAAAACGCTGACAAGAAACACATTCCAAGAGGTAACAGAAAAAGACACAACCCCAACTTCACACCAGAAATTCAAAACCTCATCAGACAACGCGACATACTGAAACACTCCCCAGCACCCCACACACAAGACATCACACAACAAATTCAAGCACTCAACACCCAAACTAACAACAAAATACAAGAACAACAAAAACTAAATTGGAATAACTTCCTACAAACACTTGATCACAAAACAAACCCCAAAAAACTATACAAAACACTAAACAGCATCACACTTTCCAACAGCAACACAACACAATCACATGCTGCAATCACAACAACAGACTCTACTCCTTCATGTAAACAACAAGCAAACACTCTCATCAATCACTTTTCACATGTCAGCCACCTAAAACCTCACAAAGACGACCGACGTGTCATCCGACGTAAGAGACAATTCCCCACAGACCCTGACTATACACCCTTCACCAATCACCAGACAAAGCATATCATCAACAATCTCAAGCACTCACCCGCCTGTGGCCTAGACAACATAAGCAACATACACCTCAGACACCTGGGACCACAAGGCATACAAGCACTCACTAACATATCAAACTACAGCTATTCACACAACACAATACCAGACATTTGGAAGCATGGTATCATCATCACTTTCCCCAAACCCAACAAAGACCCCACGCTACCCTCCTCGCACCGCCCCATCACACTCCTTTGCTCCCCCTCCAAAGTCATGGAACGCCTAGTATTACAACTAATTACACCTGACCTACCCCTAGCTCCAACACAACATGGCTTTAGGCCACTGCACTCCACAAACACTCTTCTCACAGACCTTACACAAAGAGCTTTCGACGGCATCAATTCAGCTAGACCACCACACAGATCACTATTAGCCACACTCGACATTAGTAAAGCCTTCGATGCCATCCCCCGCCACAACCTAACAAACAAAATCTACAACACAAACATGCACAACAACACAAAACGGTGGCTGGCCAACTTCCTAGCAGGCAGATGTGCACACGTATCTTTTGCCGGTCAGTCATCTAAAATCAGAAACTTTCCAAACGGAGTCCCACAAGGATCCGTCCTATCGCCCGCACTCTTCAATCTGTACATGCACGATATAACTACACCCAATACGCCCCAAATAAACTTAGCCTCCTATGCAGATGACATAACACTCACATGCACACACCATGACCCAAAAAGAGCAACAGATCTCCTTCAACCCTATCTCAACACACTACATGGCTGGTGCACTACAAACAGACTTAATCTAGCCCCAGCCAAATCCACCGCAACCCTGCTCACAAGTTGGACAGGAGAACACGAATACATCCCTCAACTCACCATAAACAACACACCCCTAACACATACACACACACCCAAAATCCTAGGAGTAACATATGATACTCATATGACATTCAAACAGCACACCACAAACATTAAAAAGAAACTGACACCCAGACTTAACGCCCTCAGGTCACTTGCTCACACAAAATTTGGACACAACAAAGAAACTACCACCACAGTATATAAACAATACATAAGATCAGTGATGGAATACGCAAGCCCAGCCTGGGCTTCTAACCTAGCTGAAACACATCATAAGACCTTACAGACTATTCAAAACAAAGCCCTGAAGATCATTACAGGCTGCACAGCTACTGCACCCACAGATCACCTACATCAAGAAACCAAAATCCTCAAAGTCAAAGACCATCTGGACATGAGAGGCACTCAATTCCTGGCAGCAGCCTCCACGAACCAAGACCACCCACTAAACTACATGGCAACACACCCACAGACACCAAGAAATATCAAAACAACACCCAGCACACGGTATCACACACAATTATTGTCCTCTCTCCCTCCCTGCCCACCCCGAACCAACTTCCAGAAGCACATCCATACTCATATCTCTCACCGATCCATCCACTCACTCACAGACAACACACACAGCTGCATGCACGACCTCCCGAAATCCATCCTTCCGAATCCTCCCTTCCTCGCGAGGACAGAGTCCACCTGGCCAGGCTGAGATGCGGACACCATCCAGCTCTCCTGAGCTATCAGAAGAGACTGGATGACTCCGTTGTCGACGCCTGCCCGGGATGTAACACAGCACCCCATACCATTAAACACATCATAGAAGACTGCATTTCACACAACCACTTACGCCAACAACACAATCTACACTCAATGAGAGCTCTGTGGGAAAGCCCGACCGTGGCCATGGCCTTTCTCAGGGACTCGGGGCTGTTCGGCCAGGCAGCTTAGGGAACAACAACAACAACAACAACAACTGTAATACCATTTTTGTGAGTAACGTTCAAGCCATTTATTGGGTGAATCGCACTCACCGCATCTTTCAAAACAAGAAGAAGAGGACCCAGGTCGAAGGATTCATTGGGTGCAATGCTTTGTTTACGTTCGGGTCCTCGGGACATTATTTTAATGTTATTTTTCGGTGTAGGCCTAATCGGGTTTTTTCAAGTGTCGATAACGAAATTCCTCCATGTGGACTATAATGAGAAAAATATGGCAAGTCTATTGGTCTCTATTTTCCCTAATAAATTATTTCTAATAGGGCAGCGAAAGAGGTCTTGAATATTATCAAAATAACATTGAACCAAAAAAACTAACCTAGTATTCTCGATAATCTTCAAGGACACTACAGCCGCCTTATTAGAAACAATTTATTAGGGAAAATAGGCACCAACAGATTCGCCATAGGCTAGGCCTAGTCCGCATGGAGGATTTTCGTTATTAACAAATTTAAAAAAATACCCTTTTCACAGAAAAATACACCAAAAATCAGAAAAACTAAATAAGATGGTCACCAATTTTCCCATGGATTTTTTTATTTTTCCCTGTTAGTTTTCATCAATATATAGTGTTTGGAAATAATTACAACCCTCGGCGAAACCGTATTCCCCATTATACAACGATCTTAACCCTCCAGCCCCGGCTACGCATTACATAAATATTCCCCGAAACCCGGGTGTTTTGGCCGAAAAACGTCTAGGCTAGGCTACCGTATATTTGTTATTCTGACTACTTCCCGCATTCCCACGCATCCCCAAGCGTAGCTGTGTTATTTACCTGTAGAATGGCGTTAAGTAGAGCTCTCTAAGTCAACTAGTTGAGTTGCGATGATGATTTCATTGGAGATAACTTTATGGCAAAAACAGCCACTTTACACTACTTTTCGATACTTAACAACAACGTACAGGCACACACGAACAAGCGACGCTCTCCTTCTTGTGGCCGGAGATGCGGGGCGTCGGTCCAGCCGGCTGTTGTTTACATGCGTCGGACCGACGCCTCGCACACCAAGCTCACAGGCTTTGACCTCATGGGTGTTTAACCCTTCTTTAGCGGCCTATGCGGTTTATTTATATGTACCGCCCAGCGGGGTGTTTTTAGCCAAAATAGGGCTGTTTACGTGATCATTTTCATGCCTAAATAAGACCCAGAACGTAAAACAAGTATCTATCCCTGAAAGGGCATGAACAGAGCTTTCGAATGACACCATAACGATCCTTGTATGATGGATAGTTTTCTTGCAATAACCGTGCAACGCGAGTGCAAAAAGCATGTAATTCGGTACTTTCCCCATACAATTCAGTATGTAGCGAGTGAGAGAGGGAGGAGGGAGCTGAGATTCGTGTCAGTAGGTTCGCCGCGGTGGTCTGGAGCAGTCATACGCTCGCTAGTCTCCTGCCACCACTTGTCTCTCTCTCTCAGCAACATTACGTGCTGAAATTGCCACTCGACCTATGTCGAGCGCCGCCACATAGTCCAGCTTTATTAAATACGACTTATGTGGTGAGCCGCTTTTTAAGGGTTAAGAGCCCTTCCGGGTAGCTCGTGTATGCTTTTTTATGGGCGTTCAAGAGCCCTTCCGGGAACAGAGGGTTAAGACACGCCGCCCGATAGTGGGGAGGGCTATGAAGTACAGGGAAAATGAGGGGTTAAATGCGTAAAACGGCGATTAAAACGTATTTTAGCAAAACTTGGCTCGGGTTTTAACCCTCTTAAGGTATTTCTAAGGCCTAAAACCCAATATTTCGAAAATCCGAGCCAAGTTTTGGCCAAAGCTAGCTCGGATTTTGAGAGTTTGTAGACAACAAAATGACAGTAACCTCATTTAGAAATTTGGCTCATTGTTTCCCTAAATTGCAAACCCCAAAAAGCATAATTTTGGAAAACCCGAGCCAATTTTTGGCAAAACTTGGATCGTATTTTGAGAATCGAAAGACTAACTAAATGTCGGAAATCGGCTCATGATTTCCCTAATTGCAAAGCCATATAACCAGATTTATCGAAAACTTAGCACTTATTTAAATCATAAATATCCAGTAACATAGACCTAGTACATTGGATACAAGCCTAATCCACACCTAACGCCTACAATGTGTCCGTAGTAGGCTACCTAGTAGGCCTACGTGGGATACATTTTTACTATTCTGTATTTTTGTTTTATAATCAAACTTCAAATCTTGTCTTCCCCATGCTTTATCAAGATTACTTTCAAACTCCCTTATTGATTCGGAATCGACTATATGGATATTTACGTTTTAAGGGTTTGTTTACACTTCTTCTTTTTCGTCTTCATCTGGGAGACTTCTTTTGCGTGATTGTCAGTCAACAACTGAGACATCTGGTGGCGAATGCAATGAACTATACTGGTGGCGTCGTGGCCAAAGTAATCACCCTACCTAATTCATGCCAAGAGTACTCGAGTTCACTGACACATGATGTCTATCGACCAATCAGGTGATGCCATGATTTGGAAAACAGGTGGCCCGGGATATAAGCTGTCAGTTTGACTCTGGCCAGCTTGTGTAGAGGGTGTGAGCCGATCAAAGCTTTTTCCACCGTCTTTAAAAACACTGAGGCTGCTTAAGACCTTTTTGCCTTCCAATAAGTGTAAACTGTCCAAAGTGCAATAACCAGTGTTCCAAATACAGCTGACGAGGACAGCTGGTTTTGAAATGCACATACACTTGTTTTACATGGAAAAATTCGAAACAAAAATCCACCAGCTGTTGACCAAGATGAGTGGTGATCGAGCCTCCAGCGGCCAGCCAGGCAGCCCAGTACCTCCTCTGTTCATTAAGGTTAGTTGGTTGGTTGGGACAACATAAAGGAGCCGGACCACAGCTAGCTAGGGAATCTTAATGGGTCATCGCAAAGTAACATAAAGTAACAGATTTTTTCGCATAGGATTAAACTGGCATGCAAGGGCTAGTTGGTTATACTGATGTTTTGGACCGACAGTTAGCCCATCGATCTTTTTAGGCCTAATAGGTCCGGTAGAGCATAGGCTATACATCATTGCTATATATGTCATTAAGAGCTGAAATGTATTATAAGGGAGAACAAAAATAAAATAAAATACATAGGCCTACTGTAAAACAACAAGTTTTTCAGCCAGTACCCAACCAGCGGGGGTGGCAGCCCCCACCAATAATACTAGGTCTATCTATCTATCTATCTATTGCCTGACGCCGTGATCCCCGAAGGGGTGGCCACGAACGAACCGCCCCCATGCACCTCTGTCCCCAGTCAGTCGACGCCCCTCCCCCCAACCAGCACCGCCTTCGTTCATGTAGTTCCTCACTCCATCCTTCCACCTCATATTCGGTCTACCTCTCCCCCTCTGTCCCTCCACCTCGCTCTCGTACACCCTCTTAGTCATTCTCTCGCTTTCCATACGTTCCATATGGCCGAACCATCTCAAGTTGTTCCTTTTCACACTTTCCAGCACATCTACCTCCACACCACACCTCCTTCTTACTTCCTCATTAGTCTGTCTATCCCTCCATGTAACTCCGCACGCACTCCTTAAGTAATTCATTTCCACTGCTCTCACTCTTGGTCTGAGTCTCTCAACCAACGTCCATGCTTCGCTTCCGTAAGTCAGTGTCGGGATTACCACACTGTCATGCAAGGACTTCTTCACTTCCATACTGACCACCCTATTTCTTGTTACTGCTTTTAGCGTTCCTACAACCCTCTTCCCTGTTGTACCCTCTCCCGCACCTCTTCATCCATAGTCCCATCTTTACTCAACACACTGCCCAGATACTTAAAAGAGTTGACGATCTCCATAGCCTGACCGTTCAGCTTCACCTCACACTCTGTGACTTCACCCCTTTCGAAGACCATAACCTTGCTCTTCCCCGTATTTACCTTCAAATTCCGTTTTTTGCACACTGTTCCAAACTCATTTACCAGACCCTGCAACTCCCATTCATTATCACTCATCAGAACTGTATCATCCGCAAACAGCAGTATAGGTAGCTTCCACTCAATTCCCTCCCTTTTCAGCGATACACCAACATCCACTGCTCTTGATAGTATTTCTTTCATGACTCCATCCATATATACAGTAAACAACCACGGGGACATCACACACCCCTGTTTCAAACCAACATTCAGGTCAAAGAACTCGCTCTGCTCACTCTCCACACGTACTGCCGCCTTGCACCCTCATACATGCTCTTCACTGCTTTCAGCAACTTGCCCTCTACTCCGTATATTCTAAGTACTTTCCACAAACCTTCTCTATCCACTCTGTCATGTTAGTGGCTAATGTTAACCCCATTCTTACTAGGTTAGGTTAGGTAAGGTTGTTAGGTTAGGCTAATGTTAACCCCATTCTTACTAGGTTAGGTTAGGTAAGGTTGTTAGGTTAGGCTAATGTTAACCCCATTGTTACTTGGTTAGGTTAGGTAAGGTTAGGTTAATGTTAACCCCATTCTTACTTAGTTAGGTTAGGGTAATGATAACCTTATGAAAACCCAAACAAAGATTTTGGTCAATATTTACGAGTCACACCACATCTGGGATCTCATTTTTAACGGTAGTTTTGGGTTCCTATCATTCTATGCTTCATTGCTATATACTTTTTATCCACCGGAATATATTTTTTTTTCTTGAATTTTTTTTTTTTTTTAGCATTAACCTAACCAAAAAACCTAACCTAACCTAACCTAACCTAATAGCCCCAAATACATTTAGGTTAGGTTAGGTTAATGCTAAAAAAAAATAAAAATAAAGGCCTACTGTGTTTTTTTCATTTTTACATTTGTTAAATCCGAGCCAAGTTTCGTCAAAACTTGGCTCGGGTTTTATGGGTCTGGAAATTGAACAAACCCGAGCCAAATTTGGGTTACAAATGTGTATTATCGTGTTCTATAGTGTTCTATACGCTTTTTCCCCTCAATTTCCCTGACCTTCATAGCCCTCCCCACTATCGGGGGGCGTGTCTTTAGATTGATGGAAAATGGGTAAATGCTTAATTCCCATTCAATTTCATCACTAGATTCCAAAAACACCAAAAACAAAATCAAAATACCAAAAAAAATACCTGAAAAACACGTTGTTGCGTCTCCTGTATATTAACCTTATTTAGTTATACTCAAAATCTGTGAAAGATGTCAAATAGCGGGGGTGTGGGGGCGATAGCCCCCACTCATAATACTAGGATAGGTTAGGTAAGGTTGTTAGGTTAGGCTAATGTACACGAATGGACAACTGCTAAGGGATTTCACTGAGGAGCATGAACTGGAAATATTAAATGAAACTATCGCAGAGGGACGAGTGACATGGGCCGGAAGAGACAATGAATCTGCGATTGATTATATCTTGGTGAATGCGAATGCAAGGAAGAACGTGGAATACATGAGGATAGACGAAGAACGAGGAATGGATGTGACAAGTGACCACAATATGTTGTGGATACAGTATACCTGTGGGAGGGAGAGAAAGGAAGCTAGGAAACCAAAGGGTAAGAAATGGAAACTGAAACAAGCGGACTGGGTAAAATTCGGGGAAGAACTAGAGCGTGTGAACTGGAGGGATGACGGAGGGGTAGACAGAATTAATGAAGAATTCACCAAGACAGTGAAAGAAGTAGCTGAAAGAAGAGTCGGGAGGAAAAAGAAAGGAAATAATAGGAGACCCCAAAGGAGATGGTGGAACCAAGACATCGAATCTGCCAGGAAAAAGAGAGCAACCGAAGGTGTAGAAGACTAAGGAGGTCCAAGGACAACGGTGAGAATGAACGGGTCGCATATGAGGAAGCATGGGAGGAATACAGGAAGCACAAAAGTATAACAGGTTTAATAAGGAAAGCGAGAGTAAAAGCCGATAAGGATGTAGTAGATGAGCTGAAGGCAAGAGGCGGTGAGGTCAGCAGAGAATGGTATGACTTCCTAAGGGGAGAACAAGAGAGTGAAAGAGTGAATGTGGAAGTGATAATGGTGAACGGAAGAGAGGTGAGAGGGAAACCGGAGAAAGCTAGGGCAGTAAAAGAATTCTGGGAAAACATAGGGGGTGCGAATGAGGTGGAGGATAGGGGCGAACCCAACCTGATAATAGGAAGAAAGATACCAGTAGATGAAAATATAGATTACGAGATCAGTAGAGAAGAGATAATGAAATGTGTCAAGAAACTGAAGAATGGTAAAGCCGCAGGAAACGACGAGATCCCATATGAATTCTACAAAGAGGGTGGGAATGGAGTAATTGAAGGCATGTATGGACTTTTTAAGAAAGTGTGGTCAGGAGAGAGGGTACCGTATAAATGGAACGAGAGCCGGGTGACCCTCCTGCACAAAGGGGGTCACAAGAGTAAGAAAGAGCTGAAAAACTACCGACCAATAACGCTAACGGACACAATTTCCAAGGTGTTCTGTGGGGTGCTGAATGAAAGGCTGAAAGGGATCTTTGAAAGGAACAGAGTGATGGGAGAAGAAGAGAATGGGTTTCGAGTGGACAGAAGAGGGGAAGATAACATGTTCGTAGTGAGAGAAGTGATAGAGAATACGAAAAGTCCGGACGGAAGGGATACTTCGCCTTCCTAGACATAGAGAAAGCATATGACAGAGTGAACAGGTACAAGTTGTGTAGGCTGCTTGAAACAGTAGGTGTGAGTGAAAAGATAATAAATATCATAAGAAGTATGTATGAGAATACCAGGGCTAGATACAGTATGGGGGATATAGAGACAGACTGGGTCGAAAACAAGCGGGGAGTTAGACAGGGCTATGGGCTATCCCCCCTCCTGTTTGGGATGTACACAGAGGAACTAGCTGCAAGAATGAAAGAAGCCGGCAGGGGAACACTAATTGGGAACGAACGTCTGGGTATCTTGCTATATGCAGATGATGTAGTGATCATGAGCGACAACCGAGAGGATCTGCAGAGGATGCTAGATGTGGTGTCCGAATATGGGAATGATCTGAATGTGAGCTTTAGCAGGGAGAAAAGTAAAGTACTAGTAGTGAATGGAGATGAAACGGATGTGGGTGCGACGTGGCTACTTGGGAATAATATAATTACCCAAACAAATGAATACAAGTACCTGGGAATGACAGTGGATGCAAGAGGATGCGAGAAAACAAAAGATGAGAGACTAACAAGAGCGAGCCAGTGGGTGGGAAGACTTGGCAGTGCTGCAAGGTGTAGAGCGAACAAGTATGAAGTAGTGCGAGGAGTATGGAAAGGTATGGCGGTGCCAGGCCTGATGTATGGTCTGGAAACCATCCCGTGGATAACGAATGACACGGCAAAGCTGGAAGTTGCCCAGAATAGGGTCGGAAGGCTCGCACTGGGAGCGAACAAGTACACTGCAGTAGAAGCCTTGAGAGGTGACGCGGGATGGAGCTCCTTTGAAGAAAGAATAGACAAGGGAGTCCTACGGTACCGGGTCAGACTGGAAAAAATGAATGGTGATAGATGGGCACGAAAGGTGTTTGAATGGGCTAAGGAGAGCAGTAAATGGAACAAGATGTGCGACAGAAAGATAGAGAAGTACGGAATGCGTGGTATCATGATGGGGGAAAGTATGGAAATGTGGAGCCATGAGAGATGGAAGAAAGAGATCGGCAAACGGGTACAAAGCGTAGCAAGGGACGAATGGGCGGGGAATATGAGAAACAAGAGTTCACTAGAATGGTACATGTGTAAGCAACAGCCAAGAAGGGAGCCATTCTACGATGGGAGCATCGGAGGTGAACTCCTCTTCAAGGCCCGAACTAAGTCGCTTGAGCTGAACAGCAGAACATATAGATGGTCAAATGAAGGCAACAAGGCATGCAAGATGTGCGAGAGTGGGGAGGACGAGACTGTGGAGCATATCCTCCTAAAGTGCAGAAAATATGAAGGAGAAAGGCGGGTAATGCTAAGATCCATAGTGCAAGAAATTGGTGCGGAGGAATGGAATGCAGTGGTAGGAAGGTATGAATGGGGGCTCGACGGAATAGTGATCTACCTGCTTGGCCTGAACGACCTAAACATGTGGAATGAGACCACTGCACGAAGTGTTAAGGACTACCTAGAGGGAGTGTGGAGGAAAAGATCAGCCTCACAATAGTGAGGCTGGGGTGAGAATGCCCACGGGGGAACAATCTTCTTTTTTTCTCAACCTTTTTCATTATAGTTTATAAGTTTATCCTAGGAGAGAGAGCCGATACTAAGGCCACACCTCGACCAGTCGAGCGTGACTCTCGCACCAAGACCAAGACCATGTCCTTTCAAAGGGGTATAGGCTAGTAAACACTAGGATAGCTTATACCCGGTCAGAGGTAAGAAGAGTCCTGCTGTAGTCTCCTTGAATGCTACCGTATTCTCATTACTAGGCCTACATGGATACTAGGTTAGGCTAGCCTAGGTTAATGTTTTAGAGGAGTTATGCTGTATGTCGGTAGTTGAACGCCCGATAACGCAACTCTTACCCATTATTCTGTCTATTAAATCATCTACAATATAGGCCTATACCAGTTCCTTGTCAACTACCTAACATGACTCAAACACCAATGAGAGGAAGTGAACACCCTATAAGAGGGAGCCACGCAGTCTGCTTCAAGAGAACTGAACTGAAACCCAAAGTGCATCACTACTGGCCGAGTTGGTTATATCATGGCATCTCGGCCCACTACCTGGCCTATTATTATATTCGGCGCACTACCTGGCCCTGGGTTATGTCCTCCCTTACAACATGGTCCCCGAGGCTTTATATAACCATTACCATAACATCTACACACTTTACCTCACCACTTACATTAGAACAACACAAATAATACTGCCATCGATGAACACTCAAACATAAACGCCACAATTCTACTCTCAACATTCAAAACCCGAGGCGAGGTAAAGGGATCCATGGACAAGACAGCATCACATAATGGGATCCAAGCCTCTTATCACTCAAATGGTCTTTATTCCATGGTAACTTATTTTGATCTAGCCCCAGTTGAAGTTGGATATTCTTATTGATTCTCGGAAAATGTGTTATGAACGGCGTACACATATGAATGACGTTTACATCCAGATCTGGAAATGACAGGTGTCAGGTGATAGTCAAATATTTTCCCGCCATGAATGTAATGTGTATAGATTCAGTGACCTAAAAGTGGAGCGTATAGGATCAAACCCCAGGTGCGCCCGGAGGGATGGGTGCACCTGACGGGTCGCCCCGGGCTCGATGACTCATCGCCAGCTAGGAATTAACCCCGCTACTTGGATCTTACGTCACTCACCAAATTAAGTTTTTCTCGATCTAAGTTATTTTTGACTTGGCAGTGAATCTGAAGTACAACGATACCATGTATAATTTGTTTGTTAGATATAAAGACAGATTAAAATGCACGGACACCGTTATATGCCTCCTCCGGTGTTTTACCAGAAATATCTAACTCCCATCTGCCTCAATTTTATTGAATCCACGCATTATTAGGATAGTATGATACTTAATATCAACTAAATGTGGACATATACACTGTAAACAGAATTAATATTTACTCGATCGTAACTATGAAATTATGGGCATCTTGCTCGACTTCAATATATATTAATTATAATTGAATGTCCAAAATCAAAATAATCTATTAGTAGCCTACGTCATAATTCTCCCTATATAGCCTATAATTATCCCTATATATGTTATGCCTATAGGTAGCATATATCTACTGTTATGCCCGGTCCAAATTGGAACGCGAGATATTCTTTGTACAATGAGCAGCTCTCTAACTGGATAGGTATACCTTAAACTTTAAATAAAGAGACTACACGGCAGGATAATAAGCACACAGGTAAAAAGTTAACATGGGTTTTATTCAGTTTAACACCTGGTTCATGGAGGAGCAAGACATATATTTTATACCTGTAACCTGGAGATCATCAACAACAATAAGAATAATTAAGACATACAATACTCAGGTTATCAAGTAAGCAATAGGAGTCGGACAATGGGTCCGGACTCAAGGTAATAATAATACTCCTAGGATACAATTATAAGGTATCCAAAATGGTGGAGGTACACCTCCTACCCAAATAGATCTCAGAGAGGATCTCAACAAAAGACAAGAGAGCAGTAATGGCAAATGCCGTCTGGATCATGCAATGATGTCCCTGGCATATAGTGACGTTAACTGACTCTAAAGCAATAATGGCCAAGTGGTCATCAACAATGAAGTGGGCTTGGAAAGGCTCACAAATGATATTAATACTATAGGTGTGCTAGATCTCACTCACCTGGCAAAGATTAATCCTTAACACTAATTGTGTACTAGCAAGGTGCTGAAGGCTGAGGCAACAATCGTCGGGAGCTGAGATAGAGTGAAATCTATTCGAGTTATGAACCTGACAGAATGCTAAATGAACTAGGCTAGAAGTTATACAAAGGAACTATAGATTATGTGTAAATATGTGTTTGTGTTTGATGCTATGGGTCTTATATAGGCACGTCCCCTCTGTCGGGCTATGGGAGACCAATAACCCGGGAAGGTGCGTATATAAGGATCCCCTGATAGGTATGTATTTATTAGTGGCCCCTCCATCATTGACGAACATGCCTATTACATAAGGCATCCTCTTCAAACACTAATCCGCCGTAGTTTGAATCTACCGCGCAGAGCATTTAAAAAACTGAGGAGCCTTCATCATGAGCGCACGCGACCTCACTCATGGCTTCAGTCATTATGAATTGGGTTCTCACTACGAAAAAACTTCGTAAAAAATAAAAACAAAAAGAAAATAAGAATAACTATCCAATAAGCTTTCCATCATATCGTGAATGTACTTGTGTGGATTTCTGACCAGACGCTGAATCAGGCGTCATTCCTCCTTCTTTGCTCTGCGCTCAGCCTGCCCGGACGTTCCTTTCAGGCTCCGCTGGTTCCGCATTCGTGGCGTCCCTAGTGAGTTTTTTCTCATTTGTTTACTCTGGGATGTATCGAGTAAGGTTAGGATAGGCGTAGCAGGAGTGTCCTGGGCTGGTTGCCCGCAGTGCAATGTATTTTGGGTCGTATGTATGGGGCATCTATTTCGGATGTACCCTCGTGGTCCTGTTGTGGACACGTGAACTTTTCACAGTTTGGTTTAGTTGGTGATGCAGGCGGCTTTCATTACGCGTTAATTATTGCTGCCTTTTATCCTTCTGATGAGGTAAGCTGTGTGTTTGCTGACGTTCCCAGCGTATTTTTCTTCACTTAGTGAAGTTTTTTTCTGGGTCCGTGTCAGGCTTCCCGGGGTTGGGAAGTTATCGCTTCGGTGGTGTGTTGGCGGTGGTTCCTGTTGTGATATTCCAGTGTGTGTTTATATTTCAACTATTTTCATGCCGTCTACCTAGGCCTAGCCAGCCGCTCGTAGCTTTGCCACATGTCTAGTGTTATTATTTATTTTATAAATATGCCCTACTGTGTCATGTGTATCCGGGTTTTAGTTGTGTATTGGCTAATTCCTCGGACTATATTTGTTTCCTGGTTTAGTTGTGTATTGGCTAATTCCACGGATTATGTTGTGACCTTGGTTAGTCGTGCGTGTCTCTCCTCGTGTCGTTTTGTTCAGATGGTGTCTGTTCAGGGTGGGGTTTGCCTTCCGGCGGGTTTTTCTCGGTTTCACCGTGAAAAAAACCTGACCGATGAGCAGTGTTAGGCCACACGTGGTTGTTAACACTGGCTGGTTCCCCGGCGAGGGGAGGTGTCTGTGGCTCTCCAGGACTGCGTATCTGTGGGTGCCTGGTTTCAGGCCTCCTTTATAATTCCCGGCGGGATGGCTGTACCCATCCTTACATATATATTTAGTTATATATAAAGAAACGACGTTCGTGAGAACACTCGTTTTTTATAGGTTTTTCTACCTGGTTTACGACAAACCACGGGGAAAACCTAGCTGTTGTTTAGGCGTTCCTCCCCGGCGATCTTTTACAAAGTAGTGGGGTCAGGAACTTGTGGGGTTAACTTTTAGACTTCTCACCCGGCGGGTGCACCTTAGCAGGGTGGGATAAAACGACTTAGGTCTCTTATAGTTAACCAATCCATGTGAGTGATACTCTGTGTATCGCTGCCTTTACTCTTACGGCATTTGAAGGATCAGTGAGGTTTAACCAAATCGATTTCCACACCCGGCGGGTGTCCCTAAGTAAAGGAACTAAGGAATTTATAAACAAATTCAATTTCGATTAACCTTAATTGGGTGATACTTTCAGTATCGCCGCCTTCTAATTTTACGACGATCGTTTGGGACAATTCGTTAAAAAATCAGATCTCGTATATTCCTGCCCTGGGCTATTCTACTAAAATATTTCAAGGGCCGGCGTCTTTATGAGGGGGGGCTTTGTTACAAAATTGAATCTTGAGACAGTCACCACCTCCTACAGACTATTAGTGCCATGCTGGACCATTATATCAGAGGGTATTCTTCATGTTCTTAGCTAAGAAGACTTGTTTAGCCTCTTTATACCCAGCCGCGTGGCGAGATGTGTTAGCTGTGTCTTTGCATCCCGTTACCCGGCGGGTTATTAACACTTGTATGCGAACACTTGGGTTAACCTTATGAGCATTAATTCCTGGAAATTTTCTTTATTTTTCCAGAGCTGAGCTCCGGCGGACCAATACAGACCCGGCGGTAGTTCCTCTCACCAGTCTCTGTCATGGCTAATGTCACCCCAGTTTTTGCCCTGTGCATTACCCCTACTTGCGCGGGTATCCCAATTTTTGCACATACCCTTTGCATAAGGTGTGTTAGATGTCTAGACCGTTCAAGGGGTCTCTGGGTTACACGTAATTGTTCTTTTTGCTCCCAATTAACCAATAAAGTCCTGTGTGACAATGACAAGACCGCGGCGGTAGCGTTGAGAGAGGTCAGACAACAAATGTCGGCCTACACTACCATTGTCGCACATAAGTCACTTCAATGTGACAACGTCCCACTTTGGGATAAGTTGCTGTCAGAGCACCCTCCCCCTAAACGTACCTCTAGAGTAAGGGGTTTTAAGCCGACAGAGACTAGCCAGGATTCTGTATCGTCTGTGGAGACGTTTAAACGCCCGAGAGAGCCTACTCCCCCGGCAGCCACCTCCTCGTCGCAGGCGAGATCGAGGTCAAGGTCTCCCCTCAGACAACGGTCTTCAAGTCGGGCCTCTTCCCCGGCTAGTAAGAAGTGCAAGACTGAAGCTTCCCCCAGGGACCATGGTGGTGATTCTTCCAAACCTAGGTCCAGTTCGCGGTCACACCGTAGCCACAAATCCTCCAAAAAGGATTCCCATAAGAAGTCCTCTCGACATTCTTCTAAGTCTAGTGCATCTCATCGTACCTCTACACCTGACAATGTTTCTGTTACAGCCTCAGAGTATAGTGAAGCGCCTGTCCCTAAACAAGATTTACCTATTGATATTTTAACCCTAGAAATGGAGAGTTCAGGATATTCAATAATTGAGAATGTTTCAGACTCTCAAGAGAGCGTAGGCCAGAGCCTCGGTGTTTGGCGTTTTGCTCAGCCAGGGTCTGTCCATCCACGTCCGACTCATACGAGTCACACAGTAGCCGATGTCCACAGGGACGCGGCGACCCCATCCTCTATCCCTGATTTATCTTGGAAACAAGGTGCCCCTGCCTCGGCGGGGTCTTCTCAGGAGGATCGGGAGGAACAAGATGAAGTGTCATTAATTTCAGATAGGGAAGGACAAGGGTCAGGCTCAGGCCTGGACGCCGCCCATGATAATACTAATTCACCTGAAAGTTCTGCACCTAACCAGTTTGTTACAGCACAAGAAATTGATGGGTTACTTACTCATGCTCTATCAAAATTCTTTAATCAACAACGAGAAAACCCCACAATGGACTTGGGGGCTCCCTTGACAGGTTCTGCGGTACGGCCTCTGATAACGTCAATCGATTTATCTAAGATTCCTAACCCTCCTACTCTGTCACCGGCAGGGAGCTCTAAGCCAGCTACGGCGGCATTCACTACGTCAAATGTCAGGGTCATTACGGATGTTAATCCACCCCCTCTAGACAAAGCGCCTCTTAGAAAGGTAGCTATGCCCCTGCTTTATGGGCCAGACGAGTCATGGGTCCCTTTGAACCCCTCTAAGCCAGAGCTTGCCCAGCCTACCTTGTCAGGGGAACTCCCGGTACCACGTGAGTGGTTTATCCAGGGAAATAAGTCTAAGAAATTAAGGGCATTGGATGCCTTGGGTAATGTTTTGGACGTAAATATCAAGGCTATACCTAGTTATTATTATCAGGATTATTTTGTTTATGCATCTAAGCCTGCTTTACCCCCTGCCTCAGCTTCAAAACTTTTTTCAGACTGGTCTAAGCTGGATGGGTTTAATGATATTAAGGCTCTGTTGGCTATTACTCCTGAACTAGATTTACAGACCGTCACAGACGAGACAGCTAATCCAGTGTTGAAGGTGGGACAGTTAGGACCAGGACCTTGGGTGGATTGGGAGGTAGAGGCTCAAAACTTTGCAACCACTTTCACTTCTAAATCTTCCCACCAGATCCCTCAGGATACACATTCATGGTTCTCAATGCCGGTAGGTTCTGCCGGCGGAGTTCCGTCAGCTTTATTTTCCTTTTTAGCTGCCCCTAAGATTAATCTTTGTGAACTAAAGGAACCATTCATTACCCCTACCCCTTCTCACCTAGACAGAGAATTTAGGCTAAGGGGAAAAGCTTTCCGCCTGTTTTCACAGTACATAGTTTCTCAACAGGTGGCTAAGTCTTTACTCAGGTCTACTCAGGCAATCGCAGACGCGGATGCTCGAAGATCAGTTGAATTATCCCGGCGTCTGATTCTTCAGTCGTCAATTCAATCCTTAGGTGACATACGCACAGCCTTACTTGAGGCGGTGCGAGCACGACAGGATCTTAGAATGTCATTAGTTCGCAAGCTGCCTGATCGCATTGCTAACCAGGTGGTAATGTCCCCAGTACTTACACCTTCTTTAATGTCCCCTGATGTATGGCGAACAGTGTTTAACATGGCACAGGCCGTGAAGCACAGTCCCGCACAGGCTAAGAAACCCGCATTTAACTTCCCCAAACCTAAGCCTCCTACTAAAGCTCAGCCAGGGGGTTCTAAGCCGTTTCTTCCGCCTAAGTCCTCCCAATCCCCCCTGGGTCAGTTCAGGCATAGACAGAGAGGGTTTTCAGGACAGAGGGGACGCGGCCAGTATAAGCCGGGTCAGGGCCAGTCTTCGGCCCACACCAGCCAGCCGGCGAAGCGGCCAACACCACCAAACCCACCATCAAAAAACTAAAGTCTTTCTCACTCCCAGTGCCTACCTTAGAGCCGGAGGAACCGAGGGAAGTACAGCCGGCGAACCCTTGTCTGCTAACTGGGTCGTTCCGAACGTGTCACCAAGCATGGCCGTTAAAAACCTGGGCACGGATGGTGGCACGCAAAGGCATCACTTGGCAGTGGCTCCGGCGACCTCGCTTACGTCAGCCGACAACGGCAAATTGTGTTTCATTAGAGGTGGAGCTGCTGGTCCAGGAGATGATTGCCAAGAATGTCATCATCCCGGTACCCCCAGATTACCCTGTATTCACGTCAAAACTGTTTTTGGTTCCCAAACGGGACAGTGTTCAGATGAGGCCGGTCGTAGACCTGTCGTATCTGAATCTTCACATTTACAACGAGTCTTTCAGAATGTTAACAGTTCATCAAATCAGGCTAACACTTCCGCCGGGTGGCTGGATGTGTTCCCTAGACCTGACAGACGCCTATTGGCACGTGTCGGTCAACAAAAGATTTCAAAGGTTTCTGGCCTTGAGGATCAGGCACCAAAATTTTGTTTTTCAGAGGATGCCGTTCGGTTTGAACCTAGCACCTCGATTATTCACAAAACTAGTCAGGCAAGCCCTGATGCCATTGTTAAAACAGGGAATCAGAGTGTTGTGGTATCTAGACGACTGGCTGGTGGTGGCAGAGACACAACAATTATGCATAAAACATGTCAATATCATTTTAAATCATGTCAAAACTCTAGGCTTCAAGGTAAATCTGGTAAAGTCAAACCTTGTTCCCTCAAGAGTAATTCAGTGGATAGGGCTGGTCTGGGACACCGCCGCTCTCACTCTGAGTCAGAGTGTGGACAATCGCAACAGGTTTCGCAGGAAACTGTTCAGGTTTCTTCACAGTCTGACTACGACACGAAGAGTCTGGGAGTCTCTGGTCGGCTCTCTCAACTGGATTCAGCTAACTGTCAAGTTGGGCCGGTTGAAAGTAAAACGATTAATATTGGAGGGCAACAAATATTTCCCACTCTTACCGGCGGGAAAATTATGGCCCATACCAAAATTAATCCACACCTTACTAGCGGTCTGGGCGAAGAGGGAAACATTGCACTCAATCATGTCATGGACCTCTCCTCCTCCAACGGTATGGGTAGACACGGATGCGTCAGGCACCATAGGGTGGGGATTTCAGTCAAATCAGGGGCACCAGGGTCAGGGTCTTTGGTCCCACTTAGAAATCTCTCACATAAATGTCAAAGAGTTACTAGTCCCATTGTATTTCCTTCAGGCTCACGGCCCGGCGTTACGGGGCAAGTCAGTGGCCTTCAGAATGGACAATCTGAATGCAGTTCACTGTATTCAGAAACAAGGGTCAACGAGGTCAAGGAAGTTGCTACTCGTGTCGGAAGAGATTTTTGTTCTAGCCACCAGTCTAGATATTTATCTTCACGCATCTTATCTCCCAGGCGTAGCGAACGTCTGGGCAGACGCTCTGTCCCGGAGACAGAGCACGACAGTAGAATGGGAGCTCAAGCAACCCATTTTCGACCTAATGATTGCGGAGCTCTCCCATCCACAAGTGGATCTTTTTGCGTCCGAGGAGACTCACAAGCTCCCTCTATACCTCACCCGCCGGACGATAACGCCGGCAGGGGGGCCAGACGCCCTAGTGACAGACTGGAACAGATGGAGCTCCATCTATCTGTTTCCACCGCCAGATGCGTCACTAATGTGCCACGTAGTGAACAAACTACGAGTTTATCGAGGCTTAGTCTCGCTAATCGCGCCCCTGTGGCCGGCGCAGGTGTGGTGCCAGCAGTTAATAATGTGGTGCCCGGACCCGGTATCGCTCCCGGTCGGGTACTTCCACTTAGACACGATTGGCAACCTAGAGACCTCGCTGACTTTTGCATTATGGACATTCAGGAGGCCAAGTGGCTAGCACCATACGGTAGGGATGTGACCAATAAATTGCTCAATCAATATACTCAGTCTACTAAGCGACAATATCAATCTCATTGGAAAGCTTTTACTTCTTGGATTGTTAGAACGGAACAAACTGTACCCTCAGTGGCATTGGTTTTTAATTACTTGAACTATCTGTTTGAGCAGAAACGTTTATCTGTGGTTACTTTGAAGAATCACTTAACTGCGATTAGAGTGCCCTTTTTCGACCTTACAGGTCTATCCATACCGGTGGCGGAGGAAACAGGATTTATGAGAGCGTGTTTTAAACTCCGCCCACCTCCCCGTCAGCTCATGCCTACTTGGTCTCTGGACAAAGCTTTGTCTTTACTTCATTCTCGTCTGTATCAAAATACTGCAGACTTTGCTTTAATCTTAAAGAAGGCAGTTTTCCTTTTGGCTTTGGCCACCGGAAACAGAGTGTCTGAGCTGGCGGCGATGAGCAACACACCTAATTGTCTTAGGTTTGGTAGACTTAATGATTCAATTTCCATTGCACCCTCCCCGGCGTTTGTAGCCAAGAATGAGCATAGTGCACACGTGTTTTCTGAATTCACGGTGCCGGCGTTAAAAAGGGGAAAGGTGCATCATAATTTATGTCCAGTGCAAGCTCTAACCAAATATTTAAGAATAGCTCCTCATAACCCCCAAGGTGCTTTATGGGTAGCGAGTACGGGTAAACGCTTACTTAAACGGCGATTAGCCTCTCTTCTAGTAGAAGTCATTAAAGAGAGTAATCCCGGCGTTGTGGGTAGGGCCCACGATTTACGCAAGTGGGCGGCCTCTTTACGTTTCCTGAAAAACTTTTCAGTTGAAGATATTGCGTCCACACAGTTGTGGGCGTCTAATCATACGTTTCTCTCTAGATACTTGTCAGTTGCTCTAGACAAACCTTCCTTACCATGTATAGCTTTAAGGCAGAGGGTCTAGGTGGCCCTGCAGTCACTTATGTTTATTTTCAAGGAAGGGGGGGGGGGGGGGGTGCAGTCAGTTGACATAGGACACCCTAGACCCCGCCGGAGTATGAGAACTGTGATACAATTTAAGGTTGAAATGTGATATGAAAATTTCTCTGAGAGAATTTGTGCTAGTACAAAGTTTAGTACAAAACAACGGTGTTGTTATAGTAGTTTTAGCTGCGAAAGCAATGTAACATTAGTTCAATGGAGTTCATTAGCAATTGATCTCCACATGTATTTTGGGGTTTATGATGTGCACATATAAACTTATAACTTATTATTTGTCACCACTCGTTGAGTGGGGTGCCTTTTGTAACTACAGATCTGTGTTCAGAATCTTCAGGGTTACCTATTTTTGTCAGGCAGGCTTCTTTGAAGCACGCACCTGCCTGGACCCCCTTTTTCTTGTATATTTCCGGCCTACGCCGTATTAAATACATTTTTCAAAAGTAAGAATACTATGTGGTTGTTTTTATTATCTGCTTTTCTAGAGTTATGATATGATTACGAATGTCCCCCTCCAGTCTTAGATATCAGGCATGTTCGTCAATGATGGAGGGGCCACTAATAAATTATAGGTTTGACTCCTGTAAGGAGATTAGGAAAACCTAATATTTAGTAGTGGCCCCGTAATCATTGACGACTGGGGCCCTCCCGACCGTCCCCTTCCCATTCGTTGATGTATTAAGGATTTTGGTTTACTTGATATGTCAGTGAAGGAGGAATGACGCCTGATTCAGCGTCTGGTCAGAAATCCACACAAGTACATCCACGATATGATGGAAAGCTTATTGGATAGTTATTCTTATTTTCTTTTTGTTTTTATTTTTTACGAAGTTTTTTCGTAGTGAGAACCCAATTCATAATGACTGAAGCCATGAGTGAGGTCGCGTGCGCTCATGATGAAGGCTCCTCAGTTTTTTAAATGCTCTGCGCGGTAGATTCAAACTACGGCGGATTAGTGTTTGAAGAGGATGCCTTATGTAATAGGCATGTTCGTCAATGATTACGGGGCCACTACTAAATATTAGGTTTTCCTAATCTCCTTACAGGAGTCAAACCTATAATAATGTGTCCCGGCAAGTGGGCTAATTAACGTCAATTTAAGTAGGGAGAAGAAAGACCTCTCGCAAGACGTAATGTTAATGAGAACCCCTGAAGATAACTTCTACCACAACCCTGAGTCAACTCTATACCCATAAACTATACAAAAAGCACTTAAAGGAGAGCTGTAGTGAAGAGGAGGGCCCGTAGATCGAGGGAGGATCCAGTAGTCCGGAGGGCGGCTGGGCGTGATGACTCCGGAAGTTGGTCCAGGGGGGGGCAGCTGGGCGTGATGACTCCAGCTACTGGTCCAGGGTGAGTCACAAGATGATTCCTTAGACCTTGGTGCCTACCACGGGACAACTGGGTTCCTCTTGCACTCCCACAGTGCAGTGATTCCCAAAGAATATGCTGGAGTTCTGCTACAAGGTTTGGGGGGTTAGGGTGACTAGCATAATGATCTACCTAGAGTTGCAAGCAGTCTAGATAGTGACATTATAGGTAGTCTAAGGGGGGGTCAGGGTAAGTGTCTTCCTTCCTTGCTAGTTCGTGGAACTATCAGAACCATGTAGTAAAAAGAGAATCCAGAAAGGGGAGCCCAAACTGGGTTGCCCAGAATTAGTCCTCTTCCTGATGGGGGGAACCCGATCTGGTAGATCTAAAGTTACTACACTATCCTCATAATCCCTTGAACAAAACAAGGTAGGAATCCTTTGGTACTTGGTTTGTGCACCGCATCGAAGGCCAGAGAGGGGGAGCCCAAAGTGGGTTGCCCAAGCTAGTCCTCTTCCTGATGGGGGGAACCCGACCTGGTAGATCTTCAATCACAGCCCACAACTGACAAGTTGAACACCAGCTATCTCTGGCTATTCTTACCCTGAACTAAAGAATACCAAATGGCAAGCTTAGTTACTGATGTCTAGGCTGGGTGAGTATAAGGCAATCTTCTTGCCCCTACTTAAGGCGCCCAGCTTGAGAGGATCAAAGGCACTGGGGTGGTGTTGGCGCGTGGTGGTTATGTCCTTGTAGCTCTGGGGGTGGCGTGCCTGGACTCTGGCTGTACCTTGTAGCTAGATGCCCCCGGGCAGATTCTGTTATAAGATGGGGGTGATCACTTCCTGGTGGGAGAGGAAGTGGATGAGAAATGGCATGTGCAGGATGATTTATATAAGAACAGGTTTAGAACTGCTGCATGGGTTGAACTGCTGGTTTATGCGCTATCCTAGCCCGGGAAAAGGACATGACTTGGATGGCTGCAAGATCCTGAGGGGTTTTGATGGGTGATATGAATGGCTGACTAGGGAATAGAGAGTGAAAGTCTGGAGCAGTTTGGCAGTCCTTGATGGGGGAGATGAAAGGTAAGTTGGAAAACAGTGGCGTAGCTAAGGGGGGGGGGGGGGAGGGGGCTGTTTGAAATCGCCCCCCCCCCCCCCCGGGCCCCCAAGAGAAGGGGGCCCCCAAATGGATCTGAAAATAATATTAATTATACTAATAGTATATACTGTATATATAAGTAATATTAATAATGAGTTAAATTGTTATGCTCGGTCCAAATTGGAACGCGAGATATTCTTTGTACAATGAGCAGCTCTCTAACTGGATAGGTATACCTTAAACTTTAAATAAAGAGACAACACGGCAGGATAGTAAGTACACAGGTAACAAGTTAACATGGGTTTTATTCAGTTTAACACCTGGTTCATGGAGGAGCAAGACATATATTTTATACCTGTAACCTGGAGATCATCAACAACAATAAGAATAATTAAGACATACAATACTCAGGTTATCAAGTAAGCAATAGGAGTCGGACAATGGGTCCGGACTCAAGGTAATAATAATACTCCTAGGATACAATTATAAGGTATCCAAAATGGTGGAGGTACACCTCCTACCCAAATAGATCTCAGAGAGGATCTCAACAAAAGACAAGAGTGCAGTAATGGCAAATGCCGTCTGGATCATGCAATGATGTCCCCGGCATATAGTGACGTTAACTGACTCTAAAGCAATAATGGCCAAGTGGTCATCAACAATGAAGTGGGCTCGGAAAGGCTCACAAATGATATTAATACTATAGGTGTGCTAGATCTCACCTGGCAAAGATTAATCCTTAACTCTAATTGTGTACTAGCAAGGTGCTGAAGGCTGAGGCAACAATCGTCGGGAGCTGAGATAGAGTGAAATCTATTCGAGTTATGAACCTGACAGAATGTTAAATGAATTAGGCTAGAAGTTATACAAAGGGACTAGATTACGTGCAAATATGTGTTTGTGTTTGATGCTATGGGTCTTATATAAGCACGCCCCCTCTGTCGGGCTATGGGAGACCAATAACCCGGGAAGGTGCATATATAAGGATCCCCTGATAGGTATGTATAATGGGTCCCGGCAAGTGGGCTAATTAACGTCAATTTAAGTAGGGAGAAGAAAGACCTCTCGCAAGACGTAATGTTAATGAGAACCCCTGAAGATAACTTCTACCACAACCTGAGTCAACTCTATACCCAGAAACGGTACAAAAGCACTTAAAGGAGAGCTGTAGTGAAGAGGAGGGCCCATAGATCGAGGGAGGATCCAGTAGTCCGGAGGGCGGCTGGGCGTGATGACTCCGGAAGTTGGTCCAGGGGGGGCGGCTGGGCGTGATGACTCCAGCTACTGGTCCAGGGTGAGTGACAAGATGATTCCTTAGACCTTGGCGCCTACCACGGGACAACCGGGTTCCTCTTGCACTCCCACAGTGCAGTGATCCCCAAAGGATATGCTGGAGTTCTGCTACAAGGTTTGGGGGGTTAGGGTGACTAGCATAATGATCTACCTAGAGTGGCAAGCAGTCTAGATAGTGACATTATAGGTAGTCTAAGGGGGGTCAAGGTAAGTGTCTTCCTTCCTTGCTAGTTCGTGGAACTATCAGAACCATGTAGCAAAAAGAGAATCCAGAAAGGGGAGCCCAAAGTGGGTTGCCCAAAATTAGTCCTCTTCCTGATGGGGGGAACCCGATCTGGTAGATCTCTAGTTATTACACTATCCTCATAATCCCTTGAACAAAACAAGGTAGGAATCCTTTGGTACTTGGTTTGTGCACCGCATCGAAGGCCAGAAAGGGGGAGCCCAAAGTGGGTTGCCCAAGCTAGTCCTCTTCCTGATGGGGGAAACCGACCTGGTAGATCTTCGATCACAGCACACAACTGACAAGTTGAACACCAGCTATCTCTGGCTGTTCTTACCCTGAACTAAAGAATACCAAATGGCAAGCTTAGTTAATGATGTCCAGGCTGGGTGAGTATAAGGCAATCTTCTTGCCCCTACTTAAGGCGCCCGGCTTGAGAGGATCAAGGGCATTTGGCGCGTGGTGGTTATGTCCTTGTGGCTCTGGGGGTGGCGCGCCTGGACTCTGGCTGGCAGGAGTAGGGTTGGCTGCAGGTTTTAGTGGCAGCTAGAGATGCGGTCTTATCATCCTGAGACCGCATCTCACTACCGTCTGGCAGAGAAAAGTCCCGACCCCGGGACTGGAGATGGTAATGTCTTGAAGTATTATCTTCGTAGACAGGGGTCAGGTGCTGGAGGAAGTGGTAATAAATGACTCCCTGGTTGTTAGGGGTGGCCATCTTGTCTCCGGTGAGGGTGAGAAGAGAAGAGGAGTCATAGTACCTCAAATGGTCGAGGAGGTGGTGAGGTGACTTGATCACTTTGGTGGAGTCCTTCCGCGCCAGGGTTATCATGTCAATCCGCATCTTGGTGGTGGTCGTCAGCGAGGGCGTTGTCGTGGCTGGAGGTGGTTGGAGAGTGATGACAGAGAGCCTGGCTTGGCCCAGGTCATGAGGTTGTGCGGACGCCGAAGTACCAGGCTGGGGGGAGGAGCTTGGTGTGGACGCCGAAGTACCAGGCTGGGGGGAGGAGCTTGAAGACGCTTGATCCTTAACCTTTCTCGCTTTAGGCTGAGACAGGGCTGGTTCCCATCTGGTGGGTGGCTTCACAGGTCTTCCACAGCGGGTATGAGAAGGCAGTCTGGGAAATGGGGGAGATGGAGTTAGAGGTGACATTGAGCGAAATTTTGATATTGTTTTTCGCCTGGGAAGTTGAGAAGGAGGGGAAATAGATTGAGGAGAAGGAGGTAGGGTTTTAGAGATAGGAGGAGTAGGTGAGGGTTTTTAGGACGGAAGCTGGGGGTGATAGGCAAAGTGGGGGGTATGTTGGTGAGTTGTGGTGGCGAGGGGGGAAGACTAGACGTGGCAAGGTTAATTAAAGGTGATGGTTGAGAAGGAGGTTGCGGAGGTGAAACGAGAGGAGAGGAGATGTGAGAAGATTTGGGCTTAGGAATGCGGGAAGGGGTGAAGGTGACAGGAGGTGAAAGAGAAGAGGGGGAAGTTTGGGTTTGAGTAGAGAGAACAGGAGGAGGTCGATGTTTAGGAAGGTGAGAAGGGGTGAACTGGTTGAGGCGAGTGGGAAGGGTGACAGGAGGTTGCAGTACAGGAGAGTGAAGGGCAGGCAAAGGAGAATTGAGTGGGGGAGTGGAAAGAGGTGGAGGGAGAGGGACAGCATGGTTGAGAGGGACAGGTCCGGAAAGACAGGAAGTTTGAGGGTGAAGATTTGAAACAGGGGTACAGTCAACATCCTGATCAGGCTCAGCTACAACAGTAATATTCTTATTAATAGGTTGAAACCTTCTGACAAACCTATTCCTATAAGTGCGAGATTCCCCATGATAGTTAATTATGACCTGGAAACAGTTTGGGATCCTAAGGACCTCAAATGGACCCTTGTACCGTGGCTTCAGTTTGGAGGGTACAGGTAAGATGGCGACCATGACTAGGTCGCCTACTTGGTGAGGGTTGTTCTTGGGGGCTTCATCAGGCTGGAGATCTTGGGAAAACTGGAGCTGACGTAGGCGGTTCCTGAGGTGGACGAGGTTGGTATTTAGACTTGGTGAGGCCTCAGTAGGGGCAGCTAGGTGACGTAGTGGTATGAGGAGAGGTGGGCTCCCAAAAACCATCTCATGAGGGGTGATCCCGTTGTCTCTGGGGCAGGTGTTTATTCCCCATTGTATGATGCGAATTTGGCTGGTCCAGTCCAATGAGTTCATCTGTTGGAGGCGTGTCCGGATTTGATTGGCGATGGTTCTATGAGATCGCTCGCAGATGGAGTTTCCTTTTGGCCAGTAGGGTGAAGAGTGGCTGATGTGAAATCCAAACATTTCGGAGATCTGCGTCCAAATTTGTCCGGTGAATTCAGGGGCATTGTCGGAGTGGATTGCCTGTGGCAATCCAAAATAGGGAAAGACATGTTGTAATAATGCCTCGGTGACGGCCATAGCAGTGTGTTCTCTGGCAGGGCAGGCGATCACGTATTTTGAGTACGTGTCCACGAAGGTGATGATGTAGCGGTATCCCCTGTCGTTTTGTAGAGGTCCCATGACGTCTACTGCCAAAAGTTGCCAGGGTTTAGAAGCGATGAATTTGCCGGAAGGTCCTGGGGTGCGTGTTTGGTCTTTTCCCAGGGTGCAGGCACGGCAAGCTTCAGTGATTTTCTTGGCCGTGGTGTAGGGGCGAGGAGTCCAGTAGATGTTTTTGAACGTGTTCACCAACTTCTTTTGGCCTAGATGGATCCCGTTGTTGGTGTGCAAGGAAGACATCATTTGTTCAGCATCCTCAGGCCCTAATACGATCTGACCTTCTGGGGTAAAGAGGGCATCACCCCTTCTTTGTAAGAGGCCAAAAAGTCGGGTGGAGATCCAAGTTGGTTTGTCGTTCCGGAGGTAGGCCTGGATGAGAGGGGGAGTGGTAGTAGGTGGTGGTCGAGGTTCTTGGATGGCGTTGAGTTGTTCTGGTGCCAGTGGGAGCCGGGATAAGGCGTCTGCATTGGTATGGAGTTTTCCCGGCCTGTAGGAAATCTCAAAATCAAACTCCTCAAGTGATTCTCGCCAACGGACTGTTAGGGCATTCTTAGAGTCAGATTTCCTGAGCCATTGTAAGGCTTGGTGGTCAGTGATGATGGTGATCTTGACGCCAGCTAGGTAGGCCCGGAAGTGTTGGAGGGCCCAAACGATGCCTAAGCATTCTCTTTTAGTTACCGGGTAGTTGGTTTCTGCCGGGGTTAAGGTCCGGCTGGCACAAGCAATGATGTGCTCTCGTCCTTCTCGATTTTGGGAGAGGACTGCACCGACGCCGAGAAGGGACACGTCGGTGTAGAGTCTAAAGGGTAGTTGGTAGTCCGGAAAAGAGATGACAGGGGAAGACACGAGTAGGTCCTTGAGGGAGGTGAAGGCTTGGAGACGGTCGGGGGTCCACACAAAAGGTTCTTCCTTCCTAGTTAAGTCGTGTAGAGGTCTGGCAATGGTGGCGAAATTCTTCACAAACCTCCGATAGTAGGAGGCAAGGCCTAGGAAAGCTCTTACTCCTTTTACTGACTTCGGGGGTTGGATCTCCTGGATGGCTTGGAGTTTTCTTGGGGTCAGGTGCAAGTCCTTCTTCTGACACCAGATGTCCTAAGAATTGGACCTGATGTCGAGCCATGGTGCATTTAGTAGGCTTCAGCTTTAATCCGGCTTGTTGGATCCTCTGGAAAACTTGGCGGAGGCGTTGGAGGTGTTCTGCCCAGGTACGACCAAATACTATGATGTCGTCCAAGTACGCCAGACAAGTTTCCCAAGTTAATCCCTGAAGTACGGATTCCATCAGTCGGGAGAAGGTGGCGGGACCGTTACATAATCCGAATGGCAGCACTGAGAACTCGTAAAGCTTCCCTTGGCTGGTGGAGAAAGCTGTTTTTTCTTGGTCGGTGGGGGCGACGGGGACCTGCCAGTATCCGGATTGCAGGTCCAGTGTGGAGAACCATCTGGCCCCTAAGAGGGAGTCTAGGGAGTCGTCGATGCGTGGTAGTGGGGTGGCATCTTTGATGGTGACATCGTTGAGTTGTCGGTAGTCGATGCAGAATCGAGATGACCCATCCTTCTTCTTGACCAGTACCACTGGAGAGGACCAAGGGCTAGTTGATGGGTTGACGATGCCAGCTTCTAACATCTCTGCAAGTTGCTTCTGTTCTTCTTGGCGCTGAAGGGGGTTCTTTCTTCGTATAGCCTGTCTGACTGGGGGTCCAACAGTGTGAATGTGGTGTTCTAGGACATGGGTGTGGCCTACATCTTGGGGGTTGGTGGCAAAGATGTCCTGGTATTCGGCCATTAACTGGCACAGATCGTCCTTTTGTTGAGGGGTGAGGTGAGTAGGAACGTCTGGGAGTGATGTAGTTGATGCAGGAATGGAGGTGGTGGTGTCGGTTGAAGGCTGGTCATCATAAGTCTCTAGTTCTCCGATGGTGAGACCCCTGGGTAGGGTGATAGGGTGGTCGGAGATGTTGGCTATTCTTACTGCATTTTGTTTTAAAATGGCAGGAGCAGTGAGACAATCCCTGTCAAAAGGGCTCTGAAGAGAGGGAGTGTGAATGAGTTCTCCGTTGAGGGCTGGATGGATGGGTACCCAATGTTCATGATGTGGCAGCAAGGTGATGGGTTGAATGGTGATGGCCGATGCAACACAGATGGCTTTCAAGGTTTGAGGAGGGTCATGGAGCGGTGTGGCAATCTTCGGAGTGGTGAGTCCTGGGGGTTTGGTGGAAAATAACAATCTTCTTTCAACACACTGGATAGTAGTGCGGAGGGCCGTGAGAAGGTCGAATCCCAGGTATCCGTCGTAGGTGGTTTCTTGGGAGGGAAATACCATGAAAGCGTGGTGATGGCCGTGGTTAGGTTGAGGGGTGGCCACATACAGTGGGGCCGTGATGCCAGTACTAGAAATAAGGTTGTCGTTGGCATCAATGAGGGTGGTGGACGAGTGTTGAATTGGTCCAAAAGTGTTGTGATGTCTCTGGTGGTAAGAGGAAAAAATACAGGATCTTGAAGCTCCGGTGTCGACAAGGAGTCGAGAGTTGACTCCCTGGATGGTCAGGTGGGTGTAAATGGGAGGCTTTATCATATCATAGCTGCCCCTATCTCGAGCCCCCGCCAGTTTGCAAGTTGGTGGGCGGGGGCGGTCTAAAAACCCGGTTTGATGACTTCCGGCTCGACTGTACTGTGGTCGTCCGGGTCACCAACCTCGTCGTAGTCCTCAGCTCCTGCGGTGCCGTCTTCTAGGATGGTGGCAACTCTTCTGGAGGGCTTCAGCCAGGGAATCTGTCCCCAGAACAGTGGAACCCTCGAGCGTTTGGCCAGCAACTCGGCAAAAGACCTCTTCAACCCATTAATAGGGCACTGGGACCCGCAGGGCTTCCAGTCTCCAGGCTTGACTCTGGCCCATTCTTCCGGCTTGTCCTGGTTGCGGCTAGGGTGGTAGGTTGGTCCGGAATGAGCTCCTTGTGGCTTAGTGGGAGCTCGTTGGATACCCGCGATCTTTCCTTGCTCCTGGGATTTTTGCAGGGCCAGAATACGGCGTATGATAGGGAGGTCTGTATCATATCCGGCCGGTTCTGTGATGGCAAAATGGTCCCGGACTGCACGCAGAAGGATCCTCATCAGGGTCCGGCGGACGTTCTCCTTCCTCTCTGCAGCTGTAGCCGTTGTGAATGCGGTGGAAGCCAGCCTGGTAAGCTTGCTGATGGTGGCGTCGAGGTCCCCGTCGTAGGTGATGGCGTGAAATTGCTGGTCGGCTATTACAGTACCTAAGACGGGGTTAATGGCAGTTTTAGTGTATGTTTCAAACTGTTCCCAGGTCATTCCGGGGTTCTCTTTTACATAACTGGAAACTAGGGCCATAGACCGCCCTAGCTTCATGACTACAGTATGTATTTTAGGGGCAACTTCATCTTTAAATATGATGTCAAGCACTGGCTTGACAACCTCTAAATAGGTGGCAATGTCAGTTTCCTCTTGTCTGAAAGGAATAATATCCAGTGCTTTCCCTGCCATCCCGACTACTTATCCCTGTCGTGATACTCTCAAAATATTTAAAGCAGGAAAAACCTGAAAGGCTACCTTCGAGAAAGAGACACCGCTGTCACCAGTGTGATGCTCGGTCCAAATTGGAACGCGAGATATTCTTTGTACAATGAGCAGCTCTCTAACTGGATAGGTATACCTTAAACTTTAAATAAAGAGACAACACGGCAGGATAGTAAGTACACAGGTAACAAGTTAACATGGGTTTTATTCAGTTTAACACCTGGTTCATGGAGGAGCAAGACATATATTTTATACCTGTAACCTGGAGATCATCAACAACAATAAGAATAATTAAGACATACAATACTCAGGTTATCAAGTAAGCAATAGGAGTCGGACAATGGGTCCGGACTCAAGGTAATAATAATACTCCTAGGATACAATTATAAGGTATCCAAAATGGTGGAGGTACACCTCCTACCCAAATAGATCTCAGAGAGGATCTCAACAAAAGACAAGAGTGCAGTAATGGCAAATGCCGTCTGGATCATGCAATGATGTCCCCGGCATATAGTGACGTTAACTGACTCTAAAGCAATAATGGCCAAGTGGTCATCAACATGAAGTGGGCTTGGAAAGGCTCACAAATGATATTAATACTATAGGTGTGCTAGATCTCACCTGGCAAAGATTAATCCTTAACTCTAATTGTGTACTAGCAGGGTGCTGAAGGCTGAGGCAACAATCGTCGGGAGCTGAGATAGAGTGAAATCTATTCGAGTTATGAACCTGACAGAATGTTAAATGAATTAGGCTAGAAGTTATACAAAGGGACTAGATTACGTGCAAATATGTGTTTGTGTTTGATGCTATGGGTCTTATATAAGCACGCCCCCTCTGTCGGGCTATGGGAGACCAATAACCCGGGAAGGTGCATATATAAGGATCCCCTGATAGGTATGTATAATGGGTCCCGGCAAGTGGGCTAATTAACGTCAATTTAAGTAGGGAGAAGAAAGACCTCTCGCAAGACGTAATGTTAATGAGAACCCCTGAAGATAACTTCTACCACAACCCTGAGTCAACTCTATACCCAGAAACGGTACAAAAGCACTTAAAGGAGAGCTGTAGTGAAGAGGAGGGCCCATAGATCGAGGGAGGATCCAGTAGTCCGGAGTGCGGCTGGGCGTGATGACTCCGGAAGTTGGTCCAGGGGGGGCGGCTGGGCGTGATGACTCCAGCTACTGGTCCAGGGTGAGTGACAAGATGATTCCTTAGACCTTGGCGCCTACCACGGGACAACCGGGTTCCTCTTGCACTCCCACAGTGCAGTGATCCCCAAAGGATATGCTGGAGTTCTGCTACAAGGTTTGGGGGGTTAGGGTGACTAGCATAATGGATCTACCTAGAGTGGCAAGCAGTCTAGATAGTGACATTATAGGTAGTCTAAGGGGGGTCAAGGTAAGTGTCTTCCTTCCTTGCTAGTTCGTGGAACTATCAGAACCATGTAGCAAAAAGAGAATCCAGAAAGGGGAGCCCAAAGTGGGTTGCCCAAAATTAGTCCTCTTCCTGATGGGGGGAACCCGATCTGGTAGATCTCTAGTTATTACACTATCCTCATAATCCCTTGAACAAAACAAGGTAGGAATCCTTTGGTACTTGGTTTGTGCACCGCATCGAAGGCCAGAAAGGGGGAGCCCAAAGTGGGTTGCCCAAGCTAGTCCTCTTCCTGATGGGGGGAACCCGACCTGGTAGATCTTCGATCACAGCACACAACTGACAAGTTGAACACCAGCTATCTCTGGCTGTTCTTACCCTGAACTAAAGAATACCAAATGGCAAGCTTAGTTAATGATGTCCAGGCTGGGTGAGTATAAGGCAATCTTCTTGCCCCTACTTAAGGCGCCCGGCTTGAGAGGATCAAGGGCGTTTGGCGCGTGATGGTTATGTCCTTGTGGCTCTGGGGGTGGCGCGCCTGGACTCTGGCTGGCAGGAGTAGGGTTGGCTGCAGGTTTTAGTGGCAGCTAGAGATGCGGTCTTATCATCCTGAGACCGCATCTCACTACCGTCTGGCAGAGAAAAGTCCCGACCCCGGGACTGGAGATGGTAATGTCTTGAAGTATTATCTTCGTAGACAGGGGTCAGGTGCTGGAGGAAGTGGTAATAAATGACTCCCTGGTTGTTAGGGGTGGCCATCTTGTCTCCGGTGAGGGTGAGAAGAGAAGAGGAGTCATAGTACCTCAAATGGTCGAGGAGGTGGTGAGGTGACTTGATCACTTTGGTGGAGTCCTTCCGCGCCAGGGTTATCATGTCAATCCGCATCTTGGTGGTGGTCGTCAGCGAGGGCGTTGTCGTGGCTGGAGGTGGTTGGAGAGTGATGACAGAGAGCCTGGCTTGGCCCAGGTCATGAGGTTGTGCGGACGCCGAAGTACCAGGCTGGGGGGAGGAGCTTGGTGCGGACGCCGAAGTACCAGGCTGGGGGGAGGAGCTTGAAGACGCTTGATCCTTAACCTTTCTCGCTTTAGGCTGAGACAGGGCTGGTTCCCATCTGGTGGGTGGCTTCACAGGTCTTCCACAGCGGGTATGAGAAGGCAGTCTGGGAAATGGGGGAGATGGAGTTAGAGGTGACATTGAGCGAAATTTTGATATTGTTTTTCGCCTGGGAAGTTGAGAAGGAGGGGAAATAGATTGAGGAGAAGGAGGTAGGGTTTTAGAGATAGGAGGAGTAGGTGAGGGTTTTTTAGGACGGAAGCTGGGGGTGATAGGCAAAGTGGGGGGTATGTTGGTGAGTTGTGGTGGCGAGGGGGGAAGACTAGACGTGGCAAGGTTAATTAAAGGTGATGGTTGAGAAGGAGGTTGCGGAGGTGAAACGAGAGGAGAGGAGATGTGAGAAGATTTGGGCTTAGGAATGCGGGAAGGGGTGAAGGTGACAGGAGGTGAAAGAGAAGAGGGGGAAGTTTGGGTTTGAGTAGAGAGAACAGGAGGAGGTCGATGTTTAGGAAGGTGAGAAGGGGTGAACTGGTTGAGGCGAGTGGGAAGGGTGACAGGAGGTTGCAGTACAGGAGAGTGAAGGGCAGGCAAAGGAGAATTGAGTGGGGGAGTGGAAAGAGGTGGAGGGAGAGGGACAGCATGGTTGAGAGGGACAGGTCCGGAAAGACAGGAAGTTTGAGGGTGAAGATTTGAAACAGGGGTACAGTCAACATCCTGATCAGGCTCAGCTACAACAGTAATATTCTTATTAATAGGTTGAAACCTTCTGACAAACCTATTCCTATAAGTGCGAGATTCCCCATGATAGTTAATTATGACCTGGAAACAGTTTGGGATCCTAAGGACCTCAAATGGACCCTTGTACCGTGGCTTCAGTTTGGAGGGTACAGGTAAGATGGCGACCATGACTAGGTCGCCTACTTGGTGAGGGTTGTTCTTGGGGGCTTCATCAGGCTGGAGATCTTGGGAAAACTGGAGCTGACGTAGGCGGTTCCTGAGGTGGACGAGGTTGGTATTTAGACTTGGTGAGGCCTCAGTAGGGGCAGCTAGGTGACATAGTGGTATGAGGAGAGGTGGGCTCCCAAAAACCATCTCATGAGGGGTGATCCCGTTGTCTCTGGGGCAGGTGTTTATTCCCCATTGTATGATGCGAATTTGGCTGGTCCAGTCCAATGAGTTCATCTGTTGGAGGCGTGTCCGGATTTGATTGGCGATGGTTCTATGAGATCGCTCGCAGATGGAGTTTCCTTTTGGCCAGTAGGGTGAAGAGTGGCTGATGTGAAATCCAAACATTTCGGAGATCTGCGTCCAAATTTGTCCGGTGAATTCAGGGGCATTGTCGGAGTGGATTGCCTGTGGCAATCCAAAATAGGGAAAGACATGTTGTAATAATGCCTCGGTGACGGCCATAGCAGTGTGTTCTCTGGCAGGGCAGGCGATCACGTATTTTGAGTACGTGTCCACGAAGGTGATGATGTAGCGGTATCCCCTGTCGTTTTGTAGAGGTCCCATGACGTCTACTGCCAAAAGTTGCCAGGGTTTAGAAGCGATGAATTTGCCGGAAGGTCCTGGGGTGCGTGTTTGGTCTTTTCCCAGGGTGCAGGCACGGCAAGCTTCAGTGATTTTCTTGGCCGTGGTGTAGGGGCGAGGAGTCCAGTAGATGTTTTTGAACGTGTTCACCAACTTCTTTTGGCCTAGATGGATCCCGTTGTTGGTGTGCAAGGAAGACATCATTTGTTCAGCATCCTCAGGCCCTAATACGATCTGACCTTCTGGGGTAAAGAGGGCATCACCCCTTCTTTGTAAGAGGCCAAAAAGTCGGGTGGAGATCCAAGTTGGTTTGTCGTTCCGGAGGTAGGCCTGGATGAGAGGGGGAGTGGTAGTAGGTGGTGGTCGAGGTTCTTGGATGGCGTTGAGTTGTTCTGGTGCCAGTGGGAGCCGGGATAAGGCGTCTGCATTGGTATGGAGTTTTCCCGGCCTGTAGGAAATCTCAAAATCAAACTCCTCAAGTGATTCTCGCCAACGGACTGTTAGGGCATTCTTAGAGTCAGATTTCCTGAGCCATTGTAAGGCTTGGTGGTCAGTGATGATGGTGATCTTGACGCCAGCTAGGTAGGCCCGGAAGTGTTGGAGGGCCCAAACGATGCCTAAGCATTCTCTTTTAGTTACCGGGTAGTTGGTTTCTGCCGGGGTTAAGGTCCGGCTGGCACAAGCAATGATGTGCTCTCGTCCTTCTCGATTTTGGGAGAGGACTGCACCGACGCCGAGAAGGGACACGTCGGTGTAGAGTCTAAAGGGTAGTTGGTAGTCCGGAAAAGAGATGACAGGGGAAGACACGAGTAGGTCCTTGAGGGAGGTGAAGGCTTGGAGACGGTCGGGGGTCCACACAAAAGGTTCTTCCTTCCTAGTTAAGTCGTGTAGAGGTCTGGCAATGGTGGCGAAATTCTTCACAAACCTCCGATAGTAGGAGGCAAGGCCTAGGAAAGCTCTTACTCCTTTTACTGACTTCGGGGGTTGGATCTCCTGGATGGCTTGGAGTTTCTTGGGGTCAGGTGCAAGTCCTTCTTCTGACACCAGATGTCCTAAGAATTGGACCTGATGTCGAGCCATGGTGCATTTAGTAGGCTTCAGCTTTAATCCGGCTTGTTGGATCCTCTGGAAAACTTGGCGGAGGCGTTGGAGGTGTTCTGCCCAGGTACGACCAAATACTATGATGTCGTCCAAGTACGCCAGACAAGTTTCCCAAGTTAATCCCTGAAGTACGGATTCCATCAGTCGGGAGAAGGTGGCGGGACCGTTACATAATCCGAATGGCAGCACTGAGAACTCGTAAAGCTTCCCTTGGCTGGTGGAGAAAGCTGTTTTTCTTGGTCGGTGGGGGCGACGGGGACCTGCCAGTATCCGGATTGCAGGTCCAGTGTGGAGAACCATCTGGCCCCTAAGAGGGAGTCTAGGGAGTCGTCGATGCGTGGTAGTGGGGTGGCATCTTTGATGGTGACATCGTTGAGTTGTCGGTAGTCGATGCAGAATCGAGATGACCCATCCTTCTTCTTGACCAGTACCACTGGAGAGGACCAAGGGCTAGTTGATGGGTTGACGATGCCAGCTTCTAACATCTCTGCAAGTTGCTTCTGTTCTTCTTGGCGCTGAAGGGGGTTCTTTCTTCGTATAGCCTGTCTGACTGGGGGTCCAACAGTGTGAATGTGGTGTTCTAGGACATGGGTGTGGCCTACATCTTGGGGTTGGTGGCAAAGATGTCCTGGTATTCGGCCATTAACTGGCACAGATCGTCCTTTTGTTGAGGGGTGAGGTGAGTAGGAACGTCTGGGAGTGATGTAGTTGATGCAGGAATGGAGGTGGTGGTGTCGGTTGAAGGCTGGTCATCATAAGTCTCTAGTTCTCCGATGGTGAGACCCCTGGGTAGGGTGATAGGGTGGTCGGAGATGTTGGCTATTCTTACTGCATTTTGTTTTAAAATGGCAGGAGCAGTGAGACAATCCCTGTCAAAAGGGCTCTGAAGAGAGGGAGTGTGAATGAGTTCTCCGTTGAGGGCTGGATGGATGGGTACCCAATGTTCATGATGTGGCAGCAAGGTGATGGGTTGAATGGTGATGGCCGATGCAACACAGATGGCTTTCAAGGTTTGAGGAGGGTCATGGAGCGGTGTGGCAATCTTCGGAGTGGTGAGTCCTGGGGGTTTGGTGGAAAATAACAATCTTCTTTCAACACACTGGATAGTAGTGCGGAGGGCCGTGAGAAGGTCGAATCCCAGGTATCCGTCGTAGGTGGTTTCTTGGGAGGGAAATACCATGAAAGCGTGGTGATGGCCGTGGTTAGGTTGAGGGGTGGCCACATACAGTGGGGCCGTGATGCCAGTACTAGAAATAAGGTTGTCGTTGGCATCAATGAGGGTGGTGGACGAGTGTTGAATTGGTCCAAAAGTGTTGTGATGTCTCTGGTGGTAAGAGGAAAAAATACAGGATCTTGAAGCTCCGGTGTCGACAAGGAGTCGAGAGTTGACTCCCTGGATGGTCAGGTGGGTGTAAATGGGAGGCTTTATCATATCATAGCTGCCCCTATCTCGAGCCCCCGCCAGTTTGCAAGTTGGTGGGCGGGGGCGGTCTAAAAACCCGGTTTGATGACTTCCGGTTTGATGACTTCCGGCTCGACTGTACTGTGGTCGTCCGGGTCACCAACCTCGTCGTAGTCCTCAGCTCCTGCGGTGCCGTCTTCTAGGATGGTGGCAACTCTTCTGGAGGGCTTCAGCCAGGGAATCTGTCCCCAGAACAGTGGAACCCTCGAGCGTTTGGCCAGCAACTCGGCAAAAGACCTCTTCAACCCATTAATAGGGCACTGGGACCCGCAGGGCTTCCAGTCTCCAGGCTTGACTCTGGCCCATTCTTCCGGCTTGTCCTGGTTGCGGCTAGGGTGGTAGGTTGGTCCGGAATGAGCTCCTTGTGGCTTAGTGGGAGCTCGTTGGATACCCGCGATCTTTCCTTGCTCCTGGGATTTTTGCAGGGCCAGAATACGGCGTATGATAGGGAGGTCTGTATCATATCCGGCCGGTTCTGTGATGGCAAAATGGTCCCGGACTGCACGCAGAAGGATCCTCATCAGGGTCCGGCGGACGTTCTCCTTCCTCTCTGCAGCTGTAGCCGTTGTGAATGCGGTGGAAGCCAGCCTGGTAAGCTTGCTGATGGTGGCGTCGAGGTCCCCGTCGTAGGTGATGGCGTGAAATTGCTGGTCGGCTATTACAGTACCTAAGACGGGGTTAATGGCAGTTTTAGTGTATGTTTCAAACTGTTCCCAGGTCATTCCGGGGTTCTCTTTTACATAACTGGAAACTAGGGCCATAGACCGCCCTAGCTTCATGACTACAGTATGTATTTTAGGGGCAACTTCATCTTTAAATATGATGTCAAGCACTGGCTTGACAACCTCTAAATAGGTGGCAATGTCAGTTTCCTCTTGTCTGAAAGGAATAATATCCAGTGCTTTCCCTGCCATCCCGACTACTTATCCCTGTCGTGATACTCTCAAAATATTTAAAGCAGGAAAAACCTGAAAGGCTACCTTCGAGAAAGAGACACCGCTGTCACCAGTGTTATGCTCGGTCCAAATTGGAACGCGAGATATTCTTTGTACAATGAGCAGCTCTCTAACTGGATAGGTATACCTTAAACTTTAAATAAAGAGACAACACGGCAGGATAGTAAGTACACAGGTAACAAGTTAACATGGGTTTTATTCAGTTTAACACCTGGTTCATGGAGGAGCAAGACATATATTTTATACCTGTAACCTGGAGATCATCAACAACAATAAGAATAATTAAGACATACAATACTCAGGTTATCAAGTAAGCAATAGGAGTCGGACAATGGGTCCGGACTCAAGGTAATAATAATACTCCTAGGATACAATTATAAGGTATCCAAATGGTGGAGGTACACCTCCTACCCAAATAGATCTCAGAGAGGATCTCAACAAAAGACAAGAGTGCAGTAATGGCAAATGCCGTCTGGATCATGCAATGATGTCCCCGGCATATAGTGACGTTAACTGACTCTAAAGCAATAATGGCCAAGTGGTCATCAACAATGAAGTGGGCTCGGAAAGGCTCACAAATGATATTAATACTATAGGTGTGCTAGATCTCACCTGGCAAAGATTAATCCTTAACTCTAATGTGTACTAGCAGGGTGCTGAAGGCTGAGGCAACAATCGTCGGGAGCTGAGATAGAGTGAAATCTATTCGAGTTATGAACCTGACAGAATGTTAAATGAATTAGGCTAGAAGTTATACAAAGGGACTAGATTACGTGCAAATATGTGTTTGTGTTTGATGCTATGGGTCTTATATAAGCACGCCCCCTCTGTCGGGCTATGGGAGACCAATAACCCGGGAAGGTGCATATATAAGGATCCCCTGATAGGTATGTATAATGGGTCCCGGCAAGTGGGCTAATTAACGTCAATTTAAGTAGGGAGAAGAAAGACCTCTCGCAAGACGTAATGTTAATGAGAACCCCTGAAGATAACTTCTACCACAACCTGAGTCAACTCTATACCCAGAAACGGTACAAAAGCACTTAAAGGAGAGCTGTAGTGAAGAGGAGGGCCAATAGATCGAGGGAGGATCCAGTAGTCCGGAGGGCGGCTGGGCGTGATGACTCCGGAAGTTGGTCCAGGGGGGGCGGCTGGGCGTAATGACTCCAGCTACTGGTCCAGGGTGAGTGACAAGATGATTCCTTAGACCTTGGCGCCTACCACGGGACAACCGGGTTCCTCTTGCACTCCCACAGTGCAGTGATCCCCAAAGGATATGCTGGAGTTCTGCTACAAGGTTTGGGGGGTTAGGGTGACTAGCATAATGATCTACCTAGAGTGGCAAGCAGTCTAGATAGTGACATTATAGGTAGTCTAAGGGGGGTCAAGGTAAGTGTCTTCCTTCCTTGCTAGTTCGTGGAACTATCAGAACCATGTAGCAAAAAGAGAATCCAGAAAGGGGAGCCCAAAGGGGGTTGCCCAAAATTAGTCCTCTTCCTGATGGGGGGAACCCGATCTGGTAGATCTCTAGTTATTACACTATCCTCATAATCCCTTGAACAAAACAAGGTAGGAATCCTTTGGTACTTGGTTTGTGCACCACATCGAAGGCCAGAAAGGGGGAGCCCAAAGTGGGTTGCCCAAGCTAGTCCTCTTCCTGATGGGGGGAACCCGACCTGGTAGATCTTCGATCACAGCACACAACTGACAAGTTGAACACCAGCTATCTCTGGCTGTTCTTACCCTGAACTAAAGAATACCAAATGGCAAGCTTAGTTAATGATGTCCAGGCTGGGTGAGTATAAGGCAATCTTCTTGCCCCTACTTAAGGCGCCCGGCTTGAGAGGATCAAGAGCGTTTGGCGCGTGGTGGTTATGTCCTTGTGGCTCTGGGGGTGGCGCGCCTGGACTCTGGCTGGCAGGAGTAGGGTTGGCTGCAGGTTTTAGTGGCAGCTAGAGATGCGGTCTTATCATCCTGAGACCGCATCTCATAAATAAACACCACTTGTGTTTTCTGATTTAACCTCTTTCTTTTCTTCTATCCTGCGACGTCATGGGTATTTAAAATTAGAAAAATAACGATCACTTCATCAGTATTGATTTGGAGGTGCAAGGGGAAACATCGTCGCTCTCGCTCCTAGCCTCCTACCCGCCACTTGCTTAGGACGCACTGCCTATAGGTAGGCCTGATCATTATACTTTATATACATTACAAAATAGCACTATTGAGTTTGACAGTTGGTTAATATACTGTGTTTTTCGTAAGCATGTGTAAAGGAATAATAAGATATAGCCTAATTTGACAACAAGAAACATGGTGATTGTTAGTAAGTTGAGTGTATAATCGAAGATTAGGCCTACATACAATTATATATAAATATATGAACCAAATATTTCGGTAATATTTTCTTTTTCGTGAACTGTAATGGTCAAATCGATAGCTATATTTCATAGATAACCTATGTACTTAACCTTGTGAGAAAGTTGAGTGGTATCGAAGATATTTGTAGAGTAGGCTAAACTTCTAAAGTGCTAAATATTTAGGCCTTGAAATTTGTAGGACTATGTTTTGGTCTCATATTTTTTTCTCGAACTGTAGGGGGCCTAACATAGCCTATACAATGTTTATGGTCTTACTAAACCTTAGCTTTATCGTGAAAAAGATGCATAGTCGTTTAATATTAGTCAATTAAGTATGGGTGCAATACATCAGCTAAAATATAGAGCATAGCGAGGCAACAGTAATGGTGTAGAGTGTAGGCTACCTTGGTTAGGCTATGAGCACTATGACTCATTCTTTCAAATTTAGACTCTGGATCACTTTTATTTATGCTACCATACGCTTTCCATATATAGGCTATGGTGGCTGTACATATCAAGCCCAGGAACTGTGAAATAAGAAGGAACACAGTTGTGAGCATTGAATACTCGTTTGTAGGTTAATCTAGCCCTTTGGCTAGAAATTTCAGAGGCTGAGAGAGCATTTGGGACACTTTGGATTCCTTCTTCAAACCGATCTTCTTATGAAGTCTATGGATGAGGAATCTCTACAAAAATATAGTGCTGACTTTGGCCTCCTTCTATGATGATGTGAAACCCATATCACTTTTTAATGACATCATAGATGCACCTGTGCTTTTCTTCAACAAACTAGTACCAACAGCACCAGAAGATATTTTGAAGAAACTAGCTGCATACGGCAATGATGTCTGTCCCAGCCTTGCAACTGCAATCAGAATTTTGCTCACTCTAACAACCTCCATTGCATCCTGTGAAAGAAGCTTCTCAAAACTGAAGTTAGTGAAAAACTATCTACGGACCACAATGGAGCAAGACAGGCTCAGCAGCTTGGTTTTGATGTCAGTGGAGTCGGACCTCTTAGATAAAATAGAAATCAATGAAGTGATACACGATTTTGCTGCAAAGAAGGCACGACGAAAGTTGTAGGTAGGATAAAAATGATCACAAAATGCTCTATATACTTCAAAGTATTAAGTCAAAGTTAAGAATTAAGATTTCCTTTTTTTTTCTTTTCTTTTTTGTATATTATATGATTAAATTGTGATATAACCTAGCAGAGATAATAAGGCCTAAACATTCTCTGTTTAGGAAATGGCATTTGTAGGAAGAAAATTCTCAACCCCATTATTGTTTATCGAGTTTAACTAGAATTATTTATTTATAAATGTATATTTAACCAAATGTTAAACATTATATCAATCCTTAATCACTTATCATTTTTATACCCTTTTTATAATTTACTCACCAAAAAATATGAATAAATAGCTAAAGTTAGTATACATACTGCATAGACAAAAATATATTTTTATTTTGTTTTTAACCTCAGGAAAGTACGTTTAGGGTTTTAGAAGATGTTTATAGCCTATATGTTTTACAGTATTGTACCATCCATTGTACATGTATTCCTAATCCATTAGATAACGGTGATATAATAATTAATTGTATATTAAATTATTACCAGTAGCCCACTATTGAGTCATGGATATCGTCAAAATGCACCTAGGTAGCATTATTATTCTAAAATTTTCTCGGGGGGGGCTTACAGCGCCCCCCCGAACCCCCCAGCTGATTAGGCTCGCTTCGCTCGCCACCCCCACCCCCTTCTATAATAAGCAAACCATGGAGGGCACCAAGCCCCCTGGGCCTCCAAATCTCTAGCTATGCCCCTGTTGGTAAATAAAGGAGTACCACCTGTAGCTGGTTGATCAGGCTGGGGAAGTCTAGGATGGTTAGCTGGGTGTTTAGCGTAGTTACCCCTCTGACTTTTCTCTCTGGTGGTAGGGGCCATAGAAGCTGGCTGGGCAGGGTATGCTGGTGTAGTCCACTCAGGTCTTATGTGTCCCACCTGTCTCGTTGATATGCGGGCGATGCGGGCAGGAGCAGGGTGGCTGGCAGGAGTAGGGTTGGCTGCAGGTTTAGTGGCAGCTAGAGATGCGGTCTTATCATCCTGAGACCGCATCTCATCTACAGTAGCCTATATATAGCTGCACTTGCCGACCCAGCACGTCTTTCCCTACTCTAATTGGATTACCTAATTAGGCTGTTCACTCAGATAATGCCCCCCAATTTACAGGACAAATGGACCCAATTAACTCTCTGCCATCTTTGGGTACAATTTAAGATATCTCAATTGTTATGCCATGATTTTATACAGGTTTAACTTGGTATAGGTGAGTTCTGCAAGACTGGGCTATTGGATATATTGCAAAGTACATAAAGGAAATCAACAGAGGACAAAAATAATCGTGGATAAATGGTTTGTAATACAGCTTTATTTAAACTGTTAAACACTCAGGTATAGAGTACGTAATAGGATTCGCACGAACAATAGATGTTGGAGCACTCGGTTAAGGTAGTGGCCTTTGTATCATCTCTTAGCACTGCTCGCGGATTTGAATAGAGTTCTTTCGCTTCCCACTTCCAACGTTCAGGAATGATTCTTCTGATCACATTACTCAACGATACGTAGATTACTTAAATCACAAGGCTAGGCATCTCGTTATCTTGAGTTGGTGTGTTGGGGGCTAACAGCGACTCTTTTGCCGTCCAAGTTGTCCGGGAGTGTAGAGAAGTGTACAGTTGGGCTAATTTGTCTAGCCGTTGATGACACGTCGTTATGGGACTCCTACTGAAAACCTTAAATGCCTCTGTCATCGGCATAGCCAGAGAAAACAGTGGATCGAAGTAACGTAAGACAGTCGGGAGAACGACTTTTCTTACTAATTCTGGCCTTATGAGGAGGTTCAGACGTGCAAACGGCTTCTCGCCTTTCGGTCAAACAGACAATTGTTTGCCCAGGAATCTTCTCGTCGAGTCTTCTCCTAAACTCGCGTAATCCCTTCTAACATAACCAGATCTTTCTACCTGGGACCGGTTATGAGTTATGGTTGCTCTTAAACCCAAAGTAGTGGTGAACCGGCTGACAATACGTTTATGAGACAATCAAAAAGAATTTACGAATCGGTTGTTGCAAGATATAATTTTGCCCCTGGTTTCTCAGTTGCAACAATATATTGTCAAGGATTGATTCGCTCCCTCACAGAGGCACTTGGATCGCGAACACCGCAAATCACTGTATATCCTGAGGGTGGAGCTGGGTAATATATCCACGACTGCGGCGCTTCCGTTACATGGCTTATATCCTCTCGAACTGGCTTGTTTTTGGCGCGGAACTATATATATGGGGAGGGGGTTCCTTTGTCTAACTTTTGGATGTCGGAGGGGAATACAAGTTAATTTAATCCCTTGGTTGAAGAGGGTAGCATTAAAGGTCTATTATAAAGTTAGCATGTAGGCCGCAATAGGAATTACCTTTTTCTGACATTTACTCTAAGACAAATTATTAATGGGAGTTGAGAAGAGGATGTTGGGGAAACAAAAAACTAGTTTGTCCCGCGCCTTTGGACTCAAGCGGTAAGGCAGCCTACGTTAATATTATCTCTAGGATCCTCCTCTGAGTTAGCTGAAATGCTATTAGGAGTCTAAGATGGTTTAAGGGGGACTTGGGGGTTAGATAGGAACGGGATAGGAATAGGATTTAGGCTGGAATCGAAAACTTGGAGGTTGGTATGGGTTGTAAATACCCGGAGTTTCTAGCAAGAATTTGGCGGGCATAAGGATGTCGGTAGTCCTACGCGAGGGGGAGATGCTGGGCCTCTTTGAGGGGAGGAAAGGGGGGGTTAGCCTCGCGTGCATTAATTCACTGCCCCAGGTTGTAGGGGTGGTTAGTTATGTTAGGGGATAGTTAAAGGAGGTACCAAATAGGTTTGTACTCTCTGCTTACGGAAGATTGAGAAAATGACTTGCTCGGCACAATTTAACATCCTGATGGCATCCTTTTTAGAGGGAGTTATTAAGCTCGGGTTGGTATGGAAAACGACAGGGTGGATAAAAGGTTACCTGAGCATGCTTGTTACTACGCAAAGTATTGGTGGATTAATGAGAGTTAACTTAGGAAAAAGTGACATGCATGAATTGGACGGTATTTTGCCGTCGTTAATATAAAAGTATAGAACCTGGTTGAATAACTCAAGTTCAATTGTATAACTACTTAGGTGCTAGAACGAATCCCGGAGCATGGGGTAATATACGTTTATCTTCTTAAATGGAGAGAAAAACTAGGTGGCTTCCCTAGAGCTTTCTGGAGAGGATTGTATTCAGATTTGTCATAATTAATCTTATTTAAAACAACAGAGATACGAAAACAGAGTAGTGTGGATTGTGGTCTAGAAGGGATGACTGATTAGATGTATAATAGGTGTGGAAAGAGACGGAAAAGGAGGAACACAAGGGTGAAGGAAAAAGAAATACTTAACTTACGAAAACGAAATGTGGGTATAAAATGACGGTATTAGTCGTTAATATAAAGCGAATGAACCCTGGTTGAAATGCACGGAATACGATTCGACATAGGCAGTGCCTCTGTGTCAGATCATATTGATCGGGCAATTTCTGGTTCATATAATATCCTAGGCATTAAAATGAAACAGCTGAGCTTGGGGTCGGTGGATGTGACATTTGTATGGCCTATACCCTCTTTCAAGGGGGTGGGAGGGGGGCATAGCCTCGCGCGTTCTACCCCTACGGTTCAGGTGGGGAGTGTGGTTTACTTAGGTCAGAGGATCGCGAAAGAGATACCAGAATAGGTTTGCACTCTCTGTATACTGGGGTTCGAGTCGGAACTGACTCGGCACGGAATATAAAAACATCCTGATGGGCGTCATGCGAGGGGAAGGTTTGTGAAGTTGGATTGGTAGGCCTACGGGGAGAGGAAAAAAGGACAGGGTGGCTCAAAAGGTTACCACTGGGCACGCGGTCACTAAGCAGAGTATTGTGGATAAAACTTTTTCTTTAACTTAGGAATGGGTACATGCATGAGTGACATCGATCTATCTCATAATGGAGAGAGAGAGAGACTAGGTAGTTTTCCTGCACTTCTCTGGAGATGATCGTATGCAAATTGGATATTATTAATTATATAAATCAACAGATATGGATTAGTACAAGCACAGGGTTAGGTTAGTTTTTTGTGGATCGGTCCGATCGGTGGCATACATAGAAAAACGGGTTTTCATGGGGTAACAATTTTTGAGGCGGTTGTACCGAGTTGGACCCGTAGCCAAACTCACACAAAATTAATACGACGATATTGTCCGGCACGACAATTTCCTAAGCACAGACCCGCATACGAAATTGGGGATGGTCTGGGGGCTTTCCAAAGCAATGAGTAATTGCCTAATTAAATCTCGGAACTACTAGGTATCTTGTCTAGTGAAATGGAGGTTGCACTAGGAAGGTTGGGAACATATAATTGTTATATAACTAAGTATAGGGCTGACGTAATCAGATAGACATGTAGATGGTATATTAATTCAGGTAACGTCTATCTTGAGGAGTTATAGAATCGCCTCAACATAATCATTTCGATCTCCAACTCTCGAATATAGATTCGTAGTCGGGGATGTTTTCTCATCTGAAGCAATAGTAATAGTAACACACAAGGGATAGGGTATATAATAGGTTAAGGATAAATCCTACACAAATGTGGTTAAGAATCTTAGTGAATTACTGGCAACGAAGGTGATACATGAACATAGTATTAATCGCCAGTACTAATAACAATCGATATGAGTCGAGTGTCTTAAGTGACGGATTAACAACAAAGAAACAATTAATATCTCAAGTTGAGAGACCTGGGGAGTATTGAAACAAATAATTTCCCAGAATGACTAGGCGAGTCACACGGCTGAGGTTCGTATTACCGGACAGTCGTGGTGGACTCCAGAACAGGGGGAGGGCATAAGTTTACTGAGGTGTCTTCAGATCGCCGTCGTACCTACACAATGAAAATATTATAGTCTGCATGCATGGTTGGTACCTTAATTTAAATACATACTTAGTTGGTACATACAAATGTTAAGGAATAAGTAATGTGGGTTGTATACTAGGAGGCTGTGATTGGAGAGACGTATACATATGTGGAGTTATGTGAAAGGGAGACAACGAAGTTGGTGTGTTGATCTTTATAGCTATCCTGGCCTGTGACGCCGGTCCTTTCGTTCCTGTGGCATTTTACCAATTATCATCTCCCTATACTGCATATGGCCCCCAAAAAAATCCGTTTGTGAACGCAGTCACCGAACCATCGCACATCAGATCCGGACACGCCTGCAACAGATGGACTCCACCGTCTGGCCAGATCAAGTGAAAATTGTCCGGTGGGGCATCAACACCTGCCTTCGTGAGGATAAGGGATATATCTCCTCACGAATGGATCTTTGCGGAGTCACCCTTATTAAATTGCTACCCCTAAGACTATATAGTCTTCACCTTCCGAACCCTCGCCTGCCCACAACGCCGCCCTCATACACCTCCGAAACCGCCTCTGTCAACTCCAATACTGTACCTGCAAGACCTCCAGCCCGACTAGGTCCCCAACACCAGCCCTCACCAATTGTCGACACCTCGTAATGGTGGCCCAGCAATACGTACCTGTCCCTAGCAAACTCAAGCCCCGCTACCGAGGTCCCTTTGAGATCCTTAAAGTGCCGAACTGTTATCAGGTCATCGTAAATTATCATGGGGAATCACGCACGTACAGAAACAGCTAGACGTATGTCGGGGAGGTCGACGGTACTACAGCTAATTAAGGTGGTAGATGATTGGATGCAAATTCTGGAGGATATGGTGATTGTTATGCCAGGTTTTTACTGGGGTTTAATTGGTTTGGATTAAGTTGGTTAATTCTTCCTAACTGGAGAAGTTATATTGTTTTACCACAGACACAGAAAGACAATAGAGGATAATTATCACAAGACGTGTATTCATATTCCGTTTATTTGCACAAGAATATCGCATACGTAAAGCTAGAACAACAATGGTCAAGAACAAAACAATAAGTGCACGAACGAGGATCGAATACTAGACTACTCGGCCCACGGGACAGCTCGGCCCACGGCGAGACAGCTCGGCCCAGTAAAAACGAGACAGCTCGGCCCCGTGATAATTACGAGACAACTCGTAATTAACCTAACCTAACCTAACCTACACATTATGAATCGAGAGAACTAGCCTATGACATTATTATACAATAAACGAACATTTCGCCCACATTACACACACGCCATAAACCTTCCACTTAGCTCTCCCCATCCTATATCCTGACTGGTCTCGTCAAACTCAAATTGCCCCATAACAAAACATGGGGCCGAGCTGTCTCAAATGATGGGCCGAGTTGTCTCGCCGTCGTGGCCGAGTTGTCCAAAAGTGGGCCGAGCTGTCCGAGCCGAGTTGTCCCATGGGCCGAGTCGTCCAGTCACCACGAGGATCCACTACGTCTGACTCGCAAGACTGGATTATTCTATGCAATATCTAAGTAAGTATTAGGGACCGCTTTCTAACTGAAAGATTACACTTGTCCTGTATTTATTTCAGAGATAAGAATAGCACTCCTTTCAATCGAGGATTTACACTTGTGCTTAGAAAGGTTATGTAGTAATTATAAGTGTGAACTTTTGGTTGTCACCTGTGTAGAGTTGTTCTGGATTTGGAAGTTAAAACTAATGATTTTTCTGATGTTAATTCACTGTAGTGCTTACGCAATAGTTAACTTGAATTTATTTGTTATTAACTTTGACAGAATTATTATCAGCACTTCCCTGATTTATTTGGGTTTCACTAGTACTTCCTTTCTCTAGCTTTTTTACATACATGCGTAGTATCCGTTGTTTCCAGAATACTTATTATTATATATCCGTAGATATATTATTAACTACTTATTATTATATTATATTATATTTTATTATCACACCACTCATCCACCTGACCACCACACCTCTCAGACACCATGACCAACAAAATTCAAGGGACTGTGAAGTGGTACAACTACAAGAAGGGGTACGGATTTATCATCAGAAATGACAACCAAGAGGATATATTCGTACACCACACAGGAATATCAAGAAAGAACACCAGGCCATCACTAGATACCGAAGAGAATGTCGAATTCACCATCAAAAGAGGAAGAAAAGGTCCAGAGGCACAAGAAGTAACAGGCCCAGGAGGATCGGAAACCAGAGGATCTCCCCATGCTGTAGAAAGAACACCAAGGAGAGCTGATTAAGACAATTCTATGCAGGCAAAAATGTATGCGTGCATAGAAACAGCTAAGGCAATTGCTGGCTCAAACAAACATCATTTGAGCCATATAATTCCTTTAATCCTACAACACAACAACTTACCAGCCATAAAAATCCCGCAAGAAGCTCTACAACCACCCAAACATCCAAACAGCAAAATGTATGCCTGCATAGAAACAGCTAAGGCAATTGCTGGCTCAAACAAACATCATTTGAGCCATATAATTCCTTTAATCCTACAACACAACAACTTACCAGCCATAAAAATCCCGCAAGAAGCTCTACAACCACCCAAACATCCAAACAGCAAAATGTATGCCTGCATAGAAACAGCTAAGGCAATTGCTGGCTCAAACAAACATCATTTGAGCCATATAATTCCTTTAATCCTACAACACAACAACTTACCAGCCATAAAAATCCCGCAAGAAGCTCTACAACCACCCAAACATCCAAACAGCAAAATGTATGCGTGCATAGAAACAGCTAAGGCAATTGCTGGCTCAAACAAACATCATTTGAGCCATATAATTCCTTTAATCCTACAACACAACAACTTACCAGCCATAAAAATCCCGCAAGAAGCTCTACAACCACCCAAACATCCAAACAGCAAAATGTATGCGTGCATAGAAACAGCTAAGGCAATTGCTGGCTCAAACAAACATCATTTGAGCCATATAATTCCTTTAATCCTACAACACAACAACTTACCAGCCATAAAAATCCCGCAAGAAGCTCTACAACCACCCAAACATCCAAACAGCAAAACCCAGCAGAAGAAGGACCTCATGGTGGAAGATGAAGAAGATGATTCAATAGACCTGGCTAAATGTGCTGAACAAGATGATCTGGAAGAGGATGATGAGGAGTATGAAGAAGATGAGGAGTAAGAAGAATATGAGGAAGTTTAAGAAGAAAAATGTTTAGACCAAACCCAAAAGAATACCACTTCCCCCCCTCCTCCAATTCTGACACTTCAAGTTGTGAAGAAGTCATCTACTCCAGTTCCGACACCTCCAGCTGTGAAAGTGAATACTGCCAGTGATACAACCACCAAATCAACAACCAGGAAACCACCACAAACCTACAGCAAACATGCAGAATTTACTTCAGATCTCCGAAAATTAACACCTGCTAAGATGATGCAAAAATACCCTGACATAGTATTTGATTCAGACATAGAACCTGATAGACCAAGATTTTTTTTTTCTGTAATAATCTAACAAATTAGTTAGCCTTTAAAAACTAGTAAATACTGAAATGCTGGGTGTGAAGGGAATTCATGGTCTCCTGAAAACTCCCCAGGCCCACTTAGGGTCAACCTTTCCTGGTGCCTGGCACGGGGCTCGAACCTCTGAAGGGAGTTTAACCCTCCTAAAAACCCACAGGTTTTGAGATGCCTTGGGTGGGGTTCGAACCCTGGTTAGTGACCATGGCCCCTAGGTCAACCAGGCCCGCGCGCTAACCCACTGTACTACCACGGACGTACAAAAGTATAGTAACCTTAGTCCGATTTGTAAGAACCAGGTGATAGTCTCGTGGTGTTTCACGTGATGAGTTTATTGGACTTCCCATCAACGACTATTTTACACTATACCTGACGTCAACTCGGGTAGTACATTATTGGGGTTGCGGGATATTTTCGAGGGCATTACAAGTACCAACTCACTTATGCCAAAAATTAACAATCTTTACTCAGCAACTTAAAAACTAGTAAATACCAACTCACTTAAGCCAAAAATTAACAATCTTTACTCAGCAACCTTGTAACATTTATTAGTTAATACATAGCAAGGTGGTCTGCCCGCCAACTTTCACTTTTACGCTTTACTTCCTTTTCCACCTTTCTCCTTCCTCACTCCCCCCCCTCTTCCTTTCCCCCCTTTAGACCCACCTATGGGTAAAAAAAAAAAAAAAAAAAAAAAAAAAACTTTTCATGATTGATCCTTAGTCTATATACTTTCTCTCTGATAATACACTAAGTATATATTTCCACTGTTAGAGCTATAACTTTTACGGTATAATATTTAATAGTGGCCCCTCCATCATTGACGATTATGCCTATTACATAAGGCACCCTCTTCAAACACTCGTCCGCCGTAGTTTTGAATCTACCGCGCAGAGCATAACAAATTTGAGGAGCCTTCATCATGAGCGCACGCAACCTCACTCATGGTTCAGTCATTATGAAATTGGGTTCTCACTACGAAAAAACTTCGTAACAAATAAAAAAGAAAAAGAAAATAAGAATAACTATTCATAAGCTTTCCATATACTCGTGGATGTACTTGTGTGGATCTTTGACCAGACGCTGACTCAGGCGTCATTCTTCCTTCTCTGCTCTGCGCTCAACCGACCCGGACATGCCTCCCCACGCTCCGCTCGTTCCACATTTGATGCGTCCCTAGTAAGTTTTTTCTCATTGGTTTACTCCGGGATGTATCGAGTAAGGTTAGGATATGTGTAGCAGGAGGGTCCTGGGCGGGTTGCCCGCAGTGCAGTGTATTTTGGGTCGTGTGTTTGGGGCATCTATTTCGGGTGTACCCTCGTGGTCCTGTTGTGGACATGTGAACTTTTTCACGGATAGCTAGCTTTGTGATGCAGGCGGCTTTCATTACGCATTATTATTGCTGCCTTTTATCTTTCTGATGAGGTAGCTGTTTATTCTTTGACGTTCCCAGCGTATTTTTCTTCACTTAGTAAGTTTTTTTTCTGGGTCCCGAGTCAGTTCCTCCCTTTACCGGGAAGTGTTTGCTACAGTGGTGTGTTGACGGTGGTTCCTGTTGTGATATAATTCAGTGCTTTTTGTTTATATTACGACATGTTTACTGTGTTTTCCGTCTGCTTAGGCCTAGCCAGCCTCTCGTAGCTTTTGCCACATGCACAAGTGTTATTGATTTATGTTATAAATATGTACTACTGTGTCATGTGTGTCCTGGTTTAGTTGTGTATTGGCTAATTCCACGGACTATATGTGTCCTGGTTTAGTTGTGTATTGGCTAATTCCTCGGACTATTTATGTGACTTGGGTTAGTTGTGCTTTGGCTAATTCCACGGTCTATTGGTGCGTTCAGATTGAATCTGAACGGGGTGGGTTGCCTTTTCCGGCGGGTTTTCTCGGTTACACCATGAAAACCCGGCTGGTTGCCGAGTTTTAATCACGCGTGGTTAAAAAAGGCTTGTTTTCCCCGGCGATTAGTGGCCTGAGGCTCTCCAGGACTGCGTCTCTGTGGTGGGGCCTGTGTTCAGGCGTACTGTGTTTCCCGGCGGGATGGCTTTACCCATTTAACTAAGTGTTCATGCGGACACTTGTTGAGTTGAGTTTTTCCCGGTTTTTGCAAAGCCAGTAAAACTAGGCTGTTTGTTGATCTTTCCTCCCCGGCGATCTTTTGCAAAGAAGTGGGGTTAGGAATTTTGGGGTTAACGTTAAAATTCACACCCGGCGGTTGCACCTTGGGAGGGTAGGATTAACGGTTTTGTTTAATTCAGTGAAGTTAACCAGACACTCGAGGGGTACGATACGTATCGCCGCCATTCAACATACGGCGATCTAGAACGCTTCAGGAGAAGCCAGATCTAGCATTTAAGACAGGCTGTCCAGTTTTTGATCTGCGAGATAATACGGGGGCCGGCGTCTTTGAGAGTGGTTTTCCAGTAAGAACTTAACAAAACACCACTGGGAAGACTGCGTCAGTTATAAAAAGCCATGCTGGTCTTTATATTATGTCAGAGGATATGCATAAATCTTTGGGACAAGTTAAGATATTCTGAAATCTTTATTAATGAACCCTCCGCGTAGCGAGCCGTGATAGTTGTGTATTACGTCTCGTTACCCGGCGGGTTGTCTAAAAACACTTGTGTTCGAACATGTTGTTGTAGCCTTATGAGCATTAATTCCTGGAAATTTTTCTTTTTTCCAGGGCTGAGTTCCGGCGAGACTTTCGAGAACCTGGAGTAAACCGGGGGTGGGTTCGTGTTTTCCACCAGTCTCTGCCATGGCTACCATAGACCCTGTGTTTGCCTTGTGTATTGCTCCCTCCTGTTCAGGTATCCCTATCTTTGCACACACTCTTTGCATTAGATGTGTTAAATGTTTAGATCGCTCAAGGGGTATGTGGGTAACGGGGAACTGTTCCTTCTGTACTCAATTGAGTACCAAAGTGTTGCGGGACAATAGTAGATCCGCGGCGGTCGCTTTGAGGGAGGTCAGGCAACAGTCGACATGTTATGCGACAACAGTGGCTCACAAAGCGCTGCAATGTGACAATGTGATTCTTTGGGATAAATTACTAATTGAGCACCCCCCTATTAAACGTCCCGCTAGAGTAACTACGAAAGTCGGCAGAGACTGGGCAGGGTACATCACTTTCTCTGGTCCCTACACCCTCTAAAAGACCTCGTGAACCCACGCCCCCGGTGACAGCCTCCACGTCACGGGCGCGGTCCAGGTCCAGGTCGCCCCTCCGACAACAGCCACCTAGTCATTCCTCTTCACCAGCTAGAAAGAGGAGTAAAGAGGAAAAGTCCAAGGACAGCTCTAGTGAAAGATCGGAAAAGTCTAAGAGCAGTGATAAGTCTAAGTCACACCGCAGCCATAAATCTTCCAGGAAAGATACTAAGGAACGAAAGGCCTCCCGGCGTTCGCCGGAGCCTCGTGCCTCACTTTTTGCGTCTACTCCCGACGTATCTAGTATTCAATCTGATGGGGCGGGAGTGGAGTCAGAGACTGTGGTGGGGGTGTTGCCGGCGGACAGGTTACCATTGGATATTACATACCTAGAGTTAGAGAGTTCGGTAGGCAGTGATCGCCCTGTAGAAGAGTCTAGTGGGGGCTCAGGGGTTAATAATAATAATAATAATAGTTCTTAAAGCTAGCGCATGCTAAGCTAGCTAAGGATAGCTCAATAAGGCCGATTAGGCGTATTTCCATTGGGGTCCTGTACTACTATCCCATCCCTTTGCTCATGAGGGATGGTAACGACTCAGTGCTTGTGAAAAATCTTTAATGCGCCGAGCGTGGGCGCGAACCCGGGCCTTCTGGGTGGAAGTCCGAGACGCTAGTCACTACACCAAGCGAGCCGCTTGATGGTGTATCTGACTCCCAAGGGAGTTCGGGCCAAGGCCTAGGTGTATGGCGTTATTCCCAACCGGGGCATGAGGGCCCACGTTTGGTTCAAGAGCCACAGGTACGGGCGGACATCCACCGGGATGAGGTGATCCCATCATCCATTCCTAATTTAACTTGGCACCAAGACGAGGTTCCGGCTTCGGCGGAACCCTCTCATGATGAGCCAGATGACAAGGATGAGGTGTCCATAATCTCTGACATGGAAGTGCAAGAGTCGGGTTCAGTTCTAGACGACTCGCACGATAAGAATGATTCACCTTTGAGTTCTTCATCCACTAAATTTGTCACGGCGGAGGAAATAGATGGTTTGTTAGTAACGGCTCTCACAAAAAATTTTGGCCAACAGCCGGAGACTCCTACAGTGGACCTGGGAGCTCCCATGACGAGTTCAAGTGTTCGGCCTCTGATCGCTTCTATTGCTTTGACCAAGATTCTGCACCCTCCCCCTATGTCACCTAATATAGTCGCTAGGCCTGCTTCGGCGGCACTGACTACTTCTAATGTAAGGGTGGTTACGGATGTGCATCCGCCCCCGTTGGATAAAGCACCATTAAGAAAGGTAGCTATGCCCCTTTTGTACGGTCCAGATGACTCATGGGTTCAAATGACCCCAACTAAGCCAGAGACAGCACAGCCCACTTTGTCAGGGGAACTTCCAGTGCCACGAGAGTGGGTAATCCAAGGAAATAAATCTAGAAAGTTACGAGCCTTGGATATTGCGGGTTATGTACTTGATGTTAATATTAAGGCCATTCCGAACCATTATCACCATGACTTTTTTTTGTATACAGCTACGCCTGCACTGCCCCCTGCCTCAGCTTCAAAGCTGTTTTCTGACTGGACCAAGCATGACGGTTTTAATGACATAAAAGCACTGTCAGCTCTCACTCCAGAATTAGATTTACAAACGGTCACAGACACAGCCGCTAACCCAGTGTTGAAGGTGGGGCAGTTGGGTCCACGACCTTGGGTGGAATGGGAAGTAGAGGCTCAGAACTTTGCGACCACCTTCACCTCAAAATCCTCCCACCAGATTCCTCAGGACAGCTATTCTTGGTTCTCTATGCCAGTCTTTTCAGCCGGCGGAGTCCCATCTGCTTTATTTGCGTTTTTAGCTGCCCCCAAAATCAATCTCTGTGAACTTAAAGATCCTTTCACTACGCCTTCACCAGCTCACCTAGACCGGGAGTTTAGGCTACGAGGGAAGGCGTATAGACTTTTTTCCCAGTACATTGTTACGCACCAGGTGGCGAAATCTATGTTACGATCCACTCAGGCAATCGCGGACGCAGAAGCCAGACGATCGGTTGAACTATCTCGGCGATTACTCCTTCAGACGTCGATTCAGTCGTTGGGTGATATACGCACAGCCTTGCTCGAGGCGGTGCGGGCGAGACAAGACCTCAGGATGTCCCTAGTGAGGAAACTCCCTGATAGAATTGCGAACCAGGTGGTCATGTCGCCGGTGCTAACTCCCTCGTTAATGTCCCCTGATGTGTGAACTGTTTTCAATATGGCTCAGGCCTTTAAGCACAGTCCCACTGTAACGGGAAGAAATTGTACTTTCCCTTTTGGTATATGTTGTAAGGTTTGACTTAACTGTAAGACTTTTTCCCCTTCATTCACTCTTCCCTATATTTAAGGGAAATGTATCGTTTAAGAAGGGTTAAGTAACCCTTGTCTATGTAAAGAGGGAATTAGCCTAGATCAGGAGGAGAACTAATATTCTCAAATCTATCTAAAATACTTTCAAGCCTAATTTATCCTTTCATCCCTTTTGTTATCCCATATAAAAATCCTTCCTTTTCGAATTTAGAGTAATGCCCCCTTGTGTAAAAAGACCGCCAATTCCTACCCAAGTGACGCCACCCTTTGTGGTCACCCTCCCCCTTTTTGGCGGGATCCCTGGCACTGGCCCTTGGCCCCTCACTGTCATGACCCCAGGCCTACGAGAAAGACACTTACCCACCCCCCAGTCTCTGTCATCATTCCCCGCTTCTTCTCCGGACTTAGGATTCCTTTCCCTCCATTCAGAGGTTCGTAATTAAGGTTTATAGTGTTATAGGGTATTGCTTCTTCAGTTAAGTAAGTACTAGGTGTGTAATGTAGGAGATATTACGTTGATTGACAAATTCGTGAACTCGAGCCTACCATCGGGTTGGTCGACAGGCACCCCTCACCTGCCAAGTGCCTACAACCATACAAATTCCCCCATTATCATTGTGTTCAGTAAAACTTTGTCTGTGCACCTTTGCTAAGTGTTATTCTGATATTTTAGACTTTGTTATTCCAAATTAACGTCAACTTAACTTCGTGTATAATAATTTCAGTCAGAGGGACGCCATTTGATGGCCTTCCAATTCTTGGGTTTTTCCATAATTCCCGACCAAACTTAGGCTAGTCTAATTTGCTAGTTTGTCTTTCACCGTTTTTCATAATCCTGAGGTAGTGCGAGAACACCTAGTTAAGAGTAGAATTGAGGACGATGATGTTGATTAAAATGCTTTTGAAGCTTGACCGCCATTTTAGGATTTAGACCATCTCACATTTCGGAGAGACGACTAGGTTGAGTAAATTACTAATGTAGCAGTTGTATTGTATGTTTAGAACTTGTTCATTACTTTGAGTTTATAAAACCATGCATTTTGGTAAATATGATTGTATTTTAACGTGTAAATCAGGAAAGGACATTCGTTTGAGATCGTGTCCTTGAGTTTTGTTTACCTTTCGTGTCTGTCGACGTTCCAAAGTTAGGCCTATTCAGATAAGTATTTATAACTAACGTCTCCTAGGCCTGGTTATTGTTCATTTTAAATGTTTTTACTGGGTTATAGTGTAAAGAGTTACTTGTTATCTTGATTTAGAGGTCCTCATTTCCCAACCCCAGTACTGTCAAATTTCGGACCCCCATTGGGTCGGGTTTATTTCAGATAATTATTTGTTCTTACCTATTGTTACTTAAAGTTAACTTGTGAAAAGACAGGGAAAAACTAAATAAGATGGTCACCAATTTTCCCATGGATTTTTTTATTTTTCCCTGTTAGTTTTCATCAATATATAGTGTTTGGAAATAATTACAACCCTCGGCGAAACCGTTTTCCCCATTATACAACGATCTTAAGACACGCCGCCCGATAGTGGGGAGGGCTATGAAGTACAGGGAAAATGAGGGGTTAAATGCGTAAAACGAGGATTAACACGTATTTTAGCAAAAGTTGGCTCGGGTTTGAATGTATTTCAAATGCCTAAAACCCAATATTTCGAAAACCCGAGCCAAGTTTTGGCCAAAGCTGGCTCGGATTTGGAGAGTTTGTAGACAACAAAATGGCAGTAACCTCATTTCGAAGTTTGGCTCAGGTTTCTCGAAATTGCAAAGCCATAAAACCCGAATTTTGGAAAACCCGAGCCAAGTTTTGGCAAAACTTGGCTCGGATTTGGAGATTTTCTAGACAATAAAATGAGAGTAACCTCATTTAGAAATTTGGCTCAGGTTTCCCGAAATTGCAAAGCCATAAAACCCGTTTTTTGGAAAACCCGAGCCAAGTTTTGGCAAAACTTGGCTCGGATTTTGGGAGTTTTAAGATTAACTAATTACAGTAACCTAATTTAGAATGTTGGCTCATGTTTCCCTAAATTGCAAAGCCCCAAAAAAATAATTGTGGAAAACCAGAGCCAATTTTTGGCAAAACTTGGCTCGTATTTTGAGAATCGAAAAAGACTAACTAACCTAAATGTCGGAAATAGGCTCATGATTTGGCTAATTGCAAAGCCATATAGCCTAACCATATTTGTCGAAAACGTAGCACTTATTTAAATCATAAATATCCAGTAACATAGACCTAGTACATTGGATACAAGCCTAATGCACACCTAACGCCTACAATGTGTCCGTACTACCTAGTAGGCGTACGTGGGATACAACATGGCGGTTGGGCCGGCGGCCATTTGTATTCTGCCGTATCTGTAAATACGAATGAGAGTCACTTCGAGCGGATGCACAATCTAACCTAATTAACCTAATTAACCTAACCTAACCTAACCTAACCTAACCTAAGTTAACTTAACTTAACTTAACCTAAGTTAACTTAACCTAAGTTAACTTAACCTAACCTAAGTTAAGTTAACTGAACCTAAGTTAACCTAACCTAACCTAACCTAACCTAACCTAACCTAAATGCGCCTCCGCTCGCAGTGTCCAGATACCGTAAATACTACCACAACTACGAATCTTGTTTATGAGACCTAGTATATTAACCTAACCAAACAACCCAACCTAACCTAAGCTAGAAGCGTATAATAGCGTACCTTATTGAGATGAAGTTGACGGAGTAGGTGATGAGGTCCGTGACGAAGCGCATCCACGTCTCCGACGAGGAGGTCGTCCACGTCTACCTCTTGCACGGCAACCCCCACGTCTTGGTAAAGAGGTCGAGGGATAGGCACGTTGAGGTGAAGAGGTCGAGAGAGCTGCTGGTGGAGTTGATGAGGTCGATGGGCAGGTACGTGGAGGAGACGATTCAGGACGTGGGCGTTTTGCGGTGTTAGAGGGTGGAGAGGTTGATGCAGCACGTTGTTGATGGTGTAAAGGCGGAACGTGATGGTCCTGAGGCTGAGGTAGAGAGGTGTCACTGTCAGAGTGTGGGGATCCAGGGCTGGGACACTGCGGCGGATCACGTCTCCGACGAGAAGGTCGGCCACGTCGAGCTCTTGAAGGGCAACCAGAGGTGGATGGACCTGCACGTTGAGGTGAATGTGTTAATGATGTAGGTGACTGTACAGCATCGGCAGGCCTGGAGTCGTCAGCAGCATCCGAATCCCCACAGTCAGAATCCCGAATGTCCAACTCAGAATCAGGGTCCCGAGGCAATGGTGGAGGTTTGTCAGACTGAGGCGTATACAATGTTGCAGCCTGAACGAGAAAAGCGTGTAGAGCTCTGCGGCGAGTGACTGACTTGAGGAAGAGGTATCTTGCGAGATATTGGTGAAGGAAATGGGGACGGATTCCAGGCTTCTTGATGTACTCCTTCACGTCCCTCCACAGCCGCTCTACAGTTTGTGTGTGAATATTTTTATTGGCGGGATTTATGAAGTTAACTTTATGGTTGACAGTGCCATGCTCGTAGCCGTGCTGACTGACGCTGCTGTATGCCTTCCAACAATCAGAGTAAATAATTGAGCCTGGCAATATATATTGATTAATTAAAGGCAGCAAAACGTCTCGGCTACGAGGGAGAGGGTCATAGTTATCATCAATGAGCGGCACCACAAATCTGTTTCCTGACACCCGCTCAATTCCCCCAAACAACCAATACTGTTTTTTCCCCAATTCTCTCCCAACATGAAATTTAGCCTTAATAATAAAAGTTTCGTCTATTTCAACAACGATGTTGGGACCACCAATCGGTTGTTGATTATCAAACCAGGAACTAGTGACCTCGGAGCAAAAACTTCTCCAATCAACACTGGTGGGATACGATATGCCAAGGTTCATTATCGCCTCCCAGTGTTGAAAGTTTTTGTTTAACCACAAATTGATTAAGCCCAGAATTTGCCATGGTTCTATATGAGCTTGATCTAAAAATGTGCCTTTTTTATGAGAAGTGCGGAACCCACATTGGCGGCGGGTGGTTGTTTTTTCTAAGAACCAGTAGTTACCGCAACGCCACTGTTGTGATGGCTCATAAAAATAACAGGCTTCACCACACCTCTTGCACGTCACATCACTCGGCAAACACCCATGTTCTGTGAATAGTTTCAGGGCAGCAGTATTATTATGAGTAGTGTCTACAATAATAGAATGGGGCAGAGGTGAACATCCTTTGCACTCCACCGCCATGACTCGACTGTCAATTTTCAGCTAAATCAAGGTGGGTATCTGTGATAGGCCGATTGCAATGACGTAATGAACATATTATACCTTAAGTGATTGGCTCCCGAAGGTATGCGTGACAAGAGCGTGACGTAGCATCTGCGTTATAATGACGTGTAAAAAAAACCCCAATAGGAAGCCAGTAGTGTCTCGTGACGTGATGCGCAAAGCTGTGGAAATGAACACCTGTAGTTTCGACAGAGATGGGCAGGTGGAGTTAGTGTTGACTAAAAAGCTGGTGGACAGACCTCGGGAGACAGGTGAAAATGGCGTGTGTACGAATCTGTGCCGTCTGTAGGAAGGTATTGACAACCATGTTACGAAAAAATTCCATTTTAGTACCATATATTTTTATTAGGTTTTGCCGAGGCTTACAACACATTTTCATATTATGTTTAGAGCATATAAAATCCATATGTGTGTTCAAATATTGCAAAATAATTGGTGACCAACTTATTTAGTTATACTAAAGACAGTTTAGGTATGGGTACTTGCTGAATTATTATGGTAGGTTATATGATTTTACATTTTTAATTAGCCTAGGCTACCTAACTTTCACCTAATTGGAAGTACAGTAGGCTATTATTAATTATTGTGCTTTTTGAGTGTATTATGAGTATTGATTCCTATGATATATTTTTGTTTGACATGGTCTAATGTACAGAGTTGCATTGCAAGGGACGGAACGCTGTAGTGAGATTCTGGGCAGCTGATTTCAGGGGATAAGTTACTCGAGTTACAGTAGGAATAACTAGCTTTGTTTGAGCCTTGTATAGCACCCTCCGCATTGAGCAGTCCAACCTGTTAAGTTTGACCATGACAATTACCTTTGATTTATGCCATTATTGTATTGATTTGACTCCATAGATATGCTGTGTAATTATGTATTCCCAATTGTGTGTAGAGTACTGCTGAGTAACATATGTACCTGTACTTAATGAGAGGATCTTTGGATGCCTTAAGAGATTATTTCGGTACAGTACTGTAATGTCATAATTTTATCTGTCATTGTATTTCTGTACTTATATTAGCTCATCTATTTTTATACGTTAATAGGAATCCATGTATTTTTATATGTTTATATTAGCCTATGTTTTTTATATGTATTTGTTTTAGTATTACTGTGTACCGTAATTAGGATATTGATTAACCCCATTATTAAGGGTTAGCTATATGTCAACCGAGGGTTAAGAATTATATTCGACTTACCAGGGAACCAGTTTGGGACGGAGTCGATGTGATGCTGATGGCGGAGAATCGGAGATTCACCCCTCCCATTGGCTGAGTGCAGGATGCTGAACTCGTGTACTGTACGAGGGTTCAAGGACCGCAGGAAGACGTATGATTACCCCCTATACCCCAGGATACGGTAGGCCGAAGAGACGTAAAGGCAAGCCTGGCCGATATCGGTATCTAGCGGAATTGGGATTTTAATACTGAGAGGAATGGGGTGGATACAGACAGCAAGGTTCGAGTCCTACTCCTAGGTTAAGAGACTGTCCCAGTACGGTAATGGATTGGTCCCAGGTTAATGGTATAGAGATAATTAGATACGGTACCAATATTAAGAGTTGTAACCGGTAAAATGTTCCTTATACTGTATTAATATCAAGCTGAAGATTATTGCAATATGTTTGTATCTATCCTCCCGTACCTATTTGGATCTAAATGTGTTGTCAGGATGGTAAATCGGAGTCGTCAGTATTAAATTGGTCTAAGAGTAGTAACGGTAGCCTAACCGAGTTAAAGTCTTGTCAGCCAACATTGAAGGTGAAGTTCTTGATTGGTCTTTGCTAGCCTCCGATTTATCCTACTGTCCTAATGTACCTGAATAATGAGCATGAGTCACGATTGCATAAAGAATAAGAAAACTATGGGGACGGCCAGTTCACCTGAAGGTGAGCGATCAAATAATTCAAATGAATTACCGTTCCCAAAAACATCCTTATGTGATATCTAGAAAGTAGAGAATATGCTAGGTCTCAGTGGGGTTTTTGTGGTTCTTTGGTCTTATCATCGTGTCGGAGTTGCAGCCTTTCCCCTTCCTCGAAGGATGTTGGATGTGGGTCAACCAAACAGGGTTGTCCTCTCGTTAATTAGAATGCAATAACGGGTTTGTCGTCATCTCTTCCTTTCTATCCTTGAGTACCTATTTTCCACCTTCGCAGCTTAATCGATCTTTTTCTCTCCCTCCCTCTCTCTCTCTTGTTCGCAGCAGAAGAAGGGAAGAGAAGAGAAGAGAGATCCCCATACCCCCCCCCTGTTACACCACCCCTTCTAAGAAACCTGCTTTTAACTTTCCCAAACCCAAGCCAGTCACAAAAGCTCAACCGGGTGGGTCAAAACCCTTTCAGATACCTAAGTCCGCCTCCCCCCAAGGTCAGTACAGGTACAAACAAGGTAAGTTTGCAGGTCATAAGGGCCGCAGCTATAGCAGACCAGGCCAGGGCTCGTCTTCTGCCAACGCCGGCCAGTCAGCTAAGCATCCACCACCACCACCACCACCACCACCAAAAAACTAAAGTCTCTCTCACTCCCAGGGCCGATCTCACGGCGGGTGGATCAGAGGGTAGTACAGCCGGCGACCCCTTGTCTCCTAACTGGGTCGTTCCGGACGTGTCACCGCGCATGGCCAGTAAATACTTGGGCAAGGATGGTGGCACGCAAGGGCATCACCTGGCAGTGGCTCCGACGACCTCGTTTACGTCAGCCGACAAAGGCAACTTTAGTTTCTTTAGAGGTGGAGTCACTAGTCCAGGAAATGATCGCCAAGAATGTCATCATCCCGGTTCCTCAAAATTACCCAGTTTTCACATCCAAACTATTTCTAGTACCCAAAAGGGACAGTGTTCAGATGAGACCAGTCGTAGACCTGTCTTATCTGAACCTCCATATTCACAACATGTCATTCAGGATGCTTACTGTAAACCAGATCAGGCTAACACTTCCGCCGGGAGGATGGATGTGTTCTTTAGACCTGACAGACGCGTATTGGCACGTCTCGGTCAACAAAAGATTTCAAAGGTTTCTGGCCTTAAGAATAAAGCATCAGACTTATGTCTTTCAGAGGATGCCGTTTGGATTGAACCTAGCACCTCGCTTATTCACGAAATTAGTCCGGCAAGCCCTGATGCCCTTGTTAAGGCAAGGGATCAGGATTTTATGGTATCTAGACGACTGGCTAGTGGTGGCAGAGACGGAACAAGTATGCATAAATCATGTCAACATAACATTAAAACATGTCAAAACTCTAGGGTTCAAGGTCAACCTGGTAAAGTCAAACCTTGTTCCCTCAAGAGTAATTCAGTGGATAGGGCTGGTCTGGGACACAGCTACTCTCACTCTGAGTCAGAGTGTGGACAATCGCAACAGATTTCGCAGGAAACTGTTTATGTTCCTTCACAGTCTGACTACGACACGGAGAATCTGGGAGTCTCTGGTTGGCTCTCTCAACTGGATTCAACTAACGGTACGGTTGGGCCGGTTAAGAGTCAAACGTTTAATATTGGAGGGCAACAAATATTTTCCGCTATTGCCGGCGAAAAAATTATGGCCCATACCAAAATTAATCCACAACTTACTAGCGGTCTGGGCGAAGAGGGAAACATTGCACTCAGTCATGTCATGGACCTCTCCTCCGCCGACGGTATGGGTAGACACGGATGCGTCAGGAACGATAGGTTGGGGCTTTCAATCAAACTAAGGGCACCAGGGTCAAGGGTTTTGGTCCCATTTAGAAATTTCCCACATCAATGTCAAAGAATTACTAGTCCCCTTATATTTCCTTCAGGCTCACGGCTCTACTTTGCGGGGCAAGGCGGTGGCCTTCAGAATGGACAATCTGAATGCAGTTCACTGTATTCAGAAACAAGGGTCGACGAGATCTCGGGGGTTGCTAAACGTGTCAGAAGAGATTTTTATTCTAGCCAACAGGCTGAACATTCAGCTTCACGCATCTTACCTCCCAGGCGTAGCAAACGTCTGGGCAGACGCTCTGTCTCGGAGACAGAGCACAACAGTAGAATGGGCACTCAAGTAAACCATTTTCGACCAAATGGTTGCGAAGCCTTACCATCCACAAGTGGATTTGTTTGCGTCAGAGGAGACTCACAAACTCCCACTGTACCTCACCCCCCGGACGATAATGCCGGCGGGCGGGACCAGATGCACTGGTGAAAGACTGGAACAGGTGGAGTTCCATTTATCTGTTTCCGCCGCCAGATGCGTCTCTAATGTGCCACGTAGTAAAGAAACTACAGGATTATCGAGGCGTAGTCTCGCTAATCGCGCCCCTGTGGCCGGCGCAGTTGTGGTACCAGCAATTGAAGACGTGGTGCCCGGACCCGGTATCACTCCTGGTAGGGTTTTTCCACTTAGACACAATTGGCAAACTAAAGACCTCGCTGACTTTTGCATTATGGACATTCAGGAGGCCAAATGGCTAGCACCATATGGTAGGGACGTGACCAATAAATTCATGGATCAATATACCCAGTCTACTAAGCGACAATATCAATCGCATTGGCAGGCCTTTACTTCTTGGATTATTAGAACAGAACAAACTGTGCCCTCGGTGGCTCTGGTTTTTAATTATTTAAATTATCTGTTCGAGCAGAAACGTTTGTCTGTCGTGACGTTAAAAAATCACCTAACAGCGATTAGGATACCGTTTTTGGACCTTACCGGTCTCTCCATACCAGTTGCGGAGGAAAAGGGTTTTATGAGGGCATGTTTTAAACTCCGCCCACCTCCCCGTCAGCTCATGCCTACCTGGTCTCTGGACAAGGCATTGTCTTTACTTCATTCCCGTCTGTACCAAAATACTGCAGATTTGACATTACTTTTAAAAAGGGCAGTATTCCTTATGGCCTTGGCTACCGGGAACAGAGTATCTGAGCTGGCGGCGATGAGCAACACACCTAATTGCCTCAGGTTTGGTAGGCTTAATGAGTGTATTCACATTGCACCTTCCCCAGGGTTCATAGCCAAGAATGAGCACAGTGAACACGTGTTTTCAGAATTCAGGGTGCCGGCGTTGAAAAGGGGAAAGGTGCTCCATAATTTATGTCCAGTGCAAGCTCTAACAAAATATTTGAGAGTGGCACCTCTAAATCACCACGGTGCTTTATGGGTAGCAAGTACGGGTAAACGCTTGATGAAACGTAGACTGGCTTCTCTCTTGGTCGAGGTCATTAAAGAGAGTAATCCCGGCGTTGTGGGTAGGGCCCACGATTTACGCCAGTGGGCGGCTTCGTTACGTTTCCTTAAGAATTTTTCTGTTGAAGATATTACGTCCACACAGTTGTGGGCCTCTAATCATACGTTTTTGACTCGTTACCTCTCAGTAGCTGTAGACAAACCTTCCTTGCCATGTATAGCTTTAAGGCAAAGGGTCTAGGTGGCCCCTAAGTCACTTGTGTTTAATTTCAAGAAAAGGGGGGGGGGTGCAGTCAGTGTAACATAGGACACCCTAGACCCCGCCAGAATATGAGAGCTGTGATACTGTTGATGGGTGTTGTGATATTTAAATTTCTCTGTACTATTCATTACAGGAAATTGTGCTAGTACAATTTTAGTACAAACAACAAGTGTAGTTGTAAGTAGTTTTTGGGCTGAGAAGCAATCTAATTTAAGCATGGGTTATATTTTGCAAAGTATATCCACTTATCTTATGGGGTTTATATGTGCACATGTAAACTTATAAATTTTTATTTTTCACCACTTAATTTAAGTGGGGTGCCTTATTAACTGGCAGATCTGTTCGCAGAATCTCAGAGTTAACCCCTTTTTTTATCAAGCAGGCTTCTTTGAAGCACGCTCCTGCTTGTACCCCTTTTTGTATAAGTTGTGCTGTATAAAGTTTATGCACCAAATATATATCTTTTACAAAGTAAGAATACTATGTGGTTGTTTGATTATCTGCCTTTGCTAGAGTTATGATATGATTACGAATGTCCCCCTCCAGTCTTAGATATCAGGCATAATCGTCAATGATGGAGGGGCCACTATTAAATTATAGGTTTGACTCCTGCAAGGAGATTAAGAAAACCTAATATTTAGTAGTGGCCCCGTAATCATTGACGACTGGGGCCCTCCCGACCATCCCCTTCCCATTCGTTGATGTATTAAGGATTTTGGTATACTTGATATGTCAGTGAAGGAAGAATGATGCCCGAGTCAGCGTCTGGTCAAAGATCCACACAAGTACATCCACGAGTATATGGAAAGCTTATGAATAGTTATTCTTATTTTCTTTTTGTTTTTTATTTGTTACGAAGTTTTTTCGTAGTGAGAACCCAATTTCATATGACTGAACCATGAGTGAGGTTGCGTGCGCTCATGATGAAGGCTCCTCAAATTTTTTATGCTCTGCGCGGTAGACTCAGAACTACGGCGGACGAGTGTTTGAAGAGGGTGCCTTATGTAATAGGCATAATCGTCAATGATTACGGGGCCACTACTAAATATTAGGTTTTCTTAATCTCCTTGCAGGAGTCAAACCTATAAACTTCACTTTCGATGTGTAGAGTAAGTAATCCAAGGGTGTAGAATTATTAATCCAATGCGTGTAGAATTAGTAATCCAGTCTTGGGTAGATGCGTTGGCCGTGGGGGTTGTCCTGACGTGACTGGGTTGGCACAGCTTAACTCGAATTCTTTAAAAGAACTTTGATGCACAATTTGTGGTTTATTAAAGTTACAGTCCTTCCACCCATGGGTCACAAGTTACAGTACTTAAACAAAAATGTGTATACGTAAGCGGCAGTATCAATAATTGTTTTTCCGCCCATGGGTCACAAGAACAATTATGACTACTGTGCCTTCAATCTTTTCAGCTGATCTTCCGCCCATGGATCACAAGAAACAGCCTTCCAAAGTTACAGTCCTTCCGCCCATGGATCACAAGGAACAGTACTTTAACGATTGAATATCGATCTTAGAATTTCCTGCTGAGGTCACCTCTTTTCTCAGCGTCTTGGCGGTGGTGGGGCTGAGCATCATAAAGGCGCCTATGGGTTGGGTGTTGGCTCCGTGTGGCTTGGAGGGGGGAGTGACAGGGGTTAACTGTGTACCTCGGGGAGGGGATGTACGCAGCCGGATACCTTACCCTCTACGCATGCGCAAAAATGTAAGCCTCCCTTGGCCCCGCCCCCCATTCCCTGCGTTTAAATAAACCCTTCAAACCGTTCCTGCCAGCTCGCTCTGTAGTACAGTCATTAGAGCTCCCGCCTGGCATCCAGAAATCCAGTGTTCGATCCCACTCGAAGTTTAGTATATTTTTATTTTGTTATTTGTGTTATGTTATATTATATTATATTATATTAGGGTTAGGTTAGGTTAGGTTAAGTTAGGTTAATCTAATCTAATATAATATAATATTTGTACATTTTCGGTAGTGGGCGGGGCCTGGGGTAAGGTATCCGGCTGCGTACAGACCCTTCCGTACCTCGGCTCTTCTAAACATGGTGGCGGGGCGGCTGCGGTCTAGAGTGGCGAGGGGATGTCCGGTATGGATGGTGCCATTCTGAGTGTCGCCTGTCTTTCCCACTTCTCTCACTTCTTGGCGCTTTGGCATTGTTCCAGTTGATGATTATGTCTTTTCCTGGTGTTGGAGGGCATCTCATCTCGTCGGTAATGTTGCGAGCACGTCTGTCTGGTTCGGGGGTTGTGCCCTTGTTGCGTTGGGGGTGGATGGGAGATGTTCTTCTTTCTTGTTTATTGTTTCCCTTTCTCTGGACTTTGGGATTGTTGATGGTGATGAGTAAGTTCCCTTCTGGTGTTGGAGTACGTGTCATATTGATGGTGGCAATTCGTGTTCCGGATTTGCAGGGTATATCATTGTTGGTACAGCGAGATGACCTTGAGTTGTTGCTCCCCCTGGCGGTGTGGTGGTGAACTCTGCCTCTGACGCGTCACCTGCAATTGGTGGTGTGGTGGTGAACTGTTTCCCATTCTTCCATTGTGGTGAGGAGGTGTGGTAGGATGAGAGGGAGAACGGCATGGTGGTGGTGAATGCTTGGTTAACTGTTTCTCTGTTATTTCACTACCTTCTTCCTCGTGAAAGTCACGACCTCGTGGCTGTAAATAAAGAATCCAAACGCCGTCCTGCCGTATGAAATGTGTGCAGGCAGCCAGATGTTTCCACCACATTAATGATCTTTTGTCGGCTGGTTTTCTATTGTAGTACACACCTTTAGGTAGGAATCTTCTTGATAATTGTTCACTGCAGTGTCCAGTTGGTCTATGAAGCGAACATTCTTAGTGTCCCCATTATCTTTGAGCCAGGTAAGTGTCTTGATGTAAGGGCCATCTCTCGGTATCTTGTGTGTGGCAGGTTTAAATTCGCTTGATTTCACAGAAGACGTCATGTTCTTTCTCACAGAGCTGTTTAATTTCTGTGTTGGCATTAATTCTTGAGTGGAGAGGGGAACTGAGGTTTTGAGAGAGTTGCGGTTTCTTTTCCCGGTCAGCTGTTGAGGGTAAAATTTCAGTTGACCACAAAACAGGGGAAGTGGTGTTTGAACTCGTGGGTGCTGGCATCAGATTTTGTTCGGTCATACTTGCCATTCGCAGTTCTCCGGCCAAAAACATGAGATTGTGTGAGGTTGAGGGGTTGAATCTCTTCTGAACCTGTGGGGGTTTTGAGGTTGCTGACGAATTGAGGAAAAACGAGCCGGGGGTTTAGACAGACGGCCTGATCTGGTCGTGGTAGTTGTTAGCACTGGGGTTGATGAGGTTGAGGAAGACGTCGATGGTGATGGTGATACTGGTGGGGGGTAGTTGGAGATCCTTTGGGGTTGAGGGATTGGCATTCTTAGGGTTAGTGATCAGTAAATAAGGAGGTCTAGACTTGGTACTTGAGGAGTATGGTTTATTGGGTGGGGCCAGGCGTCCGGGAGGGGATAATGGGGTGTGAGAGGTGGAGGTGTTTGAAATATAGCTTTTGGGGCGAGAGGTAGAGTGAGGTGTTTTGTTACTAGTTGTCAGTAGTTGACATATATGAGGATGATGTAGGGGAGGAAGAGTTTGAAGATGAACTTGATGTTGTAGAATCTTTGTCCTGTTTGATGGTAGGAGATTTGTGTTGATAGGCGGATGAGGATGTGGTAGACGAGCGTTTAGGCTTAGTACGGCGGGGAAGGTGGGCTGGAACTCTCGAATGCAGGGGGTGTCTAGGACAGGCCGGTGGTGTGGGCACGGCTCTGGGCTTGTCGTGTTGAGTGGGACGGTAATTTTGAGGGGTGCTAGGGGAGGGGGAATATGTCATAAAGGTGGTCGATGGCTGGTGCAGAATTGGGGGGGACTGTGGAATGCATGAGGGGGGAGGGGAGGGTGGGGGTGGGCGAGAATGTGAAGAGGTTGCAGGGGGTATAGGTGGGGAATATACATTTGCTGGTAACTCTCGATCAGTGGGTTGTGGTGAGGGTTTCGTCGAGGGTATTGTGGTAGTGGGCTGGCTGGTCCAGGAGTGGTTATCTTCATCCTTAATCAGTGGACGATAAATCCTCACAAAACGGTTTCGGTATACCCTAGTCACTCCATGATAATTTATGATGACCTGATAGGGGTTTGCCACTTTGATGATCTTATAGGGGCCCACATACCTAGGTCCTAGTTTGTTGATCACTGGTAACTTGGCAACCATCACTTGATCGTCGATGGCATAGGGGTTTTGAGGTGGGGAGACGTCCTTGGCGGTATCTTGGCTTACTTGTGCAGTGTTGAGGACGTTCTTGAGGTGTTGCAAATGGTCGATGTCCAAAGTAGGGGTTGAAGGTTTAGCTAGCATCCTGAAAGGTAGGAGTAGGGGGGCCACACCATAAATCCTTTCGTGGGGCGTGATGCCATCTTCTCGAGGACAGGAATTCATACCCCACTGGATCATTTTCATTTGAGCTGGCCAGTCTTGAGTTTGGAAGGCGATGAGTCTTGTTCTTAGTTGGTTGTTGATTGTCTTGTGGCTTCTCTCACAGATGGAATTTCCCTGAGGCCAGTAGGGGGAAGAATGGGACACTTTGATGCCGCATGGTTGAGAAAAACTTTTCCACACTTTACTGGTAAATTCTGGGGCGTTGTCGGAGAGAATGGTTTCTGGCAGACCAAAGACTGCCAATACTTCAGTGGTTAACACTTCTTCCACAGAAAGTGCGCTATGATCTTTGACAGGGCAGGCTATGATGAACTTTGAGTATATATCGACGAAAGTGATAATAAGTATTCTGGAAACAACGGATACTACGCATGTATGTAAAAAAGCGAGAGATAGGAAGTACTAGTGAAACCCAAATAAATCAGGGAAGTGCTGATAATAATTCTGTCAAAGTTAATAACAAATAAATTCAAGTTAACTATTGCGTAAGCACTACAGTGAATTAACATCAGAAAAATCATTAGTTTTAACTTCCAAATCCAGAACAACTCTACGCAGGTAACAACCAAAAGTTCACACTTATAATTACTACGTAACCTTTCTAAGCACAAGTGTAAATCCTCGATTGAAAGGAGTGCTATTCTTATCTCTGAAATAAATACAGGACAAGTGTAATCTTTCAGGTAGAAAGCGGTCCCTGATACTTACTTAGACATTGCATTGAATAATCCAGTCTTGCGAGTCAGACGTAGTGGATTCTCATTCGTGCACTTATTGTTTTGTTCTTGACCATTGTTGTTCTAGCTTTACGTATGCGATATTCTTGTGCAAATAAACGGAATATGAATACACGTCTTGTGATAATTATCCTCTATTGTCTTTCTGTGTCTGTGGTAAAACAATATAACTTCTCCAGTTAGGAAGAACCCACTTAATCCAAACCAATTAAACCCCAGTAAAAACCTGGCATAACATTGGTGGCAGCGGTGGGATTATTATATATCCGTAGATATAATATTAACTACTTTTCACGATTGATCCTTATATACTTTCTCTCTGATAATACACTAAGTATATATTTCCACTGTTAGATCTTCTATAACTTTTACGGTATAATAACTTCACTTTCGATGTGTAGAGTAAGTAATCCAAGGGTATAGAATTATTAATCCAATGCGTGTAGAATTAGTAATCCAGTCTTGGGTAGATGCGTTGGCCATGGGGGTTGTCCTGACGTGACTGGGTTGGCACAGCTTAACTCGAATTCTTTAAAAGAACTTTGATGCACAATTTGTGGTTTATTAAAGTTACAGTCCTTCCACCCATGGGTCACAAGTTACAGTACTTAAACAAAAATGTGTATACGTAAGCGGCAGTATCAATAATTGTTTTTCCGCCCATGGGTCACAAGAACAATTATGACTACTGTGCCTTCAATCTTTTCAGCTGATCTTCCGCCCATGGATCACAAGAAACAGCCTTCCAAAGTTACAGTCCTTCCGCCCATGGATCACAAGGAACAGTACTTTAACGATTGAATATCGATCTTAGAATTTCCTGCTGAGGTCACCTCTTTTCTCAACATCTTGGCGGTGGTGGGGCTGAGTATCATAAAGGCGCCTATGGGTAGGGGGGTTGGCTCCGTGTGGCTTGGGTGACAGGGGTTAACTGTGTACCTCGGCTCCTCTGAACATGGTGGCGGGGCGGCTGCGGTCTGGAGTGGCGAGGGGATGTCCGGTATGGATGGTGCCATTCTGAGTGTCGCCTGTCTTTCCCACTTCTTGGCGCTTTGGCATTGTTCCAGTTGATGATTATGTCTTTTCCTGGTGTTGGAGGGCATCTCATCTCGTCGGTAATGTTGCGAGCACGTCTGTCTGGTTCGGGGGTTATGCCCTTGTTGCGTTGGGGTGGATGGGAGATGTTCTTGTTTATTGTTTCCCTTTCTCTTGACTTTTGGATTGTTGATGGTGATGAGTAAGTTCCCTTCTGGTGTTGGAGGACGTGTCATATTGATGGTGGCAATTCGTGTTCCGGATTTTCAGGGTATATCATTGTTGGTACAGGGAGCTGATGACCTTGAGTTGTTGCTCCCCTGCCGATGTGGTGGTGAACTCTGCCTCTGACGCGTCACCTGGTGGTGTGGTGGTGAACTGTTTCCCATTCTTCCACTGTGGTGAGGTGTGGTAGAATGAGAGGGAAAACGGCTTGGTGGTGGTGAATGCTTGGTTAACTGTTTCTCTGTTATTTCAGTGATGTTATTGTTATGCCAGGTTTTTACTGGGGTTATTTGCACAAGAATATCGCATACGTAAAAGCTAGAACAACAATGGTCAAGAACAAAACAATAAGTGCACGAACGAGGATCCACTACGTCTGACTCGCAAGACTGGATTATTCTATGCAATATCTAAGTAAGTATTAGGGACCGCTTTCTAACTGAAAGATTACACTTGTCCTGTATTTATTTCAGAGATAAGAATAGCACTCCTTTCAATCGAGGATCTACACTTGTGCTTAGAAAGGTTACGTAGTAATTATGTGTGAACTTTTGGTTGTCACCTGCGTAGAGTTGTTCTGGATTTGGAAGTTAAACCTAATTATATTTCTGATGTTAATTCACTGTAGTGCTTACACAATAGTTAACTTGAATTTATTTAAAGGGATATGGTGCTGTGGTATATCTGAGAGCTGAAGATGAACATGGACACGTTCACTGCTGCCTGATGATCGGGAAGTCAAAAGTTGCTCCCATAAAACGATTGACTATTCCTAGAATGGAACTAGCAGCTGCAACACTGGCTACACGCATAACCAACAGAATATGCAAGATAGTTGAATATCCGATTGCTGATGTATATTTTTGGTGTGACAGTACTGCAGTCTTGCATTCCATACACAATGAAACTACCCGCTTCCGCACATTTGTTGCAAACAGAATTGTAGTTATTCATGAAGGGTCTAAGCCAGAGCAATGGAGGTATGTAGACAGCAAGAACAATCCAGCTGATGCAGCATCAAGAGGCCTTTATGCTAGTGACAAGCGAGAATCAGGCCAACTGTGGTTCAATGGTCCAGATTTTCTGAAGAGACCAGCTACTGAATGGCCTAAAGATTGTATGAGCAAACTATCAACTACAGCTACATTTCCAGAGAACACTGTCAACTCTGTTACTGTCGAGAACGAGCCTACTCATTGGGATGAATTGTTCTCTCGCATCTCCAGCTGGACTAAATTAAAGAGAGTAGTTGTTGTTGTTGTTGTTGTTGTTCCCCAAGCTGCCTGGCCGAACAGCCCCAAGGCCCTGAGCAAGGCCATAACCGAGCGCCCCCACAGAACCCTTCCTGCCTACCACAATAAAGCCTGGGTGACCGAAGCCTCTCCATGGCGGGGAGCGGAGGAGGGTGCGGAAATGCCCGGGAAACCAAAGCCCCACCCAGGGTCCTGTGCCCCTCAGCAATTATGAAGAGAAAGTTGAGGGGCAAAGGAAAAATGTGACGCTTTGGCTTCCAATCTTGGTAGATTGGGAGGTCAATCCACGGAAAAGACGCCGTCACTTGAGATCTAGGAAAGACATAAGTAAAAGGAACAGTCGGAGTAAGCTATGGGTATGGCAGAGATCGCTCAGTTCTCACTCTGATAGACCAGCCCATCACCATATGATGGTGAGTAGTAGTGTAAGGTAGCAAAAAAAGCTGTGCTTGATTTTGGCAATCAATTCACCAAGACTTCTTACTTTTCACTCACTTCCAGTCCTATAATGGTATCCAGTAGTTATTATAAGGTTGTTGTACTCACTGAGGACACACTAACTCCGAATCCTCAGATAATTAATTGCGAACTCTTTAACCTGAAAATCAAACTTCCCTCCCCTCATGACATCATTAACGTGTCATAGTTCCCCTCGAGAAGCTCCTGACGTCACTACCCCTTTTCTTACCTTTAATTCCGTCCTCAACCCATTTGAGTAGACCGAAAAATTAATACAATACCCTTTTCTAGATGCCTAACTCCCACTATAATCTAATAGTTCAATAAATACCTACTCCTACATTAAATCTAACTGCGCAACTGAGAGCGGATTCCTTTAAATAATTAAGGTGAACCCCATGACATCATTACCTGTATTTGCCTTTTATTCAGTAACTAAACATAGTTAGAAAACAGAAAATTTACAAGGACATTCTTTTCATAATAGCAATCTCCTGCAAAAATCTGGTATCTCAATAAATTCCCAATCAACTACTTATCCTACTGCGGAATAGGTCATAAATTTCATTGTCAGCGTTTTTTTCGCGAGTTTGGCCCCCAAGCCGCGTCCGTGGGCACTCCGTGTCCTACCTGGCACTTATTCACACCACCCCCTAGGCCGACTCCTTCGGCCCCTCCCTTTGTGCTCCGTGTGGGGAAGTTTAGTGCGCCCTCAGATGAGGTGAGTTGAGTATTATAGCATGCCATTATATATTTGTGTTTAAGTAGAAGTGTCAGTGAAGTGAACATGATTATTAGGACCGAAGAATAGTTGGGTAAGGTGAAATTTCAACCGGTCCGCCATTTCATGGGCCAGACCAGACAAAGGGTGTGGCGCTCATCGACGATTGTCTCATCTCGGACTGGGGAATGCCAGGCTACCTTCGTAAACATCTTTTAAGACAACTCGTTCCACTTTTAATTCGGGAACCCCAATTAACTAATAAGATATAAAAAGACGGAACTATGAATAGAGTCAGTATAAAAGTAAAAGTCCACATCTAGAGCTATTAATGTGAAAATCGCCGAATTTACCCAAGTCCGAAAATGACACATCGTTTACGTGAGCGTGTCCTAATATTTCGGAAGTTATTGTGTTTTTTTACATGTAGAAGACCATTTTTGGAATAGATTTTATATGTTTCATCCTTTTAATAGCTTAACAACTTCTGGACGATCGGGTCAATTCTTTTGTGGAGTATTGGTAATCGCCTAGAGGCGTCAGAACGTGCTTGTAAGAGTGAGCTGGGAGAGGGAGACAGAAGTTGTTTAGCCTACCTCAGCTACTTCCCTGTGTTCTTACCTTAACTTACCTATCCTTCCATTCTCTCTTTGCTTCCTACCACCTAGCCTAATTCCTCCTGACCCTCCTATTCTAGCCTATCTAAATTTCCTACTCACTCACTCTAACCTAGCCTAATACCCCTTTTTCTTGCCTCTTCTCTAACACACCTTAACGTCCTTTCCACTTGTCCTAAACATACCCTAACCTATCCTATTTCATTATCCTAGCCTAACCCCTCCTAATTCTCTCCCTTTTTCTTGCCCCTCACCTAGCCTAGCCTAACCTAGCCTAATTTCTTGCCTCTTCTCTCACACACCTTAACGTCCTTTCCACTTGTCCTAAACATACCCTAACCTATCCTATTTCATTATCCTAGCCTAACCCCTCCTAATTCTCTCCCTTTTTCTTGCCCCTCACCTAGCCTAGCCTAACCTAGCCTAATTCCAAATTGATCATAGTTGTACCATGTTACTTGTGTGTCACCATTGTTGTGTTCAATGAACCAGTATTAATTAGTAATAGTTCATCTACTCAGGCCATTTGTGTACTTAGAACTTTTGTTTGTAGTGACAATACCTACCTCATAAAATGGAAATCTAGACCGTCCATACCAACAGATTATGTTCCCAGATTATTCTTTTCCCATGTTTCTATATGTGCTGCTTTGATTTTATGATTTATGTTGTACTGTATTGTAGTTTCTATTTTTTATATTCTGTGTAATTCCATATGTACAACCTTAGACCACTTGAATATGTAGGATACCATAGTTATTTGGATATATAATGTTACAGGGACCCGGTGACCCGGTGACTCGGTTGGAGACCAACATTCATCTGGAGCCTAAAGAAGGCTAGGGAAAGCGACTGAAGAGGAAATGGACTCCAGATATGCTGTAGGCCTTCCGCCCATCGGGCCGAATCTTCTAACAAGTTTGGATAACAAAAATGTTTAACGAGGATCAATTATAATGTACCGATGCTACGGGTGGTCTGGGGTTAGGTTATGTGGGAACTGGTTACTGGTATAAGGTAGAAGATTTTGTAACCTACTTGTCTTCAATAATTCTAATATCTTACCCAGCATTTTATTTATAATCTAATTCCTTTTTAATCTTAAAAGTGATGAGGTGTTTGGGTATCCTCCTTGTAATCATTGTTATGCATGAAGGAGAAATCATATCAGTGAGGGTGTGCATGACTGGTAGTAATTGAGTATACCCTCCATTAACGGTTTCGCGGAAAGCGGTCGGTACAGTACTGGGTTTTTGAGGGTCAGTATGTAACGGGGGGGGGGGTTGGGGTATCTCATTTCTCTTCTCTTCCCTTCTTCTGCTGCCAACAAGAGAGAGAGAGGGTAAGACAGAAAAAGATAGATTAAGCTGCGAAGGTGGAAAATAGGTACTCAAGGATAGAAAGGAAGAGATGACGACAAACCCGTTATTGCATTCTAATTAACGAGAGGACAACCCTGTTTGGTTGACCCACATCCAACATCCTTCGAGGAAGGGGATAAGGCTGCAACTCCGACACGATGATAACACCAAAGAACCACAAAAACCCCACTGAGACCTAGCATATTCTCTACTTTCTAGATATCACATAAGGATGTTTTTGGGAACGGTAATTCATTCGAATTATTTGATCGCCCACCTTCAGGTGAACTGGCCGTCCCCATGGTTTTCTTATTCTTTATGCAATCGTGACTCATGCTCATTATTCAGGTAGATTAGGACAGTAGGATAAATCGGAGGCTAGCAAAGACCAATCAAGAACTTCACCTTCAATGTTGGCTGACAAGACTTTAACTCTCGGTTAGGCTACTGGTACTACTCTTAGACCAATTTAATACTGACGGCTCCGATTTACCATCCTGATAACACATTTAGATCCAAATAGGTACGGGAGGATAGATACAAACATAAATTGCAGTAATCTTAAGCTTGATATTAATACAGTATAAGGAACATTTTACCGTTTACAACTCTTAATATTGGTACCATATCTAATTATCTCTATACCCTTAACCTGGGACCAATCCATTACCGTACTGGGACAGTCTCTTAACCTAGGAGTAGGACTCGAATATTGCTGTCTGTATCCACCCCATTCCTCTCAGTATTATACATCCCAATTCCGCTAGATACCGGTATCGGCCAGGCTTGCCTGTAGGTTTCTTCGGCCTACCGTATCCTGGGGTATAGGGGGTAATCATACGTCTTCCTGCGGTCCTTGAACCCTCGTACAGTACACGAGTTCAGCATCCTGCACTCAGCCAATGGGAGGGGTGAATCTCCGATTCTCCGCCATCAGCAATTCAGCATCACATCAACTCCGTCCCAAACTGGTTCCCTGGTAATTCGAATACATTCTTAACCCACGGTTGACATATAGCTAACCCTTAATAATGGGGTTAATCAATATCCTAATTACGGTACACAGTAATACTAAAACAAATACATATAAAAAATAGGTTAATATAAACATATAAAAATACATGGATTCCTATTAACGTATACAAATAGATGAGCTAATATAAGTACAGAAATACAATGACAGATCAAATTATGACATTACAGTACTGTACCGAAATAATCTCTTAAGGCATCCAAAGATCCTCTCATTAAGTACAGGTACATATGTTACTCAGCACTACTCTACACACAATTGGGAATACATAATTACACAGCATATCTATGGAGTCAAATCAATACAATAATGGCATAAATCAAAGGTAATTGTCATGGTCAAACTTAACAGGTTGGACTGCTCAATGCGGAGGGTGCTATACAAGGCTCAAACAAAGCTAAACGTTAATTCTACTGTAACTCGAGTAACTTATCCCCTGAAATCAGCTGCCCAGAATCTCACTACAGCGTTCCATCCCTTGCAAGGCAACTCTGTTCATTAGACCATGTCAAACATAATTATATCATAGGAATCAATACTCATAATACACTTAAAAAGCACAATAATTAATAATAGCCTACTGTACTTCCAATTAGGTGAAAGTTAGGTAGCCTAATTAAAAATGTAAAATCATATAACCTACCATAATAATTCAGCAAGTACCCATACCTAAACGGCCTTTTCACAAGTTAACTTTAAATAACAATAGGTAAGAACAAATAATCATCTGAAATAAACCCGACCCAATGGGGGTCCGAAATTTGACAGTACTGGGGTTGGGAAATGAGGACCTCTAAATCAAGATAACAAGTAACTCTTTACACTATAACCCAGTAAAAACATTTAAAATGAACAATAACCAGGCCTAGGAGACGTTAGTTATAAATACTTATCTGAATAGGCCTAACTTTGAAACGTCGGAGACACGACAGGTAAACAAAACTCAAGGACACGATCTCAAACGAATGTCCTTTCCTGATTTACACGTTAAAATACAATCATATTTACCAAAATGCATGGTTTTATAAACTCAAAGTAATGAACAAGTTCTAAACATACAATACAACTGCTACATTAGTAATTTACTCAACCTGGTCGTCTCTCCGAAATGCGAGATGGTCTAAATCCTAAAATGGCGGTCAAGCTTCAAAAGCATTTTAATCAACTTCGTCCTCAATTCTACTCTTAACTGGTGTTCTCGCACTACCTCAGGATTATGTAAAACGGTGAAAAACAAACTAGCAAAATAGGCTAGCCTAAGTTTGGTCGGGAATTATGGAAAAACACAAGAATTGGAAGGCCATCAAATGGCGTGCCTCTGACTGAAATTATTACACACGAAGTTAATTTGACGTTAATTTGGAATAACAAAGTCTAAAATATCAGAAAAACACTTAGCAAAAGTGCCCAGACTAAGTTTTACTGAACACAATGATAATGGGGGAATTTGAATGGTTGTAGGCACTTGGCAGGTGAGGGGTGCCTGTCGACCAACCCGATGGTAGGCTCGAGTTCACGAATTTGTCAATCACAGTAATATCTCCTACATTACACACCTAGTACTTACTTAACTGAATAAGCAATACCTTATAACACTATAAACCTTAATTACGAACCTCTGAATGGAGGGAAAGGAAGCCTAAGTCTGGAGAAGAAGCGGGGAATGATGACAGAGACATGTATTAATATTTGAATGGTTGTAGGCACTTGGCAGGTGAGGGGTGCCTGTCGACCAACCCGATGGTAGGCTCGAGTTCACGAATTTGTCAATCACAGTAATATCTCCTACATTACACACCTAGTACTTACTGGGTAGGTGTCTCTCTCGTAAGCCTGGGATCACGACAGTGAGGGGCCGAGGGCCAGTGCCAGAGATCCCGCCAAAAAAGGGGAGGGTGACCACAAAGGGTGGTGTCGCTTGGGTAGGAATTGGCGGTCTTTTTACACAAGGGGGCATTACTCTAAATTCGAAAAGGAAGGATTTTTACAGGGAATAACAGAAGAGGTGAAAAGATAAATTAGGCTTGAAAGTATTTTAGATAGATTTGAGAATATTAGTTCTCCTCCTGATCTAGGCTAATTCCCTCTTTACATAGACAAGGGTTACTTAACCCTTCTTAAACGATACATTTCCCTTAAATATAGGGAAGAGTGAATGAAGGGGAAAAAGTCTTACAGTTAAGTCAAACCTTACAACATATACCAAAAGGGAAAGTACAATTTCTTCCCGTTACACAGCTTATACTGTATTAATATCAAGCTTAAGATTACTGCAATATGTTTATTTGTTAGTAGTCTTGGCAAATCCAACGTCAAGGCTATTAACCTAATTGCAATGACGACTTGTCTATTTTGACTGCTATGTCGTCATTCCAACCGCGGTTAAAAAGAAAACGTCTAGAGTCTACTCCTTATCTTGCTCTAGGAGACGTTGTACATTAACTAAAACTACCACCGAAGGTGAAAAAAGCATAGAAGAGAAGAAAAAGGGGTTTACCTTAGTTACCGCTTAAGGCCCATCCCGTGTTCCGTCATGTGCAGATCCCTGTCGAACGTGCGCATGAGCGACCCTCTCTTGTCATCATTTTTTCACGCGCTCCATTGAATGAAGTCGCTTTTGTTGTGCTCCTTTAATTCACCCTGTTTAGGTTCGTTTCGGCTTATCTGGCCTTCTTTATTGTTAGACAGATGTTACGTGATCTAGGGCTCACGTAAATGGGCTCCTAAGTGTGTATAATGGAGACGCGTGTGGAAATAGCCTACCGAAGGTACTGGGGCGCCTGGCGTTCCTCGTATATGTTTTTCATTCTTTCTCTTTTCATATTATTTTTTTCCTGTTAGTCTGGGCATAGTTTAGCTTTTAGCTTAATTTAGCCTAGCTCGTTTTCTCATTCAGGAATTGCTATGCCCCTATGAGTTTTCATTTTTTCATAGCCTAGGTGTACCGTTGGTAAACAATCTGAGATTTCGTTGGTGGCGGTGCTGTTTGTAGAGTTTGTGTCGGCCGCATTATTAGCGTTATTCCCGAGTCCCCCTTTCGAGTCCTTCACTGTGTCTCAAGGGCCTGGGCGACAGGTGGTTCGTGATACTCCAGGGGTACCCCATGGGGGCCCCTCCTTCACACCACAGGATTTTTCGCCCCTGACACATTCTCTGCTCACGGCTAGGCCACCCTTTTTCTCACCAGTTTCATTTACTGGTTTTTGTTTTCTCTTCCTGTTTTCACCTCCATCCTTTCATAGTCTTTTGCCCAATCCAGGGGTACCCCACGGGGGCCCCTGTTTGTGCGAAACCACCCTCCCTGCCACTTCTCCTCATGGGCTTTGCTCTATCTCTGTGGGTTGGGTGGTTCCTGGGGGATGTGCCTCCTCTCCCCTGGTGTGTCTTCCTTGCCTCTCCCTTTACCGGTTGAGTCAGGATAAATTCAAGGAAGACACTGCTCGGCTTGATGGCCATCATTGCTTGGAGTTCATAAGGAGATGACGCTTTTTTTTGTGGCCTTTTTTGGTATTCCCTAGACGCTCCTCTCGCTTTTTTCGGCGCCGGACCATCTCGGCCGGTCCCGCAAATTTGCGGGAGCTCGATTCGGTCCTCTGGGACGTTTCGGCTCCCCGCAAATTTGCGGATATCGTTGGGGGGTCCCGCAAAATTGCGGGAGGGTGGTGTCGGTACGGTTATGCCTCCATTGGCCCGCAAATTTGCGGTAATAGTTGGCTTTCACTATTGACTTTTTTTATGTCATCTTGTTGCCTGATACTATATTGGTGTATGCACTTTACTGGTGTTATAGGCCCTGCATGTAAGATGTTGAGTGGTGGTTAACACTTTCTCCATCTTTGCAGGTTCTGCTAGTGCTCTTCCGCCTCGGCCGCCCTCCTCACCTACCTCTGTGCTCCCAGTTTAGGGTGAGTACGGATACCTGTTTGCATGTGTGTTCCTGTTTCCCCATGCTCCTTCCCTGGTTCTTCTTGGACATTCTCTCCACTTACTCCTTCGACGTGCTGATTATGGTGTGTGTTCTTCTAGTGCAGGTAGGCTGCCTTGCTTTCGCCTTGGTTGTCGCTCCCCGTTCCCCGGCCTTTGTTGCCGACCGGATCCGCGTCGCCCTGGGTATCCCTGACCCGACTGAAGGCCGTTCACCTGGCCCTCTCCCTGCTCGGGCCCTCTCCCCTGGGTCCCGCAGCCGGTCGTCCCATCATCGGGGGGTTCCCCAGCTCCGTCCACGCTCTCGCTCGCCTCGTCGTCCTCCTGATCGCCTTGACGACACCCATCGCCCTCGTCATGGTTCTCGCCCTGAGGCCGGGGTTAGCGGCTCTGCCCCTATGCGCCCTCCCCTGGCCTCTACGGATAGGGGCTCTACTCCCTTCCGCCCGCTTCCCCAGCCCAGACGACTTCCTCTTACGTTGTCCTCTCCGCGCGCGGTTGTTCATGCTGTAGCTGGCCCTCTGCTCCCTCCTCCTACACTGTCCGGGAGGGTCCGCCTGGATGTCGTTGCTTCTCCTACTTCACCTGCTTCAGTGCCTATTCTTCCTTCACGGTCTCGTCCCACGGTGGAGGTCCCTCCGTCCTCCGCCTCGGTGTCGGGCCGCCCTGTTCTCTCAGCCCCGGGGATCCTTGCTCTGTTTCCCCCCGCGGCTCCTTCTGGCCTCCTTTCACCCGGCCAGCCTTCCCACTCCCGTCGTCCTGCTCCTCCTCATTCTTCTCTTCCTGACCTTCACTTACCGTCTCGCCAGGGGGGTACCCCTCCTCTTGCCTCGGTGGGGTTTCGCGAGGTTTCGGGGTCCCCTTTCTCAGGAGCTGACGTGTCGCTGGAAGAGGGGAATGGTGCTGTTTCCCCCTCGGCCGTTCGTGATCGGGGACGAGTCCCTCAACGGCGACACAACCGTCGTCGCTCGCCTTCCTTGGGTCCGCGACGCTGCTGGTTCGTGTCGTGGGTCTCGCTCCCGCTCACGCTCGCCCCTGCAGGCCGACCAATCTGGGGGGGGGTCGCCTCTCTCGGATCGATTGTCGGCTATGCAGGGCTGGATTGTGTCACGCATCGACGGGCGCTTGGAGTCGATGCAATACTCCCTCTTCTCGCGCTTCTTGGAGGTGACTCACCCTCAGCGCCTCACCCTACCTCCCCCTGCTACGGTCCCACTCCCTTCTGCAGGCCTACGCTCTGGTCAGACTTCAGCCGCTCTGACATCCTTCCGGCTGTTGAGTCCCTGGCTGTGTTGACGGGTCTGTCCTCATATGGGACAGGTTTGTGCGACGCCGGTACGCCTGGCTTAGCCATCATGCTCGGTCACCCTCTCCCATTGGAGGCCTGGTTTGCTGAGGCCTTCGACTTCACACACCGATCCGTCGACGGCTCTCCTTCAGTCCCTCCCCCGGAGTCATCACTGATTTTGCCTCCTCTTGTGTCTGTCGGCGGGTTGGACGGCGCGTTCTCGTCCTGGATAAGCGCGCCCGTTCTTGAACTTTGTTCTATTGCTACCCCGTTCTTCTCTCACCCGGATCAGCCCTCTGTCGCCAAGGTTTTTCCCTTGCGACAGAGGGTGACGGACTTATTGTCTTGTCTTTAGGTTCCCTCCAGACGTCTGTTCACCACCTGCGGCTTTTCGAGGCGTCTGCGCCAGGCGATCTTTGCGAGGGTTTGGACCGCGTTCAGCGGATCCACCTTCGGCTTGCGGTGTCTTTGGTTCCCGAGCTGAAGGCGGTTTTGTGCGCGGCAACTCGGCAACGCCCGACGGTACGGTCCTCGTTCTGCCGGCCGGCCCCCTTGGATATTCGTCAGGGTTTGTTGTACTCTGCGCTATATACGTCAGGTTTTTTTAAGCAGGATGCTTGGAAATGCTACGCTTCTCTGTCGGCGGCCCCTGCTTCCGACACGCGACGACGCGCTGTGTCGTTGCGGACCCTGCTTACATCACGCACCGACGCGCTGTGTCGCGCGCGGGGTCTTCTCAGTCCCGTCCTTCTGCCGGTCCTCTTCGGGGTGCTGCTGCAAGTGCTGCCGCCTTGCACAGGCGCAGGACTGGGACGTTGCAGGCCAGTGCATCGGTTCCGCCTCGCACTTCTGTTCTTGCCCCTTTCATCCCCGCCGTGTCGGGGCTGGCCGGCCTTCCACTTCCGGCCGCCCTTCGACGGGGTCAGCCCCGCGACGGCCTGGGTTTGGGGTGGCCCGCCCTTTTTGACGAGGTTGGGGGGGGGGTAGAGGAGGTCAACGTGGTGCTCATGCCCGCACGGCCCGTACCGGGGGTACCTCCATGTCAACACAATGTGTAGGTTCTCTGGGTCGGCCTCCTTGTTCTCCTTCTCGCCTGGCCGACCGGGTCGCTCCCCTCCTCTCGGATGCTCCCTCGGGTTGTTTTCGCCCTTGTTTTCGCCCTTGCCCCTCGGTGGCCGCGAGGGACGTTGGGGGCGGCGGGTTGCGCGGAGGGGTCTCACCTGGAGGTGGACGTCCAGACCCCCACTCCGCTCTTGTCACCGACGCCGGCCCATCTCTTCAGAGGTGGCCCACGTGTTCACTTCCATGCCCGAACTGGGTAGAGTAGAGGGAGTTGACCGCCGGTCACCCGGTTTTCCTCTCCCGTGTCTTTCTGGTACCGTCACCGAACTGCGACGCGATGCGCCCGGTGGTGGATCTGTCGGCCCTCAACGGGCACATCGTGCACACACGGTTTCGGATGCTGCCGGTACCCCTGGTACGCCTGGCCCTGCGCCCTCTGTCGTGGGTAGTGTCGCTGGCCCTCCAGGATGCGTCTTGGCTCGTTCCTCTCCATCCTCGCTTCCAGCGATTCTTGGCCGTTCGGACTTCCGATCGTGTGTTCCTGTTCGACGGCCTTCCCTTCGGTCTCCACATCGCGCCGCGGATCTTCTCCGCACTGGTGGGGCAGGCTCTGGGTCCTCTCCTCAGGAGCGGGCTCCAGATCCTGTTTTCCTTTGCCGATTGGTTGGTAGTTTCCGAAGCCCTAGGACTGGGTATTGGCGACGCCCTCACAGTCGTTCGCAACATCGCACGGTTAGGGTTCCCCTTCGATGTTCCCAAGTCACGCTTGACCCTGTCGCGTGTCGTGCCATGGGTCGGTCTCGCATGGGTTTTGTCCGGCGCTACGGTGACCCGGGGTCTGCCGGCCGCGGTGCACCTTCGGTGGACGGTCTTCGCCGTGTTGCACTCGGTCTCCCTCCCGGGGTGGCTCTGGGACTCGTTTGTGGGTTTGCTGCATTGGGCCGCTCTGCCCCTTCCCTTAGGGAGCCTCTGGCTATGCCGCCTCCTCCTCATGGGCACCGCGGTGTTTCCGTTGCCCCTATGGATCGGCTCCTGCCGCTCCCGCGTACTGTTCGCAGATGCTTCGGTCGCTGGGTTGCTCGGGGCTCGCTCTCTGCGGCTGTGCCCTGGACCGCCCCCCCGCCGACGGTCTGGGTAGCCACAGATACGTCGAGCGAGGTTGGGTGAGGTTCCCGATCGAACCTGGGACGTCCACTTCCCGGCAGATGGGTGGGTCTCCCTCCACTTACCCGTCTATGCCCTCGGACTGTTGGTTCCTTTGTTCTTCCTGCGGGACCACGCGCTGGCCCTTCGGGGTAAGTCGGTGGCCTTCGGGATGGACACTCAGACAAGCTGTCCACTGTTTCCTAATGCGGGGGTCCTCCAGGTCGTTGACTCTATTGGGGGTCTCGGTGGAGTTGTTCTTCCTCGCGGACCGACACCCCTTCTCCTTGCATGCCTCCTCCCTGCCCGGGCCTGCCACCCTGTGGGCGGCCGCCCTGTCGAGAGGGCAGGGCGTTCTTGTAGAATGGGCGATGAAACGGACTGTGTTCGCCGACCTCGCGGCTTCCTGTGGTGTTCCGGGGGTCGCCTTGTTCGCATCGGGGGTGCCGCGCCAGTTGCCTCTGGACCTCTCCCTCCGGCCTCGCGCTCCGGGGGGGGGTCCGGACGCTTTCATGGTAGCCTGGTACAGGTGGCGGTCGATATACATCTTTCCGCCACCAGACGCGCTGTTGATGTGCCCAGTCCTCGCGAGGCTGCGGCTGTACCACGGCTGCGTCTGGCTCCTCGCGCCTCTGTGGCCGGCACGGGCTTGGTACGCCCGGTTGCCGTGGTGGTGCCTGAGTCCGGTCCCTCTACCTGTCTCCGGCTTCCACTTGGGCAAGGTTGGGGACCTGCGGACCTCGTTGTCCTTCGCATCGTGCTTGTTCATGAGGCACGGTGGCTCCCGGTCCCCGGCCGGGCCCTGACTGACTTCCTGCAGCGTTCCTGGCCGTCTTCTCCTTGGGGGACTTACGGGTCCCGCTGGAGGTCTTTTACTAGGTGGCTACAGGACACTCGCCTGCCAGTTGGCTCTCCTTCCCTCGTCCTACGCTCCTTGTTTCACCTCTTCCGTACACGTCACTTTCATGTCGACGCTATACGTACCCACTTGTCTGCCGTCCGGGGGGTCTTTGGGTCCGTCGCTGGGCTGGTCATTCCGCCACAGGAGCTGGATTCCTTCCTTACGGCTGCCTTCCGGGATCGACCGCCTCCGCGCCAGGTCCCTCCGCAGTGGGATCTGGGGCGGGCTCTGGTCCTTCTGGCTTCACCCACGTATACGAGGGGTGCTACGCCGGTTCCGTTGCTCGGGCGTCCACTCTTCCTTGTCGCTCTGGCCACTGGGGATCGGGTGTCTGCACTAGCGGCATTGTCACGGCCCCGGGACTGCGTGCGTTTCTCCCCGTCCTTGCATGGCGTCTCATTCGCCTCCTCCCCTCCTTTTGTTACAACGCATGGGGGGGAGGCCCCTGTTTTCCAGCCTTTCGCCGTCCAGGCTGTACGGCGTGGGCATCCTCGCCATGTGTTGTGCCCGGTGTCAGCCTTGCACTCCTCTGTTGCGTCTGTGGCGCCGCCTTCGGGTACTGCTGTGTGGGTGTCTCCTCGGACAGGTGGGAGGCTCTCGCAGGTGCAGATGGGCTGCCACGTTTGTCGGACCGTTCGTGCCCGTCACCCTGTTTGTAGGGGTTCTACGCACGATGTCAGATCCTTTGCTGCCTCCTTCCGGTTCCTGCCACGTCGATCCTTACCTGCCATCGCCTCGGCGGTTTTGTGGTCTTCTATCAATTCCTTCATCTCCTCCTACCTCTCCGTGTCCAGTGTTCGACCCCCTCGGCCGGTGCTTGCTCTGTTCGTGTTTCCTGGTGCTCTGGCGAAGATCCCTGGTCTTCCCCCCTTGTCCCTCGTTCTTTTCCTTTGTTTTATTTGACAAGGGGGGGGGGGGGGGGTGTACGGGTTTGCAACACTGGATTGCAAGTTTGGGATTATGTATTGTTCCAGTACATCAGTGTTTTTGCCACATTGAAAATTGTGTTTTGTTCTTGTGTTCAGTGTTTTTGTTGGTTTTTGAAGAAAAGGGATTTTGGGTACGGTACCTTTTTGGTTTCAGACGAGTCTATGTTTTTGCATTACTATGAATGACGGGCATGTGTTAAAACTGTTCTTTTTAGCTACTCCTCAGTTTTTCACTCTTTTATTAAACCCTCTTGTGTCACATAGTGCGAGTGCAAAATGGGTGGTTTAGGTCGTAATGATCCATACGTCCGACATCTGTGGCCTCCCGGCCCACACTAACTCCAGTTCCCCCACCGCACGGGAGGATGACAGTGTAACCAATAGTTCGCTAAAAGTGAGCAAGGTAGCAAAATCAGCTAAACTTCCATCTTCGAGGTAACACTGTCAGTGCTCCACGAGTGCTACGTAGCTGTATGTGGCGTCATTGTGTAGCGATTTCCACCTAGTTTTTGGCGCAATACAGTTCCTTTCATACTGATGGTTGATATAGCAGTCAGAATGGCCTGAAAAGGCCCAAAACGGCCACAGAGGACCCGCTAGACTAGGGTTAAACTCTCTTGTTTAAATTGTGTCTTTGTCATTCATAATTTTGTTTTATGCATTGGTTTTTTTGGTAGGTTGGGCTTGGATGTCCTCCTCCTATTTGTTATGCAGCCTTGACGTTGGATTTGCCAAGACTACTAACAAATTGGGAGGTTTGACGTACCTCCCAACCTACCAAATAGGAAAACCTACTATTTGGTAGTAGTCTTGGAAAATCCAACGTACATAATACCCTCCCTCACGCCGGACCCCTGCCCATCCGCGTTCTTCTGCTGACGTGAGATGTGATGACAAGAGAGGGTCGCTCATGCGCACGTTCGACAGGGATCTGCACATGACGGAACACAGGATGGGCCTTAAGCGGTAACTAAGGTAAACCCTTTTTTCTTCTCTTCTATGCTTTTTTCACCTTCGGTGGTAGTTTTGGTTAATGTACAACGTCTCCTAGAGCAAGATAAGGAGTAGACTCTAGACGTTTTCTTTTTAACCGCGGTTGGAATGACGACATAGCAGTCAAAATAGACAAGTCGTCATTGCAATTAGGTTAATAGCCTTGACGTTGGATTTTCCAAGACTACTACCAAATAGTAGGTTTTCCTATTTGGTAGGTTGGGAGGTACGTCAAACCTCCCAGTATCTATCCTCCCGTACCTATTTGGATCTAAATGTGTTGTCAGGATGGTAAATCGGAGCCGTCAGTATTAAATTGGTCTAAGAGTAGTACCAGTAGCCTAACCGAGAGTTAAAGTCTTGTCAGCCAACATTGAAGGTGAAGTTCTTGATTGGTCTTTGCTAGCCTCCGATTTATCCTACTGTCCTAATGTACCTGAATAATGAGCAGGAATCACGATTGCATAAAGAATAAGGTAGGTAGTAGGGGTAGGCAGCCCCGCCCAGGGAAGTACTACCGCCAAGGTTTCGGGAGACTCAGGGAATAGCCTGAATTCCATTTTCTCTCCCAGGCCTTGGTAGCTGGATACATATCTTTCTGCCTCACACATCAGGGGTATCAGGAAAACCCTCTTTATATAACATACACATCCAACTTCACGACTTGCCCTACATTGCTATCCTCTATCCATAAAACACTACTCTTCCCACTACATATCATACATGTAACACCATACACCTTACCCAATAAACATGGCAGTACAATTGTTAAGAGCAACCTGGTGGTCCCTCGGATATCCACCCCCGGCAGGGTTGGGTCATTGACACAGGCCCTCCCGGTCGTCATCATGCGACTGTGTCAAGAGCATTGCAACGTCCCAAAGCTGCTCGTCGGTGCAGCTTTTTCTTTAGCAATATAAGGGGACTTCACTCTAACATCAATTCTGTACACCATTTCTTCAAGCAGAATCCCCTACTCTCCTTTTTTTGACAGAGACTCAAGTAACATCCACATCTGACACGTCTAGATTTAATTTTCCAGGTTATCAACTGCTCCAAAATTTCAGACCTAAAGGAGGTGTATGTTGCTTCGCAAAATCTGAAATTGCCTTGGAGGAGGTTACTAGTTTCAATTGTCCCTATTTTGATTATTCTATATACAAATTAATTTCTGCTGGTAAATTTAAATACATATGTTGCATCTACCGTTCCCCAAATACTCCTCCAAGCAAAGTCTTTTTGATTCTCTGTCCTCACAACTCAGTGTCCTCAACTTAAATGCTTCTTCTGAAATCTCTGTGTTGGGTGATTTTAATGTCCATAATGTTGAATGGCTCACTTATTCAGCCAGGACTGATGATGCTGGTCTTGAATGTGAGCTATTTGCAGACTCATTTAATCTCACTCAACTAGTCAACCAACCCACCCGTGTACCAGATAATCCTAATCATAATTCCCACCTACTGGACTTATTTTAACAACCAATTCAGAAATTATGATGTTACAGTGAGGTCCCCGCTTGGATCTTCTGATCACTGTCTGATACAGGCCACCTGTCTATCACCTACCACACCTTCCCACTCTGAACCTGTTTTGGTGACTAAATGGCATTACGATAGGGCAGACTGGGAGGATCTTCAAGGTTTCTTTATTGATATTCCCTGGACCTCTTTCTTGTCTAATGATGCACACTCCACCTTGAGCCACATACAAGATTTTGTAAAAATTGGAATGGAAACTTTTATTCCTCATCAAAAGTACAGTACATACATACATACATAAAATTTTAAGACTGAGTGTTCCACACATAAGTGCAGTTTCAGTCTCTTGTCCTAATGGCGGCATTCCAGGCAACCCTGTTAAGGGCTGCTTCACTTGTCAAGTTCTTGGATTTGAGATCGGCGCGTATAGTCCGATCCCAGGTCTTCCTCGGTCCACCCCTTGGTGCAGCTCCCTCCACAATCACAGACCTGCATTTTTTCACCCAATTTGGTCATCCATTCTCTCCACATGTCCATACCATCCCAGTCTACTTGTACGCATCACCTCGCTAATACTCTTTATACCTAAACGTCTCCTCAGCTCAACATTTGTTATTCTATCCTGTAGCCTGGCCCCACACATCCATCTCACCATTCTCATCTCATTACGCTCCATTCTGTTGACATCCTCTACTTTAACGGCCCATGTTTCTGAGGCATACGTCATTGCACTTCTAACACATGAGGCATACACCTTTCCCTTCAGGGGAGAGGCATTCTTTTCATGGTCAGGATTGGCATCAATTCTCTGAACTTCCCCCAGCCACACCTAATTCTAGCAACAGTGGCAGCCTCGGCCCCACCACCGGCAGAGATGGTATCTCCTAGGTAACAAAACTTGTTCACCAGCTCCAAAGACTCATTTCCAAAATTCACAGCCACAGGATCATCACTTAACACAAGCTCGCCTTTGCACACTACGCACTCAATTTCTCTATTTCTGACTTATCCTTCGGCAGGGGCCCCTTTATTCTACTACAGCGCTTACTCCCATGGTGTACCCAACATCGACAGATGCTACATTGAATTGAGTTAACGCCCACTCCCTTTCCACACACTGCACATGGGTATGCACCGCTCTTTTCCACATTGCCCCGTCTCAAACTACAATGCATAACCTTGGTTTTGTTAATATTGACTCTTAAACCCTTGCTCGCCATGCCCTCTCTCCACTCTCTGAATTTGGCTTCAGCATCCTGCATACTGTCAGCTATTAGGACTAAATCGTCTGCATAAAACAGTTCCAACGGGAGTCCGCCTCTAAAAATTCTAGACAGCGCCTCCAAGACCATAATAAAGAGGAGGGGGCTTAACACTGAACCCTGATGGACTCCAACACGGACTGCGAACTCATCACTCAGTACACCCTTCACCCTCACCGAACTTCGCGAATCCTCATACATCTTCATTATCACACGCACCAGCCACTCTTCCACACCAAGTTTCCTCATAGCCCACTGTACAACATCTCTAGGTACCCTATCAAAGGCCTTCTCCAGGTCCACAAACACAAAGTAAAGATCCCTGCCTTTTAGTAAGTATCTTTCCTGTATCTGCCTGACTATGAAGATAGCATCGGTTGTACCACGTCCTGGCATAAAACCAAACTGCATATCATCAATAGAGATGCTTTGCCTGATCAAACCCTCAAGGACTCTCTCACAGACCTTCATGATTTGGTCAAGCATTTTCAGGCCCCTATAATTTCCTCTATCTAGCGCATCCCCTTTTCCTTTGTATATATTTACTATTACACTTTTGAGCCAATCCTCTGGGATTTTCTCATCTTTAATAATGGTGTTTATCAACTCAGTGACTAAGTTTACACCAATCTCCCCTGAGGCTTTTATCATCTCAGCGACAATGTCGGAGCAACCTGGAGCTTTAAAAGATCTAATTCACCTAAATGGTTTGACCATAATTGTGCTAGAGTAACTGAACAAAAAGCAATAGCCTACAATGCATACACAAGATCAAAAACACATGAAGCCTTTAATTACTTTAGAAACATCAGAAATCATGCCAAAACTGTATTAAACCTAACTAAATCAAACTTTCTCCACAAGCAGGCAAATAAACTTCTAAATAATCCAAATGATAACAAAATATTTTGGTCTACTCTTAACTCATTTAAATCCAACTTCACTACTGCTTCATCCATTCCACCATTAAAATCTCCGACTGGCAATCTTGTAAGTGACCCACGAGGTAAAGCTAACCTTCTTGCGGATATTTTCTCCACCAACTCAACCTTAGATGAAATAAATCAAGATGTCCCTGTACTTAATTTTAATTCGCCTGAAATTCCCTCACTTAAGATCCACACCAGACATGTCAAAACTATTTTGCAGAATCTCTCGGTAGATAAGGCTCCTGGTCCAGATGAAATTCCTCCAATAGTACTTAAGAATTGCTCCTTGGTGCTCGCTCCTGTATTGGCAAAATTTTTCCGTCTGTGTACTCATACCTCATGCTTCCCAGTACCCTGGAAAGAAGCAAACATCCATCCAGTTCCTAAAAAAGGTGCCTCTTCAGATCCATCAAACTACAGACCAATAGCTATAACTTCCACTCTTGGTAAAGTCTTTGAAATTATATTAAATAATCACATAATTAAGCATCTTGAGAATAATAAATTAATCAGTGATAGGCAATATGGTTTTAGACGATGTCGATCAACTGCAGACATGCTTTGCCTTCTTACACATCAAATCAACCAAGCTACAGACCAACATGGTGAAACACATACAATACCACTGGATATATCAAAGGCATTTGATAGAGTCTGGCATCAATCCTTATTGTCGAAGATGTCACACTACGGCCTTGCATCATTAGTTCCACTAATTTCTTCTTATCTTCATAACAGAAAAATACGTGTAATGGTAGATGGCCTTTATTCTCAATTTCACTCAATAAATGCTGGTGTTCCCCAGGGATCAGTTTTGGCCCCAATTCTGTTCCTCATTCATATCAATGATCTCATATCTACCACTCATAATCCAATACATTCCTACGCAGATGACTCAACACTCCACAGTTCCTTCACATTTACCAATTCTGTCACCCAACCCGATCTTATAAATTCAAAAATAAACACTGCAATTTCTCTGAACCAGGACCTTTCTAGAATTAATGGATGGGGACAAAAGAATCTAGTTTCCTTTAATGCACAGAAAACCAAGTACATTCAATTTTCTAACCGACAGAATCTCACTGACTCCCATATATTTTTTAATGATGTAAATATTCCCACTTCCCCTAGTATTGACATTCTCGGTGTAACATTAACTACTAACTTGAGCTGGACACATTATGTTAGAAGCATTGCTAAGAATGCCTCTAAAAAACTGGGACTCCTGTACAGAGTTCGAGAATTCTTCACTGGCGAGCAGTTGGCCGTGATATATAAAAGTCATGTGCGTTCTCAGATGGATTACTGTTCACCTCTGTGGGGTGGAAGTGGAGTGGTTGCATTGAGGCAGTTGGACAAAATTCAAAATAAAGCTATTAGATTAATCAATAACCCTGCAATCACACAGGACCTTCCTACATTATCCATACGAAGAAACGTTGCATCCCTTGCATTATTCTACAGATATTTTCACAGCAATTGTTCCGAGGAACTTGCTTCAATTGTGCCGCCTCTCCACATCTTTCCCCGTAGAACTAGGGCAGCTGAGAGCGCCCATGAATTTACACTTTCTCCTCCACAATGCAGAACTTCTGCTTATCAGAATTCATTTATCCCCAGAGCTACTACTCTTTGGAATTCACTTCCCTCGAATTGCTTTCCACAAACTTACAATCTACAAATGTTTAAATCCAGTTGTTACAAACATTTTATGAATGGAGGATGCCTTTAGGCACATGGACCTTTTTTTTTTATCTGTGTTTTTCCTTCCTCCGTTCATTGTCTCTTTAAAAAAAAAAAAAAAAAAAAAAAACCATGGGGACGGCCAGTTCACCTGAAGGTGGGCGATCAAATAATTCGAATGAATTACCGTTCCCAAAAACATCCTTATGTGATATCTAGAAAGTAGAGAATATGCTAGGTCTCAGTGGGGTTTTTGTGGTTCTTTGGTGTTATCGTGTCGGAGTTGCAGCCTTATCCCCTTCCTCGAAGGATGTTGGATGTGGGTCAACCAAACAGGGTTGTCCTCTCGTTAATTAGAATGCAATAACGGGTTTGTCGTCATCTCTTCCTTTCTATCCTTGAGTACCTATTTTCCACCTTCGCAGCTTAATCTATCTTTTTCTGTCTCTCCCTCCCTCTCTCTCTCTTGTTAGCAGAAGAAGGAGAGATATCCATCCCCCCCTCCCCCCCCCCGTTACAAAAAAATAAAAAAAAATAAAAATGTAACGGGGGGGGGGGGGGTATCTCATTTCTCTTCTCTTCCCTTCTTCTGCTGCCAACAAGAGAGAGAGAGGGTAAGACAGAAAAAGATAGATTAAGCTGCGAAGGTGGAAAATAGGTACTCAAGGATAGAAAGGAAGAGATGACGACAAACCCGTTATTGCATTCTAATTAACGAGAGGACAACCCTGTTTGGTTGACCAACATCCTTCGAGGAAGGGGATAAGGCTGCAACTCCGACACGATGATAACACCAAAGAACCACAAAAACCCCACTGAGACCTAGCATATTCTCTACTTTCTAGATATCACATAAGGATGTTTTTGGGAACGGTAATTCATTCGAATTATTTGATCGCCCACCTTCAGGTGAACTGGCCGTCCCCATGGTTTTCTTATTCTTTATGCAATCGTGACTCATGCTCATTATTCAGGTACATTAGGACAGTAGGATAAATCGGAGGCTAGCAAAGACCAATCAAGAACTTCACCTTCAATGTTGGCTGACAAGACTTTAACTCTCGGTTAGGCTACTGGTACTACTCTTAGACCAATTTAATACTGACGGCTCCGATTTACCATCCTGATAACACATTTAGATCCAAATAGGTACGGGAGGATAGATACAAACATAAATTGCAGTAATCTTAAGCTTGATATTAATACAGTACAGTATAAGGAACATTTTACCGTTTACAACTCTTAATATTGGTACCGTATCTAATTATCTCTATACCCTTAACCTGGGACCAATCCATTACCGTACTGGGACAGTCTCTTAATCTAGGAGTAGGACTCGAATATTGCTGTCTGTATCCACCCCATTCCTCTCAGTATTATACATCCCAATTCCGCTAGATACCGGTATCGGCCAGGCTTGCCTGTAGGTTTCTTCGGCCTACCGTATCCTGGGGTATAGGGGGTAATCATACGTCTTCCTGCGGTCCTTGAACCCTCGTACAGTACACGAGTTCAGCATCCTGCACTCAGCCAATGGGAGGGGTGAATCTCCGATTCTCCGCCATCAGCAATTCAGCATCACATCAACTCCGTCCCAAACTGGTTCCCTGGTAATTCGAATACATTCTTAACCCACGGTTGACATATAGCTAACCCTTAATAATGGGGTTAATCAATATCCTAATTACGGTACACAGTAATACTAAAACAAATACATATAAAAAATATAGGTTAATATAAACATATAAAAATACATGGATTCCTATTAACGTATAAAAATAGATGAGCTAATATAAGTACAGAAATACAATGACAGATCAAATTATGACATTACAGTACTGTACCGAAATAATCTCTTAAGGCATCCAAAGATCCTCTCATTAAGTACAGGTACATATGTTACTCGGCACTACTCTACACACAATTGGGAATACATAATTACACAGCATATCTATGGAGTCAAATCAATACAATAATGGCATAAATCAAAGGTAATTGTCATGGTCAAATTTAACAGGTTGGACTGCTCAATGCGGAGGGTGCTATACAAGGCTCAAACAAAGCTAAACGTTAATTCTACTGTAACTCGAGTAACTTATCCCCTGAAATCAGCTGCCCAGAATCTCACTACAGCGTTCCATCCCTTGCAAGGCAACTCTGTTCATTAGACCATGTCAAACATAATTATATCATAGGAATCAATACTCATAATACACTTAAAAAGCACAATAATTAATAATAGCCTACTGTACTTCCAATTAGGTGAAAGTTAGGTAGCCTAATTAAAAATGTAAAATCATATAACCTACCATAATAATTCAGCAAGTACCCATACCTAAACGGCCTTTTCACAAGTTAACTTTAAGTAACAATAGGTAAGAACAAATAATCATCTGAAATAAACCCGACCCAATGGGGGTCCGAAATTTGACAGTACTGGGGTTGGGAAATGAGGACCTCTAAATCAAGATAACAAGTAACTCTTTACACTATAACCCAGTAAAAACATTTAAAATGAACAATAACCAGGCCTAGGAGACGTTAGTTATAAATATTTATCTGAATAGGCCTAACTTTGGAACGTCGGAGACACTTGGTCTTGGTGCGAGAGTCACGCTCGACTGGTCGAGGTGTGGCCTTAGTATCGGCTCTCTCTCCTAGGATAAACTTATAAACTATAATGGAAAAGGACAGGTTGAGAATAAAAGAAGATTGTTCCCCCGTGGGCATTCTCACCCCAGCCTCACTATTGTGAGGCTGATCTTTTCCTCCACACTCCCTCTAGGTAGTCCTTAACACTCCGTGCAGTGGTCTCATTCCACATGTTTAGGTCGTTCAGGCCAAGCAGGTAGATCACTATTCCGTCGAGCCCCCATTCATACCTTCCTACCACTGCATTCCATTCCTCCGCACCAATCTCTTGCACTATGGATCTTAGCATTACCCGCCTTTCTCCTTCATATTTTCTGCACTTTAGGAGGATATGCTCCACAGTCTCGTCCTCCCCACTCTCGCACATCTTGCATGCCTTGTTGCCTTCATTTGACCATCTATATGTTCTGCTGTTCAGCTCAAGCGACTTAGTTCGGGCCTTGAAGAGGAGTTCACCTCCGATGCTCCCATCGTAGAATGGCTCCCTTCTTGGCTGTTGCTTACACATGTACCATTCTAGTGAACTCTTGTTTCTCATATTCCCCGCCCATTCGTCCCTTGTTACGCTTTGTACCCGTTTGCCGATCTCTTTCTTCCATCTCTCATGGCTCCACATTTCCATACTTTCCCCCATCATGATACCACGCATTCCGTACTTCTCTATCTTTCTGTCGCACATCTTGTTCCATTTACTACTCTCCTTAGCCCATTCAAACACCTTTCGTGCCCATCTATCACCATTCATTTTTTCCAGTCTGACCCGGTACCGTAGGACTCCCTTGTCTATTCTTTCTTCAAAGGAGCTCCATCCCGCGTCACCTCTCAAGGCTTCTACTGCAGTGTACTTGTTCGCTCCCAGTGCGAGCCTTCCGACCATTCTGGGCAACTTCCAGCTTTGCCGTGTCATTCGTTGTCCACGGGATGGTTTCCAGACCATACATCAGGCCTGGCACCGCCATACCTTTCCATACTCCTCGCACTACTTCATACTTGTTCGCTCTACACCTTGCAGCACTGCCAAGTCTTCCCACCCATTGGCTCGCTCTTGTTAGTCTCTCATCTTTTGTTTTCTCGCATCCTCTTGCATCCACTGTCATTCCCAGGTACTTGTATTCATTTGTTTGGGTAATTATTATTCCCAAGTAGCCACGTCGCACCCACATCCGTTTCATCTCCATTCACTACTAGTACTTTACTTTTCTCCCTGCTAAAGCTCACATTCAGATCATTTCCATATTCGGACACCACATCTAGCATCCTCTGCAGATCCTCTCGGTTGTCGCTCATGATCACTACATCATCTGCATATAGCAAGATACCCAGACGTTCGTTCCCAATTAGTGTTCCCCTGCCGGCTTCTTTCATTCTTGCAGCTAGTTCCTCTGTGTACATCCCAAACAGGAGGGGGGATAGCCCACAGCCCTGTCTAACTCCCCGCTTGTTTTCGACCCAGTCTGTCTCTATATCCCCCATACTGTATCTAGCCCTGGTATTCTCATACATACTTCTTATGATATTTATTATCTTTTCACTCACACCTACTGTTTCAAGCAGCCTACACAACTTGTACCTGTTCACTCTGTCATATGCTTTCTCTATGTCTAGGAAGGCGAAGTATCCCTTCCATCCGGACTTTTTCGTATTCTCTATCACTTCTCTCACTACGAACATGTTATCTTCCCCTCTTCTGTCCACTCGAAACCCATTCTGTTCTTCTCCCATCACTCTGTTCCTTTCAAAGATCCCTTTCAGCCTTTCATTCAGCATCCCACAGAACACCTTGGAAATTGTGTCCGTTAGCGTTATTGGTCGGTAGTTTTTCAGCTCTTTCTTACTCTTGTGACCCCCTTTGTGCAGGAGGGTCACCCGGCTCTCGTTCCATTTATACGGTACCCTCTCTCCTGACCATACTTTCTTAAAAAGTCCATACATGCCTTCAATTACTCCATTCCCACCCTCTTTGTAGAATTCATATGGGATCTCGTCGTTTCCTGCGGCTTTACCATTCTTCAGTTTCTTGACACATTTCATTATCTCTTCTCTACTGATCTCGTAATCCATATTTTCATCTACTGGTATCTTTCTTCCTATTATCAGGTTGGGTTCGCCCCTATCCTCCACCTCATTCGCACCCCCTATGTTTTCCCAGAATTCTTTTACTGCCCTAGCTTTCTCCGGTTTCCCTCTCACCTCTCTTCCGTTCACCATTATCACTTCCACATTCACTCTTTCACTCTCTTGTTCTCCCCTTAGGAAGTCATACCATTCTCTGCTGACCTCACCACCTCTTGCCTTCAGCTCATCTACTACATCCTTATCGGCTTTTACTCTCGCTTTCCTTATTAAACCTCCTGTTATACTTTTGTGCTTCCTGTATTCCTCCCATGCTTCCTCATATGCGACCCGTTCATTCTCACCGTTGTCCTTGGACCTCCTTAGTCTTCTACACCTTCGGTTGCTCTCTTTTCTTTTTTTCCTGGCAGATTCGATGTCTTGGTTCCACCATCTCCTCTGGGGTCTCCTATTATTTCCTTTCTTTTTCCTCCCGACTCTTCTTTCAGCTACTTCTTTCACTGTCTTGGTGAATTCTTCATTAATTCTGTCTACCCCTCCGTCATCCCTCCAGTTCACACGCTCTAGTTCTTCCCCGAATTTTACCCAGTCCGCTTGTTTCAGTTTCCATTTCTTACCCTTTGGTTTCCTAGCTTCCTTTCTCTCCCTCCCACAGGTATACTGTATCCACAACATATTGTGGTCACTTGTCACATCCATTCCTCGTTCTTCGTCTATCCTCATGTATTCCACGTTCTTCCTTGTATTCTCATTCACCAAGATATAATCAATCGCAGATTCATTGTCTCTTCCGGCCCATGTCACTCGTCCCTCTGCGATAGTTTCATTTAATATTTCCAGTTCATGCTCCTCAGTGAAATCCCTTAGCAGTTGTCCATTCGTGTTCACTTCCTCACCCAGGATTCCGATGTGTCCGTTCATATCACCCATTACGATCACCTGTTCTCGTCTATGTTCGTTTACCAGTCTTCTCATTAGGTCATATTTCCTTTCATTATCACGTCTGGCATCCGGTCCCTGTACCGTCATGTAGCATATAATCAGTAGGATCCTTTCAGTCTTTCCTTTTGCCTTATAGTTCAGGTAAGCTGCCATCATATCTTCACTCATCTCGCATTCGCCGACTTTTAACTCTTCAACCTCTATATCCATGTTCTTTCTCACTATTAGGCCTATACCTCCACCCTTTTTCTTCCATTTACTGCGCCCCTTCCCAGTCATTCTGTAGTTTTCCGTGTACAGTTCCACTCTTTCACGTAGCTTTGTCTCTGTTATACCGAGCACATCTATACCCCCTCATACAGTACTTCACTCATGTCTTCCATTTTTCCCACTCCCCATCCATTCACATTTAGGCACCCTAATCTAATGCCGTTCCTATACTCCTGATTCCTGGTTCACATTTCCCGGGGGTTCTCACTCTCATTGCCGGAGTCAGGAGTCCCCCTGTCCTCTCTCTCGGCTGGGGGCTCTCCTCCTCTCTCTCACGACTGGGGCCTCGGTTGGGATTGTTTCCTCTTGGCCTTCCCTAGGGGCAGGTTCTTCCCTGGTTTCGTCCCTGTGCGTCGGCTCATTCTCCCCTCCCTCTCCAGGTACTGCTTCTTCGGCTTCTACCATTATATCGGTCTCCTCTGTTCCTGGTTCTCTCCCCGTTTCCTCGTTACCGTTTGTAATTGATCCCTCCCGGGTTTCTTCATGGTCCGGGTCTTGTCCATCCCTGGGGGCCCTTTTTTTCAGGCGCCCCTTGTGTAACCTTTCGCTAGCCAGGAACCATTCCAGGGTCCTGTTTCCGAGGAGTCTTATCCCCTCGTTGTTTAGATGTATTCGGTCTCCTGCGAATCTATTGCCTGTGAGTTCCTGGTCTAGATCTATGAAGCTCACTCCTATATCCTCATTCCTCATGTACTCCATTTTCATCTTGTATACCTCTTCTGCTATTTTCTTATTTACTCTTCTTCGGGTATATTCATAGGCCATGTTTTCTCTGGGTCGTCTTAGTATACCCATAACTCCTATACGCAGATTCTTTTTGTGTGTCTTAATTATCCTGATTCCCTCAATCACTTCTCTTACGGTGTTCTCAGCTCCCTGTTGTATGAGGTCGTTTCCACCACCCTGGATGATTAGGGTTCCTTCCTGTAGCTGTTTCCCGCATTCCTTCGCCTCTTCCATTATATCCTTTATACCTTTCCCTTTCAGGCATATGTTCCTGCTTCCTTCCGCCTCCATCTTCACCTGTTTTCTTACTTTACCGATCATGCTGTCCCCCACTATTACCCTTGCTGTCCTCCTGCGATTTATTTCTTGTCTAAGTGCACTGCCCTGGTCTGTGGGGTCCGTCGTCACAGGGGTGGCCATAGGGCTAGCTCCCATTCGGTTTCTCTCATCTTCATTTACACTATCATTTTCTTCTGCAGCTTCCCTATTTTCCCCTGTAGTATGTCTGGGTCTGTAGTTGTTTGTACTTGGTTGCTGGGCTTGCTGGTACTCTGGGGCTGGAGCTGCCGCCCCCGCCGCCGCCGTTTGTGTGCATGTACACACGCGTGTTTTTTCCTCCAGTTTCCTACTCAATTCTGCATTTTTCTCTATCAGACCTTCCATGCCCCCATTCAACTCCATTATTTCCCTCTCCATGCATTCCCTACACAGCACAGTCCTCTGGTTGATCTGCCTCTGTGTCATACCCTCTACGCCCATTAAAACATGTGGATGCCACGTCCCGCATTTGGAACATTCTACCAGCGTGTCTCCTCTCACCGCTCTCCCAGTCCCAGTTCGTCTCGATGCCATTTCGCCAAATTGCCAACCTGCGGCTTATTTTACCTCAAGGCACAATCTAGGGGAACTAATCTACTTTATACTCAACAAGATGTTCCGTAGTTGAAGTTATATCCTGGATTTTCGAGCTATTTTCCGCGGACGCACGACCTCTTGACCTCGACCTCCGACCTTCGACCTGTGCGAGGTAAACAAAACTCAAGGACACGATCTCAAACGAATGTCCTTTCCTGATTTACACGTTAAAATACAATCATATTTACCAAAATGCATGGTTTTATAAACTCAAAGTAATGAACAAGTTCTAAACATACAATACAACTGCTACATTAGTAATTTACTCAACCTGGTCGTCTCTCCGAAATGCGAGATGGTCTAAATCCTAAAATGGCGGTCAAGCTTCAAAAGCATTTTAATCAACTTCGTCCTCAATTCTACTCTTAACTGGTGTTCTCGCACTACCTCAGGATTATGTAAAACGGTGAAAGACAAACTAGCAAAATAGGCTAGCCTAAGTTTGGTCGGGAATTATGGAAAAACACAAGAATTGGAAGGCCATCAAATGGCGTCCCTCTGACTGAAATTATTACACACGAAGTTAATTTGACGTTAATTTGGAATAACAAAGTCTAAAATATCAGAAAAACACTTAGCAAAGGTGCCCAGACTAAGTTTTACTGAACACAATGATAATGGGGGAATTTGAATGGTTGTAGGCACTTGGCAGGTGAGGGGTGCCTGTCGACCAACCCGATGGTAGGCTCGAGTTCACAAATTTGTCAATCACAGTAATATCTCCTACATTACACACCTAGTACTTACTTAACTGAATAAGCAATACCTTATAACACTATAAACCTTAATTACGAACCTCTGAATGGAGGGAAAGGAAGCCTAAGTCCGGAGAAGAAGCGGGGAATGATGACAGAGACTGGGGGGTGGGTAGGTGTCTCTCTCGTAAGCCTGGGATCACGACAGTGAGGGGCCGAGGGCCAGTGCCAGAGATCCCGCCAAAAAAGGGGAGGGTGACCACAAAGGGTGGCGTCGCTTGGGTAGGAATTGGCGGTCTTTTTACACAAGGGGGCATTACTCTAAATTCGAAAAGGAAGGATTTTTACAGGGAATAACAGAAGAGGTGAAAAGATAAATTAGGCTTGAAAGTATTTTAGATAGATTTGAAAATATTAGTTCTCCTGATCTAGGCTAATTCCCTCTTTACATAGACAAGGGTTACTTAACCCTTCTTAAACGATACATTTCCCTTAAATATAGGGAAGAGTGAATGAAGGGGAAAAAGTCTTACAGTTAAGTCAAACCTTACAACATATACCAAAAGGGAAAGTACTTCCCGTTACAAGTAGTACCTTTTGTCGTGTTTATGCCGTACCGCGTTTTACGGACCGTTACAGTAGGATAGGTGATAAAGGCATTGAAAGTCATGAAGCAAAAGCCAGCAATGGCAAAATCTAAAGTCGTTGAGAAAGAAACGTTGGGTAAAGGACTTAGTTTAGAGATACTCAGTAAGGCTGAAGAAGTAATTTGTCGCTATGTCCAGCTTAAGCATTTTGAGGAAGCTAGATCAATGACCAACGTAGGAGATTGTCCAATGGATGTCAAGGTGAGAAAGAGCAGTTCTCTATATAAACTTGATCCTATTGCAGTTGATGGTATCTTGAGAGTTGGGGGTAGACTGAACTGTACTAATGTTAGCTATGATGCCAAGCATCCAATAATTTTGCCCAGGAATTCTTCAGTTTCTCTTCTTATAGTCAGACATGCACACAAGGAGGTGGGTCTTCAAGATAAGAACGCGATGTTGTCTAATCTTCGGCAGAAGTTTTGGATAGTAGGGTCTAGCAAGTTAGTCAAAAGGGTAACTTCGGTATGTGTGATTTGTCGCAAGTATCGTGGTAAAAAACTTGAACAGAAAATGGCTGATCTACCAACTGAGAGGGTGACTGCTGAGGAACCACCTTTTACTAAAGTAGGAATTGATTACTTTGGCCCTATAGACGTTAGGAGAGGAAGGAGTACTGTTAAAAGGTATGGAGTGATATTTACCTGTCTTGCATCTAGAGCTGTTCACTTAGAAGTTGCATACTCTTTGGATACAAGTTCTTGTATCAACAGCATCAGAAGGTTCATAGCCAGAAGAGGTTGTGTTAAGTTTATTAGATCAGACAATGGAACTAATCTAGTAGGTGCTGATAGAGAGCTGAGAGAAGAGTGGAAGCGTATGAATCCTGATGAAATCCAAAATAAAATTATCAACAAAGGTATTCATTGGGAGTTTAACCCCCCTTCTGGGTCGCACTTTGGAGGAGTTTGGGAAAGATTGATTAGATCGGTTAGAAAGATCTTGTATTCTTTACTTAGAGAGCAGCCTGTGTCTTTAGATGATGAATCCTTACATACTTTATTTTGTGAAGTGGAAGCCATCTTGAACACCAGACCTATCACATCTACACCAGAAATCCATAATGATTTAGAGCCTCTTACCCCTAACCACCTTTTGCAGTTACGCAGTGGGGAAGTATTTGGTGGGGATTTCAGCAGAGATTGTTATTCCCGTAGGAGATGGCGGCAGATTCAGTACTTGGCAGATATTTTTTGGAAAAGATGGGTTAAAGAATACTTGCCAGCACTACAGGAAAGACATAAATGGACAGTTCCCAGGAGAAATCTTTGTCTTGGGGATGTAGTAATAGTCATGGATTCGGCAGTGAGAAACTCCTATTGTTTAGGGAAAGTAATTGAACTGGTTTCAGATAAAAAAGGTTATGTAAGATCTGTTAGGATAAAGACTAAGGATACTAAAATGCCCCAGAACGAGAAGCCCACCACGGAAGCCACGAGCGAGCACCACCAGGAAACGGGAACAGAAACACCCGAAGGAAAGGCCCACAGAACGAAAGGACCAGGTGACCAAGCCAACCAGTTAAGACAGGCCGAAGCCTGCAGGGCTAAGCAGCTCCAAACCACACCTGCCTATCACTTCTAACCACTGACCCTTCCCCCACCTCGCGTATACACTACCCCTCGTGTCCTACACCTCTACCTACATGATGATGAACATGAATACACCTTAATTTAATACACCCATGCCCTGTCCCTAGGTTGAGCCAATGCCAACCAGTTCAGACAGGCCTAAATCTGTTACCACCCTCTGTTACCATTGTCTCGACGCCTTTCCACCACGAAACAATACCGAAGCCATCCCTACGAAATGCCGCTGTCTTTGATATATATGTCATAGAAAACGCAGTTCCCAGGAACAACTAGAATCAGCAAGAAATCGTGTCAGAGTAACAGTGTCCATAACCATCGTATTGACGAGTAATAATACACCATGTTTTTCTCTACTTTTATCCACAGTCAAGCACACACCTACAGTTAACCTCCTCTTCCCCACAGCCCACAGTCCACATGATTCTATCATTTCCAAACTCATATACCACCACTTATTGCTCATCCCCCGGTAGCGTTTGGCTAACGTACCTTCCCTGTCATTAACCCCCAGGCTACGATACCAACTGTAGCCTAATGCCACCCCTACGCCCAGAGACCTTAGGGTCAAACTTCCACGTAAACCCTCTTAACCCTCTCCCTCTCGTTAACCCCCACGCTCCTCAACTCCCTTCCGACCTAGCCTCTCCAGCATACCCCCTGAATATCCTTAACTTTTCCGTTACTAACATTCTCAAACCTTTTGTATATATACTCCTATCCAGCCTACCTTCCCCCAGTAGGAAGGAACACCATTAGAACTTTACTAACCCTTTGCATGCCATCTATTCCCTCACAACCCAGTACCAAATGATCGTCCGTGCGAGGCTAGCCGCCTCACCAGTGACTAACTTCTATTGCCATACTTCCAGATCAATGTGGCAGAGTTAGCACCAGTCTCCACGACATCCAACCACCCATGCAATTAACAACCTAACCAAGTAAACCAGCTGATCAAGGCACCTTCGGTTTTGGTATTACGAACACCCACATCTGTCTCATAAACAGAGGGTTATTACAAACCCTTGTGATATGGCAAGCCCCCAGCCACAGCCGCCCCGACGACCATCACAGAGAAGGGACGCGCCCCTACCCCTTTCACCCACCTGAGGAGGGAGACCCCAACCCCTGCGGAGGTATACCTGACCCCTGTTTTGACTTCCGGGTCATTGCCAGGTAGCACAGGAATTCTTCCTATCAATGAACTAACCATGTATGACTAACACCTTTACTAACCTCTATTAACCCACAATAAACCATTAACCTTTCTTGCATACTCCGATAACCAAATTAGCACCTCAGCTATACCCTAGAATGAAGACTGAGCAATTTAAGAGAGACGCTCCTAGCACAGCTGTCCCAACCCTCCTCGCAAAGTAGATCCAGTCTTTCTCCCCTAAATACTTCCAGTATAGCCAAAATAGTACCTCTTACTAAGGCTCAGTTATATTACAGTATGAAGGCTCCATACAGCCATGTGCCACAACAGTAATCACCCCCTGACCTAGTTCCCGTATCAATTGAGAGCTCAAATAAGTCCATCAAAACTCGAGATCCCTATGGCCGACAGGGTCCAAAACCACACCTATAAATCAAGCTCCAGCCCCCAGTAAAATCAGTTGAAAGATAGACACCAACCAGAGGCTGGTCCCTTAAGTTGACCTCTAGCTCTGCCCTTGTTTTGTTCCTGAGAATTGAGTTCCAGAGCCGGCAGACTCCGTGGCAGATTGAGATAGAAGAATCTGTCCACGTAAAAGAAATCTACGTGCACCTAATAACCTTCACATAAACCAGTGGGGATATAAGAGTGTAGCCAGCAACGATCGCTAAGAGATCCGTCTTGAGAACTTCTACATATGGACCATCTGGACGGCCGCGGAACCAGTCGCTAGCCCCCAACCTCACGGACGCAAGATAACCAGGACCAGACCAATCAAATACGACCCAAGATTCCCTCTATCAGCACTACAGTGTTACAGTGCTATGTAGAGACTCACTTATTAATATTTCTACGAAGTGGCTAGATCTTTGTCCCAGTATAATTCATATATGACCATTCTATTAGGAAGTGCTAAGTGTATCAGTGTTTATTAATTAACAGGCGATATTAACTCGTAATTACTCACATATCCAGATATTAATACATACCCGTGAAACCCTAGTGATATCTGATGTTCGCCCACTGATTTGCGTTCTATGTGTTTCTGATACAAGAATATAAAACTTAGATCAGTACCCCCCTGAGGTTACTAGAATTCCCGTGCTCTAAAATACGCGTGTCTAATCTAGTCTATGAATTACTCCTTGTGCACCAGAGCTACTAGTGATAAATATAACATTGAATATAAATCTAGAAGTAATATTTATGGTCTCCAATATATTAACTTGTGAATAAAGCCAGTGATCAGAAGATTAATACCTGAACGTTGGAAGTGGGAGACTAGGCTCCATCCAGATCCACTTAATGCTAGTGTTGTTCAATTCTCTCATTTGTCTTGTACGAGTATTCATATCTTCTTATGCTTCATATTAATCATCATCAAGAAAGCTATAGAAGTGTGTACATCAATAAAAGTGATCGTGTGTCTTGTTACCGTGTGCTTATTTTGTGTTCTCTATTCCTCATACCTTGTTTTGTGCATGCAGCCTTCTATACCCAGTCAGTTAGAACTCACATTACCCAAGTTAAATCCTGTAGAAAAACAGGGCATAACATTGGTGGCAGCGGTGGTTCTTGATTCGGATAAAAGGTTGCATTACATTGCAAGTTTGGAACAGCCAGAACACGATAACATCATGGCGCACCGTTCTCACATCCCCATCCCACATTATGATGGGGAGACTTACGAGATCGAAATGTTCATGGACATAGTGAAACCCGTACTTGACCTAGTTTATACCACGGACGCAGAAAAGATAGCCGTGACATTAACGCACCTGGGAAAAGCCGTTTCCCTGGTTGCCTACCAAGTGCACCCTGCTCTCACATGGGACGAATTTCGCCAAATAGTGAGAAAGGCCATTAAGCCTTCGTTGGGCGTTTTCGTGGCCCACACCCGTATCCAAGACACTAAATTCGAAGGCGATCTAGATGCCACAGTGAATAAGATCGCCCAACATATCAAAGTGTCTTTCCCCACATTGACCAGAATCCAGCAAGAACAGCAGATTCTGGTCAACCTTGTATCAATATTGCCCTCAGCAGTAAAGGATCATTTCCATGTGCACGATTTCGTCGGATATCAAAAAGATCTCATCACGATCCGACGTATTTTGGCCGTGTGCACAGAAACACTCACCCAAATCGCTGTAATCAAGAGGTTCCCCACACACCTGCAGCACCTCGACAACCAAAACCCCAAGGCTCAAACCTTCAACTCCAAGAATGCCTACCCATCCTCATCCTTCCACAACAAACCTACCTACCCTTCCGGCAAGCCCCAACCCAGTAGGCCCCGGTTCCAACCTACCCAGCCACGCAGAATCTTCAACCGGAACAAAACCTACAACACCTACCAAAGTAAGAACCCTACATTAGTGATTATCAATCCCTATGATTTCCCTGCCTGTAGTGCTAAGTGTGCCCTCCATCAAATTCGTGACTCTGCCAAACCTCGCCCCTTTACTCCTCGCATTTCTGTAAATGAAGAGGAGTTGGGACAAGAGGAAGAAATGGAGGAAATGCACACCGGAGAAATAGCCCCTATCATGACCTCAGACGATACCGAGGAAACCCTGGAGGAGGTAGATACTGACTCTCAGGATTTTTAAAGTACCCCCCCCGCCCACGATGGCCTCGGCGGGGGACGCCATAACTGACCGCACTGCCCCCATTTACTACATGGCCAAAATCAAGGACATTCCTGTCCGCTTGTTAATCGACACGGGAGCTGCCAAGTCATGTTTGTTCAAGTCTTATTATGATCAACACCACCGACTATTTGGCCCCTTGTCACCTACCAAATCAGAACTAATCTCAGCTGCTGATACCTACTTAAATCTCCTAGGAGACACTTTGCCCCTGTCAGTAACTACTCCTGCCCCCCATGCTCGTTGTTATTACCCGTTCACAGTATTTTCCTCCCACTGTAAACATTACGATGGTTTCCTTGGACTTGACCTCCTTCAAAAACTCCAGGCCCAGGTTGACTGCGGCCAGAGGCTGATCTCATTAAAAAAAAAAAATCCAACCCAAAGCCTCTGACAAACCAATCACGCAGAAACCTATTCACAAAAAGAAAAAACACCTCCACCCTCAACAAACTCTGAGTCAGGATTACCAAGCTGCAGCTAGCACTAAGGTAACTCCTAACCCCTCCCCTTGCCCCGAGTTCTCTCAAAATATCACTCATTTCGTTGAAAAAATGCCTCAACAAACGAAAGAAGACAAGTCCAAGCAACTCCCTCTCGGTAATCCCCCCATTTCTCCTAACTCTGTCCAGGATCAATCCTCCCATGTTTCCAGGGCAGACTCTGACGTATGTAAAAACCATTCTACCAAATATTTATGTACACATGTTTCCAGGGAAAATGCCGACCTATGTACCCAACAATGTTTTCCCCATGCCCCCAGAAATGCTCAGCTATTCCACAACCAACAAAATTCCCCTTGTGACAGTTTTCCGTCAGTAGCTCCCTTCCACCCCCACACAATTCACACCCCTAGAAAACTTCAAAGCCCCACACTTGACTCGCCCTCTCATGACAGACAAACCCACCAATCCCATATAACCTCTAAACAAACTGTGACTGCCACCGACAAAACTCCCCAAATTCGTCCTGTTAACAACTACAAACCAGTACATCAGTCCTCCACCAATAACCCATGTTCTATACCTAACTCTTCCCCCACCAACCCTCTGCAGTCCCACCAACAAATTCCGTTTTCTAAATCGCTCACCCCTCACCACTCTGATCCTCCCACACGCGCCGTTACTCCCCCCTCACGCGTGACGACCTATGTACCCAACAATGTTTTCCCCATGCCCCCAGAAATGCTCAGCTATTCCACAACCAACAAAATTCCCCTTGTGACAGTTTTCTGTCAGTAGCTCCCTTCCACCCCCACACAATTCACACCCCTAGAAAACTTCAAAGCCCCACACTTGACTCGCCCTCTCATGACAGACAAACACCCCAATCCCATATAAACTCTAAACAAACCATCACTGCCACCGACAAAACTCCCCAAATTCGTCCTTTTAACAACCACAAATCAGTACATCAGTCCTCCACCAATAACCCATGTTCTATACCTCACTCTTCCCCCACCAACCCTCCGCAGTCCCACCAACAAATTCCGTTTTCTAAATCACTCACACCTCACGCTGACCCTCCCACACGCCCCGTTAATCCCCCCTCACGCGTGCCCCCCACCAAAGTGATTCCCCCCCCCTTATGCGTACCGAGCACCTGCTCACCAGTCGATCCCCCACCATCATTAGCCCAGCTGTAGTTCAAGATAAATGTCAAATTCCCCCCCGCCATCAAAAATGGGTTAACCTTCGTCCCATACCCAAACTCACATGATATTTTCCCCCACTACCACGTCCACCAACCCCAATCGTTGCCTCTTACAACCCGCCATCATTTCCGCTCGCATCAACCACATTCTAGTGGCAAATATCTCTGAAGAATCCCTGATATTACCAAAAGGCCTCATCATAGGAGACCTCGAAACTTTTGATGACCTCCCCATAGATTCCAATGACACCCCTACCAGCCTCAAATTGCCCCCTCTCCCTGACACATTATCCGACCACCAAAAACACAGCATGTACGAACTATTGCTAGAGTTCAGTGACGTATTTGCCCAACAACCCACTGAAATAGGACAGACCGATGTTGAACAAACACATCATTAACACCACAGGCCCCCCATAAGACAACCATCCCGTAGAAAAAATCACATACAACGCCAGGAAGAGGAACGCCAAGTCCAAGAGATGTTAGAGGCCGGAATTGCTACCCCGTCCATCAGCCCCTGGTCTTCCCCTGTTGTCCTAGTTAAAAAGAAAGATGGGTCAACCCGTTTTTGCGTCGATTACAGGAGATTGAATGACGTAACCATTAAGGACGCTACGCCATTACCCAGGATAGACGATTCCCTTGACTCCCTATACGGATCCAGATGGTTCACTACCCTCGACTTGCAAGCAGGGTATTGGCAAGTGCCTATCAAGGCAGAGGACCAAGAAAAAACAGCATTTTCCACTAGTGGTGGCCACCACTACGAATTTAACGTCCTACCTTTTGGCCTCTGTAACGGACCCGCCACTTTCTCCCGTTTGATGGAAGCGGTATTACATGGCCTGACCTGGGAAACCTGCCTAGCGTATCTAGACGATATTATTGTGTACTCACAAACCTGGGAAGAACACCTCCTCAGGTTGAAATAAGTTCTTCAAAGAATCCGAGCCGCCGGGTTGAAATTAAAACCCTCAAAGTGCGAGATTGCACGGAATAAGGTAGATTTCCTCGGCCACGTAATATCTGAACATGGTATTGCACCAGACCCAAAGAAACTTCAAGCCATACAAAACCAACCCCCACCCACCACCGTAAAGGAGTACGTTCTTTTCTAGGTTTAGCCACATACTACAGACGTTTCGTCCCACACTTTGCCGCAATAGCCAGACCCCTCCACCAACTCACCCACAAGGACACCACATTCACCTGGACACCTGAAAGAGACCTCGCTTTTAACACTTTGAAACAAAAGCTAATCCAAGCCCCTATTGTCGCTTTCCCTGATTACCATAAACCTTTCCGTCTTTATACCGACGTATCTCTGTACGCCATTGGTGCAGTTTTAGCTCAAATAAGAGACGGAGAGGAACATGTGATAGCGTATGCCAGCTCCAAACTCAACCAAGCCCAACAAAATTATGCAGCCACCAAGAGAGAGTGCCTAGGGATCATTTGGGCACTCAACCACTTCAGGTCATTTGTGTTGGGCGCAAAACTCGATATAATAACCGACCATCAATCTTTGCAATGGTTGCGTAGGTGCGAAACCAACTCAGCTATCTTGGTACGCTGGAGGGAGACACTAGAGGACTACGATTTTACAATACAGTATCGTCCAGGTAAACTTCACACCAATGCAGACGCCCTGTCACATTTGCCAGTACCGAAAGACCCCCCCCCACCAACCTAGCCGCCTTACAAAACACTGAGCTCTTATCTACCCCCACCCACCAACATAATTCCCCCCCAGCACCCTCACTAATTCAATCTTGGGAAACAAGAATCAGACCACCCTGGATACCGTTAAATGTCTTCAGGAAACTGACTCGCTGGGGGGGATCAACTTGCCACAGACTCCGGTCACATAGTCTTAGACCCCACCATTGCCCACGACTACATGATTGCCATCCACGAGGGAAACGGCATACACCTTGGACAAAAGAAAATGTTAAAAATCTTCGCAGATCAGTACTGGACCCCCAACCCCTCCCAAGATTGCACAACGCGTGACAGAATCCTGCAAACCTTGTTTATTGGGGAAAGATAGATCACGCACCCCAGGCCCAGCTGGTACCATTTCTGCCAACAAACCGTTCCAGGTCCTATCCCTCGACATCATGGGCCCGTTTCCTTCTTACGCTGGCAACCGCTATATCGTCACATTTGTTGACGTATATTCAAAGTTCTTAATAGCCTGCCCAGTTAAAGACCACACAGCCACCACCGTCGCCGCACGGCTTGCCACAGAAGTGTTCCCTATGTTCGGCCTTCCCCTTGCTCTTCTATCCGACAATGCCCCCGAATTTAGTGGACACGTTTGGCACCAGTTCACCCAACAATGCGGTATTAAGATCAAGCACTCATCCCCGTACTGGCCTCAAGGAAATGCTATATGCGAACGCAGCCATCGCACCATCAACAACCAGTTACGTACCAAAATGATTGCTCTGAACACCTCAGACTGGCCATCACAGATAAAGATGATAAGCGGCTCGCTTGGTGTAGTGACTAGCGTCTCGGACTTCCACCCAGAAGGCCCGGGTTCGCGCCCATGCTCGGCGCATTAAAGATTTTTCACAAGCACTGAGTCGTTACCATCCCTCATGAGCAAAGGGATGGGGTAGTAGTACAGGACCCCAATGGAAATACGCCTAATCGGCCTTATTGAGCTATCCTTAGCTAGCTTAGCATGCGCTAGCTTTAAGAACTATTATTATTATTATACAATGGGGCATGAACACCTGTCCCCGCAAAGACGGTATTTCACCTCATGAACGTGTTTACGGCGTACCCCCCCTGTTACTGCCGTTCCACCATCACGCTCATCTACCCTCCAACACCTCCACAATTGACCCATTGCAACATCTGCAAAACACCCTCCATACCGCCCAAACCTGTCAAGACACCAAAAATGATAACCCCGATGATACAAACCCTTTCGCCATCCATGACACCGTAATGGTAGCCAACCTCCCTGTAACCAACAAATTAGGCCCTCGCTATGTCGGACCCTACACCATTATCAAAGTCCCAAATGCCTATCAAGTCATCATTGATTATCACGGCGTGACTCGCACGTTCAGAAATAGATTCGTCCGAGCATTTAAACCTCTAAAACCACAAGACATTACCCCACCCCACACGTCCGACCCTGAATTGAACACCCCTACTACCCCTCCCACTCAGACTATAAATGTTCCCCTACAAACCCCTAAAGGCCAAAACCCTCCAGCACAGAACCGGCCGATCATTCCTCAACATACCCCCATAACTAACCTCCACAAACCCCAAGCCCCCACTATCACACCTTCCTCCACCATGACCCATTCCTTCACTTCTGATAGTCAAGTACCTCCCCAACTTATCCAAGTACGAAAACCTCCACCCACAACGGAAACCCTCCCATCTAGCCCTGACGTACCTCCACCAGGCACCACAGTAAGAAAACCCCCACCCCCACCTAAAACCAAGTACACACCCAACCGCACCACACAATCTACCTCAGTAACCTCACGCTACAACTTACGCCCACGACTAAAATCTTTTAAAACCTCCAGAAAACACACCCTGCTAACCAAGTTCCGTAGGGCTGCCAGACCACTATCCTCCTCCTCCTCTTCTTCTTCGTCGAATTCTCCTCCACAAAGGGAAAGAAGACGAATAATCACAAGTAAACACCATAACCCCTCTAACTATATTCCAAAAATAACCACCCCCACCCTCCCACGAAAGAACATACCTTCCCCTTCAACCTCATCCCCTCTCAACCCCCACCTCATCACCCCGAATGACCTGCTAGATCTACCCCCCCACCAAACTCCCACAAAACCACCTATTTCCACCACCATCAAATCACCAACCCCACCAAAGAAGACACCCAACACACTTTCCTACCCCCAACCCTCCCAATTAAACCTCCACTCCCTACTCACCCGTCTAGCCCCCCCCCGCATCCACCCCTTTCCCCTCCACTATCCCTGCGACCCCACCCACGCATCAACCAACCTCATCATCTCATCAAACCCCCAACCAACCAACCCCTAAAAAGTACCCTATGCCAACGACCAACCCCTCCTCACACACCACGTCTAACACACAACTAACTCCTAACCAAAGCCCCTCCAAAATGACGTACCCGACCTCCACACCCCCACTTGAATCCCCCCACAAAGTCGCCCCTGAGAACCCCCATACATACCCCCACCCAATCCTCTCCCATTCCGCCTACCACCCTCACTCGACAAAAACCTCCACACGCATCTACCTCTCAAATAACCCCCTACCTCACCCCCACTAAATGCCCTCCACCGGTAAAGCGTTCTTCCCCTCAATATAAAATATCGTCGAGCGACTCAAGTCCCACTACAAACATCTGCCTTCCCACCAGAACCTCCAAAGGTAGAATCATCAACAGACCCATCAGATTTGAAGACAGTTATGTAAAAACAACACCCCGTTCTTACACTAAAGACCCAAGCCACACAACACACACACCCCCTCTTTCTCACACACCTCCATCACGCACCTTACCTAAACCAATATTGCACATTGCCTCCATATATTTTCCCAGCCTGCAACACCACCCAAGAAAATCTAAAAAAACCCAGACTCATATCCCCACTTCACCCCCAGCTCCGTTTTCACGCGTTAGTCCCTCCCCTTCAGTTATTAACCCCTTCACCACACTGAAGAGGCCTCCTGTCAGTCCCACACACCTCACACGATACATGACCTCCACCATGAACAAATCCACACCATTCGTCGCCCCCGTCCCTACCCCCACGGAGGAAGAATACACACCGTTCATAAGAAAGGTTAAAGTAAAAACGTCCACAGGACGCTTAGCCCGTCTACAGCGCCCACATCAAGCCCGGGCAACCGCCCTCCACAACACCGAGGACACATTCCTACAGGTCTACATAGACCTGCAAAAGAAACCTGACCCTCGCTCTCTTGCTTGGTGGGACCTTCTAAATACCCTCAAAATGACCCACCATGACTATACTTCTTTTTACTTCACCCTTGAGGCTCGAGGACGAGCCTACAACGAAGGAGAGGGAAGTAAAATGCCCCAGAACGAGAAGCCCACCACGGAAGCCACGAGCGAGCACCACCAGGAAACGGGAACAGAAACACCCGAAGGAAAGGCCCACAGAACGAAAGGACCAGGTGACCAAGCCAACCAGTTAAGACAGGCCGAAGCCCGCAGGGCTAAGCAGCTCCAAACCACACCTGCCTATCACTTCTAACCACTGACCCTTCCCCCACCTCGCGTATACACTACCTCTCGTGTCCTACATGATGATGAACATGAATACACCTTAATTTAATACACCCATGCCCTGTCCCTAGGTTGAGCCAATGCCAACCAGTTCAGACAGGCCTAAATCTATGTATGTTCTTCCATCCGAGAAGTAATATGTTAACCCCCTAAAATACCTTGTCTTGCCAGACTAAGTTTCTGAAGACCAACCGCCCCCATAAATCTATGTATGTTCTTCCATCCGAGAAGTAATCTGTTAAAACCCCATGTCATAATTGATAAGAAACTATGATACCCACGGGTACACCAGTGTATATACAGTATAACCATTATTCCTGTAAGACCTAGACAGAAATGACTGCAGATGTTAGCCACCATGCAGTACCTCTAATTCTTACCCCAACCAGAGATTGTATACACCACCCTCTGTTACCATTGTCTCGACGCCTTTCCACCACGAAACAATACCGAAGCCATCCCTACGAAATGCCGCTTTCTTTGATATATATGTCATAGAAAACGCAGTTCCCAGGAACAACTAGAATCAGCAAGAAATCGTGTCAGAGTAACAGTGTCCATAACCATCGTATTGACGAGTAATAATACACCATGTTTTTCTCTACTTTTATCCACAGTCAAGCACACACCTACAGTTAACCTCCTCTTCCCCACAGCCCACAGTCCACATGATTCTATCATTTCCAAACTCATATACCACCACTTATTGCTCATCCCCCGGTAGCGTTTGGCTAACGTACCTTCCCTGTCATTAACCCCCAGGCTACGATACCAACTGTAGCCTAATGCCACCCCTACGCCCAGAGACCTTAGGGTCAAACTTCCACGTAAACCCTCTTAACCCTCTCCCTCTCGTTAACCCCCCACGCTCCTCAACTCCCTTCCGACCTAGCCTCTCCAGCATACCCCCTGAATATCCTTAACTTTTCCGTTACTAACATTCTCAAACCTTTTGTATATATACTCCTATCCAGCCTACCTTCCCCCAGTAGGAAGGAACACCATTAGAACTTTACTAACCCTTTGCATGCCATCTATTCCCTCACAACCCAGTACCAAATGATCGTCCGTGCGAGGCTAGCCGCCTCACCAGTGACTAACTTCTATTGCCATACTTCCAGATCAATGTGGCAGAGTTAGCACCAGTCTCCACGACATCCAACCACCCATGCAATTAACAACCTAACCAAGTAAACCAGCTGATCAAGGCACCTTCGGTTTTGGTATTACGAACACCCACATCTGTCTCATAAACAGAGGGTTATTACAAACCCTTGTGATATGGCAAGCCCCCAGCCACAGCCGCCCCGACGACCATCACAGAGATGGGACGCGCCCCTACCCCTTTCACCCACCCGAGGAGGGAGACCCCGACCCCTGCGGAGGTATACCTGACCCCTGTTTTGACTTCCGGGTCATTGCCAGGTAGCACAGGAATTCTTCCTATCAATGAACTAACCATGTATGACTAACACCTTTACTAACCTCTATTAACCCACAATAAACCATTAACCTTTCTTGCATACTCCGATAACCAAATTAGCACCTCAGCTATACCCTAGAATGAAGACTGAGCAATTTAAGAGAGACGCTCCTAGCACAGCTGTCCCAACCCTCCTCGCAAAGTAGATCCAGTCTTTCTCCCCTAAATACTTCCAGTATAGCCAAAATAGTACCTCTTACTAAGGCTCAGTTATATTACAGTATGAAGGCTCCATACAGCCATGTGCCACAACAGTAATCACCCCCTGACCTAGTTCCCGTATCATTTGAGAGCTCAAATAAGTCCATCAAAACTCGAGATCCCTATGGCCGACAGGGTCCAAAACCACACCTATAAATCAAGCTCCAGCCCCCAGTAAAATCAGTTGAAAGATAGACACCATCCAGAGGCTGGTCCCTTAAGTTGACCTCTAGCTCTGCCCTTGTTTTGTTCCTGAAAATTGAGTTCCAGAGCCGGCAGACTCCGTGGCAGATTGAGATAGAAGAATCTATCCACGTAAAAGAAATCTACGTGCACCTAATAACCTTCACATAAACCAGTGGGGATATATATATTGAACTATGAGCAATGATCTGTGCAATAGGTGTTAACCAACATTGAGCAATAGCCTTAGTTAGCCTATCTGTGTTATATTGTGACAAAATGTGATATGTGCTCTATTCTGTAAATAGGCCTACTGTATTTTTTATTTTATTGTGTCTTTATTAATATATCTTTGTGTATAATTATTATCTGTGCTCTGACGAGAAGTGTATGTGATATGGACCATTAGGTCGTACTGTATTTATACTGTATCTATCTTATGTGTCTGGAATAAAGAATTATTATTATTATTATTATTATTATAAGAGTGTAGCCAGCAACGATCGCCAAGAGATCCGTCTTGAGAACTTCTACATATGGACCATCTGGACGGCCGTGGAACCAGTCGCTAGCCCCCAACCTCACGGACGCAAGATAACCAGGACCAGACCAATCAAATACGACCCAAGATTCCCTCTATCAGCACTACAGTGTTACAGTGCTATGTAGAGACTCACTTTTTAATATTTCTACGAAGTGGCTAGATCTTTGTCCCAGTATAATTCATATATGACCATTCTATTAGGAAGTGCTAAGTGTATCAGTGTTTATTAATTAACAGGCGATATTAACTCTCGTAATTACTCACATATCCAGATATTAATACATACCCGTGAAACCCTAGTGATATCTGATGTTCGCCCACTGATTTGCGTTCTATGTGTTTCTGATACAAGAATATAAAACTTAGATCAGTACCCCCCTGAGGTTACTAGAATTCCCGAGCTCTAAAATACACGTGTCTAATCTAGTCTATGAATTACTCCTTGTGCACCAGAGCTACTAGTGATAAATATAACATTGAATATAAATCTAGAAGTAATATTTATGGTCTCCAATATATAAACTTGTGAATAAAGCCAGTGATCAGAAGATTAATACCTGAACGTTGGAAGTGGGAGACTAGGCTCCATCCAGATCCACTTAATGCTAGTGTTGTTCAATTCTATCATTTGTCTTGTACGAGTATTCATATCTTCTTATGCTTCGTATTAATCATCATCAAGAAAACTATAGAAGTATGTCCCTCACTAAAAGTGATCGTGTGTCTTGTTACCGTGTGTTTATTTTGTGTTCTCTATTCCTCATACCTTGTTTTGTGCATGCAGCCTTCTATACCCAGTCAGTTAGAACTCACATTACCAAAGTTAATCCTGTAGAAAAACAGGGCATAACAGATACCATTCTACAAAGGCCAATTGTCAAACTATGTCTGATCTTGGAATCTGAGGCAGGAAATGAATGTGAACTACTTTGATTGAACAATTGACAATACGTTAAGTCTTTGAAATGTTGTTTTGACCATACTTGGAGGAATTTCAGTGTAAACTGTGTGAAGGATCGAATTTACAAGTATTGTTTCCAATAGTTTTCTATGTAAATGGTATGTAATATTGAAATGTTATTTTGACCATACTTGGAGATATTATTTGAGTTTCCTCAAATGAGGGTGGGGTATGTAATGGTCAAATTCTAATTTGAATACTTCATATGTATTTGCATATATACAAGATATATGATAGTATTGTAAGCTGATATATACTGTAAAATAGTTTAATATACAAGGCTTATAAATTAAAGAGTTCATAGATATAAGTTGTACACATATGATTTGATGAGTTTGGAGACACTGTATTTATATATATCATATAGAGGTTATGCATGTCCACTAATTTATGAAATGATATAATTTGGATAAAATAGTTTGTCCGTATGGATTAGCTTGTATGGATATATTCTGTTTGTTTTATATTATACAGCAATTTAATGTATCTCATAAACTTGTATTTATTAGTGGCCCCTCCATCATTGATGAACATGCCTATTACATAAGGCATCCTCTTCAAACACTAATCCGCCTTAGTTTGAATCTACCGCGCAGAGCATTTAAAATCTGAGGAGCCTTCATCATGAGCGCACGCGACCTCACTCATGATGAATTGGGTTCTCACTACGAAAAAACTTCGTAAAAAATAAAAAGAAAAAGAAAATAAGAATAACTATCCAATAAGCTTTCCATCATATCGTGGATGTACTTGTGTGGATCTTTGACCAGACGCTGATTCAGGCGTCATTCTTCCTTCTCTGCTCTGCGCTCAGCCTGCCCGGACGTGTCTCCCCACGCTCCGCTGGTTCCGCATTTGCTGCGTCCCTAGTGAGTTTTTTCTCATTTGTTTACTCCGGGATGTATCGAGTAAGGTTAGGATATGTGTAGCAGGAGTGTCCTGGGCTGGTTGCCCGCAGTGCAGTGTATTTTGGGTCGTGTGTTTGGGGCATCTATTTCGGATGTACCCTCGTGGTCCTGTTGTGGACATGTGATCTTTTCACAGTTGAGTTAGCTTGTGATGCAGGCGGCTTTCATTACGCGTTATTTTATGCTGCCTTTTATCTTTCTGATGAGGTAAGCGTTGCTTCTGACGTTCCCAGCGTATTTTTCTTCACTTAGTGAAGTTTTTTCTGGGTCCCGAGTCAGTCTTCCCTTTGTCGGAAGTCTTTACTACAGTGGTGTGTTGGCGGTGGTTCCTGTTGTTATATTTCCAGTGTTTTTGTTTATATTTCAACATTTCTTATGCCGTCTGCTTAGGCCTAGCCAGCCGCTCGTAGCTTGGCCACATGTACAAGTGTTATTGTTTATTTTATAAATATGTCCTACTGTGTCATGTGTATCCTGGTTTAGTTGTGTATTGGCTAATTCCACGGACTATGTTTGTTTCCTGGATTAGTTGTGTATTGGCTAATTCCACGGATTATTGTGTGGGCCCTGGGCTAGTCGTGCTTGGCTTGCTCCCAGGTCCGTTGTGCGTTCAGTTGGTTTCTGAACGGGGTGGGTTACTTTCCGGCGGGTTTTTCTCGGTTTCACCATGAAAAACCCGGCCGAGAGCCGTGTTGGGCCACGCGTGGTTTCAACACAGGCTTGTGTCCCCGGCATGGAGGTGTCTGTGGCTCTCCAGGACTGTGTCTCTGTGTTGGTGCCTGTTTCAAGCTCCCTATGATCCCCGGCGGTCTGGCTGTACCCATCTAACATTGTTCATGCGGACAGATGTTATGAAGTTTTTCTACCCGGTTTTACAAACCAAAAAGAAAAAACCTAGCTGTTGTTGAGGGCTTTCCTCCCCGGCGATCTTTTACAAAGAAGTGGGGACAGGAACTTATGGGGTTAACGTTGTTTACATCTCACCCGGCGGGTGCACCTTGGTAGGGTGGGATGAATGTCTTGGTCATTCAATTTAGTTAACCGATCCATTTTAGTGGTACTTTATGTATCGCCGCCTTCAGACTTATGGCGATCGAAGGCTCAATTAGGGTTAACATCTTTTCACAAATTTTTCACACCCGGCGGGTGCTCCTGGGAGGAGGAAATAAGGAATTTACAATTCCATATAGTTAACCAAGTAATTGAGAGATACGTTAATGTATCGCCGCCTTCAAACTTACGGCGATCCTTTGTGACAATTCGTTAGAAATCAGATCTCGTATCAGCCTGCCCTGTGTTATTCTGCTAAATAATTCTGGTGCCGGCGTCTTTGTGGGGGGTTGTTTTTCCAAAATTGAATCTTGAGACAGTCACCACCAGAAAGACTATGTTATAAACGCCATACTGGTCCTCTATATTATGTCAGAGGGTATTCTTAACTTTCTTAGGACATGTTTAGATATTCGGAAATCTTTATAGAATCCCGCCGCGTAGCGAGCTGTGATCGTTGTGACATCACGTCTCGTTACCCGGCGGGTTATTGACACACGTGTGTGTGTGTGTATGCGATCATGTTGGGTTAACCTTATGAGCATTAATTCCTGGAAATTTTCTTTTTTTCCAGAGCTGGGCCCCGGCGGACCAATACAGACCCTGCAGTAGTTTCCCACCAGTCTCTCTCATGGCTACCTTTGCCCCAGTTTTTGCTTTATGCATTACCCCTACCTGTGCCGGTATCCCTATTTTTGCGCACACTCTTTGCATCAAGTGTGTTAAATGTCTAGACCGTTCAAGGGGTCTGTGGGTGATGCGCAAATGTTCCTTTTGCTCCCAATTAAGTGTCAAAGTCCTCCGCGATAATGATAAGACCGCAGCGGTCGCCTTACGAGAGGTTAGGCAACAGATGGCAGCGTATACTACGATTGTGGCTCATAAATCACTTCAATGTGACAACGTCCCTCTTTGGGATAGGCTTCTTTTTGAGCACCCTCCCCCTAAACGTCCCTCTCGAGTAACTAGTCGTAAACCGGCAGAGACTGGTCAGGGTTCTGTGTCTTCTCCTACTGCTACGGCGAAACGTCAACGAGAGCCTACACCCCCGGCAGCAGCCTCATCGTCTCGGGAGAGATCTCGGTCTAGGTCACCTCTCAGACACCAGCCATCTAGTCTTGCCTCTTCACCATCGAGTAAGAAGAGTAAGACAGAAAGTTCCACCAGTGGTCACGGCGATAAATCCTCTAAATCGAAGAGTAGTTCACGGTCACACCGCAGCCATAAATCTTCAAAGAAGGATTCCCATGATAGAAAGGCCTCACGACATTCACCAGTTTCTAGTGCTTCTCATTGTACCTCTACCCCAGACAGAGTTTGTGTTCGGTCTCAGGGGTCCAGTATAGTGCCTGTACCTAAAGATGATTTACCCATTAACATTTTAACCCTGGAATTGGAGAATTCAGAGGGCTCAGGGGTTGAGAGTGTTGCGGACTCCCAAGGGAGTGTAGGCCAATGCCTAGGTGTTTGGCGATATTCTCAGCCAGGACCTGACCACCCACTTCCGGCTCAAACTATTCACACAGTGGCTGAAGTCCACCGGGACGCGGCGATCCCATCCTCTATTTCTGACTTATCTTGGCAACAAGGTGATACCCCAGCTTCGGCGGGATCTTCTCAGGAGGAACAGGATCATAAAGACGAGGTTTCAATTATATCAGATATGGAAGGGCAAGAGTCAGGTTCAGGCTTAGATGCTGCACAAGATCTTAATGATTCACTAGTCAGTACATCATCAAGTCAATTTGTCACTGCACAGGAAATTGATGGGCTACTCAGTAATGCTTTATCTAAATTTTTTAGCCAACAGCAGGAAACTCCCACAGTGGACTAGGGAGCTCCCACGACAAGCTCTACGGTACGGCCTCTGATGACTTCTATTGCTTTAACTCAGATCCCTCCCCCTCCCCCTCTGTCACCATCAGTGTTTACTAGGCCTGCTACGGCGGCATTGACCACTTCGAATGTAAGGGTTATAACGGATGTCAATCCGCCCCCTCTAGACAGAGCGCCTCTCAGAAAGGTAGCTATGCCCTTGCTTTACGGACCAGACGAGTCATGGGTCCTTTTGACCCCCACTAAACCAGAGATCGCCCAACCTACCTTGTCAGGGGAACTCCCAGTACCGCGTGAGTGGGTCATCCAGGGCAATAAATCTAGGAAATTAAGGGCCTTGGATACTTTGGGCAATGTACTAGATGTCAACATAAAGGCTATACCTAGTTATTATCACCAAGATAATTTTGTTTATGCTGCTAAGCCGGCTTTACCCTCTGCCTCAGCTTCAAAACTATTTTCAGACTGGTCTAAGCATGATGGATTTAATGACATTAAGACTCTGTCAGCTCTCACTCCAGAACTCGATTTGCAAACCGTCACAGACACAGCAGCTAATCCAGTCTTGAAGGTGGGGCAGTTGGGTCCAGGACCTTGGGTGGAATGGGAGGCAGAGGCTCAAAACTTTGCGACCACATTTACTTCCAAAACTTCCCACCAGATCCCTCAAGATACTCATTCTTGGTTCTCCATGCCATGTTCTCCATGTTCTCCATGCCGGCGGAGTCCCTTCAGCTTTGTTTGCTTTCTTAGCTGCCCCTAAAATTAATCTCTGTGAGCTAAAAGACCCTTTCACTACCCCTACCCCAGCTCACCTAGAACGAGAATTTAGGCTAAGGGGGAAAGCTTTTCGTCTGTTCTCTCAATACATAGTGTCTCAACAGATAGCAAAGTCTTTGCTCCGGTCCACTCAGGCAATCGCAGACGCGGACGCCAGACGATCGGTTGAATTGTCCCGGCGACTGCTTCTTCAGTCGTCAATCCAATCTTTGGGTGACATCCGCACCGCCTTGCTTGAGGCGGTACGAGCGAGACAAGACCTCAGAATGTCCTTAGTCCGAAAACTGCCTGATCGCATTGCGAATCAGGTGGTCATGTCACCAGTGCTCACTCCCTCTTTAATGTCCCCTGACGTGTGGCGAACGGTGTTTAATATGGCTCAGGCCTTTAAACACAGTCCCACCCCTTCTAAGAAACCTGCCTTTAACTTCCCCAAACCCAGGCCAGTCGCTAAGGCTCAGCCGGGGGGATCTAAGCCCTTTCTTCCACCTAAGTCCTCCTCCTCCCCTCAAGGTCAGTACAGGCATAGACAGAGTAGGTTTTCAGGTCAGAGAGGATGCGGCCATAATAAACCAGGTCAGGGCCTGTCTTCGGCCAACGCCAGCCAGCCGGCGAAGCGTCCACCACCACCAACTCCACCACCATAAAAAAACTAAAGTCTCTCTCACTCCCGGTGCCAGTATTAAGGCCGGCGGATCCGAGGGTAGTACAGCCGGCGAACCCTTGTCTGCTAACTGGGTCGTTCCGAACGTGTCACCAAGCATGGCCGTTAAACACTTGGGCAAGGATGGTGGCACGCAAAGGCATCACTTGGCAGTGTCTCCGGCGACCTCGCTTACGTCAGCCGACAACGGCGAATTTTGTTTCATTAGAGGTGGAGTCACTGGTCCAGGAAATGATTGCCAAGAATGTCATCATCCCGGTCCCCCCAAATTACCCTGTATTCACGTCCAAGCTATTTTTGGTTCCCAAAAGGGACAGTGTTCAGATGAGACCAGTCGTAGACAGGTCTTATCTGAACCTTCACATTCACAACGAGTCATTCCGAATGTTAACAGTACACCAAATCAGGCTAACACTTCTGCCGGGAGGTTGGATGTGTTCCCTAGACCTGACAGACGCTTATTGGCACGTATCGGTAAACAAAAGGTTTCAAAGGTTTCTGGCCTTACGGATCAGGCACCAAAATTTTGTTTTTCAAAGGATGCCATTCCGTTTGAACCTGGCACCTCGATTATTCACGAAATTAGTCCGGCAAGCCCTGATGCCGTTATTAAAGCAAGGAATCAGAGTGTTGTGGTACCTAGACGACTGGCTGGTGGTGGCAGAGACAGAGCAATTATGCATCAAACATGTCAACATAATTTTAAATCATGTCAAAACTCTAGGGTTCAAGGTAAATCTGGTAAAGTCAAACCTTGTTCCCTTACGAGTAATTCAGTGGATAGGGCTGGTCTGGGACACAGCTGCTCTCACTCTGAGTCAGAGTGTGGACAATCGCAACAGGTTTCGCAGGAAACTGTTCATGTTTCTTCACAGTCTGACTACGACACGAAGGGTCTGGGAGTCTCTGGTCGGCTCTCTCAACTGGATTCAACTAACTGTAATGTTGGGCCGGTTGAAAGTAAAACGTTTAATATTGGAAGGCAACAAATATTTCCCACTCTTACCGGCGGGAAAGTTATGGCCCATCCCAAAATTAATCCACACCTTACTAGCGGTCTGGGCGAAGAGGGAAACGTTGCACTCAATAATGTCATGGACCTCTCCTCCGCCAACAGTATGGGTAGACACGGATGCGTCAGGCACAATAGGTTGGGGATTTCAGTCAAAACAGGGGCACCAGGGTCAGGGGCTTTGGTCCCACTTAGAAATCTCCCACATCAATGTCAAAGAATTACTAGTCCCCTTCTATTTCCTTCAGGCTCACGGCCCTGCTTTAAGGGGCAAGTCGGTGGCCTTCAGAATGGACAATCTGAACGCAGTTCACCGTATTCAGAAACAAGGGTCAACGAGGTGAAGGAAGTTGCTAAACGTGTCGGAAGAGATTTTTACTCTAGCCAACAGACTAGACATTTATCTTCACGCATTTTATCTCCCAGGCGTAGCAAACGTCTGGGCAGACGCTCTGTCCCGGACACAGAGCACGACAGTAGAATGGGAGCTCAAGCAACCCATTTTCAACCAAATGATTGCAGAGCTCTACCATCCACAAGTGGATCTGTTTGCGTCCGAGGAGACTCACAAGCTCCCTCTATACCTCACCCGCCGGACGAAGACGCCGGCAGGGGGGCCAGACGCCCTGGTGACAGACTGGAACAGATGGAGCTCCATCTATCTGTTTCCGCCGCCAGTCGCGTCACTAATGTGCCACGTAGTGAACAAGCTACGAGATTATCGAGGCTTAGTCTCGCTAGTCGCACCCCTGTGGCCGGTGCAGTTGTGGTACCAGCAATTAAAGACGTGGTGCCCGCACCCGGTGTCACTCCCGGTCGGGTATTTCCACTTAGACACGATTGGCAACCTAGCGACCTCGCTGACTTTTGCATTATGGACATTCAGGAGGCCAAGTGGCTAGCACCATACGGTAGAGAGGTGACCAATAAATTATTAAATCAATATACTCAGTCTACGAAACGACAGTATCAATCACATTGTCAAACCTTTACTTCTTGGATCATTAGAACAGAACAGACTGTGCCATCGGTAGCATTAGTTTTCAATTATTTAAATTATCTGTTTGAGCAGAAACGTTTATCTGTGGTAACGTTAAAAAATCACTTAACTGCGATTAGAGTGCCCTTTTTAGACCTTACAGGTCTCTCCATACCGGTAGCGGAGGAAACAGGTTTTATGAGGGCATGTTTTAAACTCCGCCCACCTCCCCGTCAGCTCATGCCTACTTGGTCTCTGGACAAGGCATTGTCTTTACTTCACTCTCGTCTGTACCAAAATACTGCAGATTTTGCATTACTCTTAAAAAAGGCTGTATTCCTTTTGGCTTTGGCCACCGGGAACAGAGTGTCTGAGCTGGCGGCGATGAGCAACACACCTAATTGCCTTAGGTTTGGTAGACTTAATGAATGTATTCACATTGCACCTTCCCCGGGATTTGTAGCCAAGAATGAGCACAGTGCACACGTGTTTTCTGAGTTCACTGTGCCGGCGTTAAAAAGGGGAAAGGTGCACCATAATCTATGTCCAGTGCAGGCTCTAACCAAATATTTGAGAGTGGCTCCTCTCAACCCCCAAGGTGCTTTATGGGTAGCGAGTACGGGTAAACGCTTACTGAAACGGAGATTAGCTTCTCTTCTGGTCGAAGTCATTAAAGAGAATAATCCCGGCGTTGTGGGTAGGGCCCACGATTTACGCAAATGGGCAGCCTCTTTACGTTTCCTGAAGAATTTTTCAGTAGAAGATATTGCGTCCACACAGTTGTGGGCGTCTAATCATACGTTTTTGACTAGATACTTGTCAGTTGCTCTGGACAAACCTTCCTTACCATGTATAGCTTTAAGGCAGAGGGTCTAGGTGGCCCTACTGTCACTTTTGTTTACTTTCAAGGAAAAGGGGGGGGGGGGGGCAGTCAGTGTAACATAGGACACCCTAGACCCCGCCGGAGTATAAGAGCTGTGATACAAGTAGGGTTAATGTGATATGAAAATTTCTCTGCGAGAAATTGTGCTAGTACAATGTTAGTACAAAACAATGGAGTTGTTATAGTAGTTTTAGCTGTGAAAGCAATTTAGTATTAAACAGTGGAGATTTTTTGCAAATGATTTTTCACGAATATTATGGGGTTTATTATGTGCACATGTAAACTTATAACTTGTTATTTTTTGTCACCACTCGTTGAGTGGGGTGCCTTGGTAACTACAGATCTGTTCACAGAATCTCCAGAGTTACCCCCTTTTTTGTCAAGCAGGCTTCTTTGAAGCACACACCTGCTTGAACCCCCTTTTTTGTATTTATATGGTCTGCACCGTAATTAAATATATTTTTCAAAGTAAGAATACTATGTGGTTGTTTGATTATCTGCTTTGCTAGAGTTATGATATGATTACGAATGTCCCCCTCCAGTCTTAGAAATCAGGCATGTTCGTCAATGATGGAGGGGCCACTAATAAATTATAGGTTTGACTCCTGTAAGGAGATAAAGAAAACCTAATATTTAGTAGTGGCCCCGTAATCATTGACGACTGGGGCCCTCCCGACCATCCCCTTCCCATTCGTTGATGTATTAAGGATTTTGGTTTACTTGATATGTCAGTGAAGGAAGAATGACGCCTGAATCAGCGTCTGGTCAAAGATCCACACAAGTACATCCACGATATGATGGAAAGCTTATTGGATAGTTATTCTTATTTTGTTTTTGTTTTTATTTTTTACAAAGTTTTTTCGTAGTGATAACCCAATTCATAATGACTGAAGCCATGAGTGAGGTTGCATGCGCTCATGATGAAGGCTCCTCAGATTTTAAATGCTCTGCGCGGTAGATTCAAACTACGGCGGATTAGTGTTTGAAGAGGATGCCTTATGTAATAGGCATGTTCGTCAATGATTACGGGGCCACTACTAAATATTAGGTTTTCTTTATCTCCTTACAGGAGTCAAACCTATAATTGTGAAATGTACAGTATATACTACAAATATTTTTCTTGCGTATATGTTATATGGTAAATGATAACAACCAAGGTGTTGCCAGGAAAGTGTTTCGAACTATTGGTTTAATTTTGTATGAAGCATCTTGTCAGTGTTTCGAACATTTTCCGAGCCAAACTAGGTAGAGAAGTAGTGAGAGCAGACAGTTTGCTGTGAGCCTCGCCCGAGTGTATACCTGTTTGACCGGGCAAAGGATTACATATGAGCCCAGGATATTTGTGTAGTGTCACTTGGGCGGGACAATGATAGGACGTAACTTGACTGGTCACATTGTTCGGTGAGTAAATCTGATTTAACTATTTGTAAGTTATGTGTAGGATAGGAAACTGTTTAATTCTCCAATTTATGTGAACCTCTTGCTACCATATGTTTGTATAGCCGGCTCGATTAACATACTTCCTGTTATGCCCGGTCCAAATTGGAACGCGAGATATTCTTTGTACAATGAGCAGCTCTCTAACTGGATAGGTATACCTTAAACTTTAAATAAAGAGACAACACGGCAGGATAATAAGCACACAGGTAACAAGTTAACATGGGTTTTATTCAGTTTAACACCTGGTTCATGGAGGAGCAAGACATATATTTTATACCTGTAACCTGGAGATCATCAACAACAATAAGAATAATTAAGACATACAATACTCAGGTTATCAAGTAAGCAATAGGAGTCGGACAATGGGTCCGGACTCAAGGTAATAATAATACTCCTAGGATACAATTATAAGGTATCCAAATGGTGGAGGTACACCTCCTACCCAAATAGATCTCAGAGAGGATCTCAACAAAAGACAAGAGTGCAGTAATGGCAAATGCCGTCTGGATCATGCAATGATGTCCCCGGCATATAGTGACGTTAACTGACTCTAAAGCAATAATGGCCAAGTGGTCATCAACAATGAAGTGGGCTCGGAAAGGCTCACAAATGATATTAATACTATAGGTGTGCTAGATCTCACCTGGCAAAGATTAATCCTTAACTCTAATTGTGTACTAGCAAGGTGCTGAAGGCTGAGGCAACAATCGTCGGGAGCTGAGATAGAGTGAAATCTATTCGAGATATGAACCTGACAGAATGTTAAATGAATTAGGCTAGAAGTTATACAAAGGAACTAGATTACGTATAAATATGTGTTTGTGTTTGATGCTATGGGTCTTGTATAGGCACGCCCCCTCTGTCGGGCTATGGGAGACCAATAACCCGGGAAGGTGCGTATATAAGGATCCCCTGATAGGTATGTATAATGTGTCCCGGCAAGTGGGCTAATTAACGTCAATTAAGTAGGGAGAAGAAAGACCTCTCGCAAGATGTAATGTTAATGAGAACCCCTGAAGATAACTTCTACCACAACCCTGAGTCAACTCTATACCCATAAACTATACAAAAGCACTTAAAGGAGAGCTGTAGTGAAGAGGAGGGCCCGTAGATCGAGGGAGGATCCAGTAGTCCGGAGGGCGGCTGGGCGTGATGACTCCGGAAGTTGGTCCAGGGGGGGGGGGGGCGGCTGGGCGTGATGACTCCAGCTACTGGTCCAGGGTGAGTCACAAGATGATTCCTTAGACCTTGGCGCCTACCACGGGACAACCGGGTTCCTCTTGCACTCCCACAGTGCAGTGATTCCCAAAGGATATGCTGGAGTTCTGCTACAAGGTTTGGGGGGTTATGGTGACTAGCATAATGATCTACCTAGAGTTGCAAGCAGTCTAGATAGTGACATTATAGGTAGTCTAAGGGGGTCAGGGTAAGTGTCTTCCTTCCTTGCTAGTTTGTGGAACTATCAGAACCATGTAGTAAAAAGAGAATCCAGAAAGGGGAGCCCAAAGTGGGTTGCCCAGAATTAGTCCTCTTCCTGATGGGGGGAACCCGATCTGGTAGATCTAAAGTTACTACACTATCCTCATAATCCCTTGAACAAAACCAGGTAGGAATCCTTTGGTACTTGGTTTGTGCACCGCATCGAAGGCCAGAAAGGGGGAGCCCAAAGTGGGTTGCCCAAGCTAGTCCTCTTCCTGATGGGGGGAACCCGACCTGGTAGATCTTCGATCACAGCACACAACTGACAAGTTGAACACCAGCTATCTCTGGCTGTTCTTACCCTGAACTAAAGAATACCAAATGGCAAGCTTAGTTACTGATGTCCAGGCTGGGTGAGTATAAGGCAATCTTCTTGCCCCTACTTATGGCGCCCGGCTTGAGAGGATCAAAGGCGCTGGGGTGGTGTTGGGGCGTGGTGGTTATGTCCTTGTAGCTCTGGGGGTGGCGCGCCTGGACTCTGGCTGTACCTTGTAGCTAGATGCCCCCGGGCAGATTCTGTTATAAGATGGGGGTGATCACTTCCTGGTGGGAGAGGCAGTGGATGAGAAATGGCATGTGCAGGATGATTTTTATAAGAAAAGGTTTAGAACTGCTGCATGGGTTGAACTGCTGGTTTATGCGCTATCCTAGCCCGGGAAAAGGACATGACTTGGATGGCTGCAAGATCCTGAGGGGTTTTGATGGGTGATATAAATGGCTGACTAGGGAATAGAGAGTGAAAGTCTGAAGCAGTTTGGCAGTCCTTGATGGGGGAGATGAAAGGTAAGTTGGTAAACAAATTTTTTTTTTTTTTTTAAAGAGACAATGAACGGAGGAAGGAAAAACACAGATAAAACAAAAAGGTCCATGTGCCTAAAGGCATCCTCCATTCATAAAATGTTTGTAACAACTGGATTTAAACATTTGTAGATTGTAAGTTTGTGGAAAGCAATTCGAGGGAAGTGAATTCCAAAGAGTAGTAGCTCTGGGGATAAATGAATTCTGATAAGCAGAAGTTCTGCATTGTGGAGGAGAAAGTGTAAATTCATGGGTGCTCTCAGCTGCCCTAGTTCTACGGGGAAAGATGTGGAGAGGCGGCACAATTGAAGCAAGTTCCTCGGAACAATTGCTGTGAAAATATCTGTAGAATAATGCAAGGGATGCAACGTTTCTTCGTATGGATAATGTAGGAAGGTCCTGTGTGATTGCAGGGTTATTGATTAATCTAATAGCTTTATTTTGAATTTTGTCCAACTGCCTCAATGCAACCACTCCACTTCCACCCCACAGAGGTGAACAGTAATCCATCTGAGAACGCACATGACTTTTATATATTACGGCAACTGCTCGTCAGTGAAGAATTCTCGAACTCTGTACAGGAGTCCCAGTTTTTTAGGCATTCTTAGCAATGCTTCTAACATAATGTGTCCAGCTCAAGTTAGTAGTTAATGTTACACCTAGAATGTCAATACTAGGGGAAGTGGGAATTTACATCATTAAAAATATATGGGAGTCAGTGAGATTCTGTCGGTTAGAAAATTGAATGTACTTGGTTTTCTGTGCATTAAAGGAAACTAGATTCTCTTGTCCCCATTCATTAATTCTAGAAAGGTCCTGGTTCAGAGAAATTGCAGTGTTTATTTTTGAATTTATAAGATCGGGTTGGGTGAAAGAATTGGTAAATGTGAAGGAACTGTGGAGTGTTGAGTCATCTGCGTAGGAATGTATTGGATTATGAGATCATTGATATGAAATAAAGGAGTACCACCTGTAGTTGGTTGATCAGGCTAGGGAAGTCTGGGATGGTTAGCTGGGTGTTTAGCGTAGTTACCCCTCTGACTTTTCTCTCTGGTGGTAGGGGCCATAGAAGCTGGCTGGGCAGGGTATGCTGGTGTAGTCCACTCAGGTCTTATGTGTCCCACCTGTCTCGTTGATATGCGGGCGATGCGGGCAGGAGCAGGGTGGCTGGCAGGAGTAGGGTTGGCTGCAGGTTTAGTGGCAGCTAGAGATGCGGTCTTATCATCCTGAGACCGCATCTCACTACCGTCGGGTAGAGAAAAGTCCCGACCCCGGGACTGGAGATGGTAATGTCTTGAAGTATTATCTTCGTGGACAGGGGTCAGGTGCTGGAGGAAGTGGTCATAAATGACTCCCTGGTTGGTAGGGGTGGCCATCTTGTCTCCGGTGAGGGTGAGGAGAGAAGAGGAGTCACAGTACCTCAAATGGTCCAGGAGTTGGTGAGGTGACTTGATTACTTTGGTAGAGTCCTTCCGCGCCAGGGTTATCATGTCAATCCGCATCTTGGTGGTGGTCGTCAGCGAGGGCGTTGTCGTGGCTGGAGGTGGTTGGAGAGTGATGACAGAGAGCCTGGCTTGGCCCAGGTCATGAGGTTGTGCGGACGCCGAAGTACCAGGCTGAGGGGAGGAGCTTGGTGCGGACGCCGAAGTACCAGGCTGGGGGGAGGAGCTTGAAGACGCTTGATCCTTAACCTTTCTCACTTTAGGCTGGGACAGGGCTGGTTCCCATCTGGTGGGTGGCTTCACAGGTCTTCCACAGTGGGTATGAGAAGGCAGTCTGAGAAATGGGGGAGATGGAGTTAGAGGTGACATTGAGCGAAATTTGGATATTGTTTTTCGCCTGGGAAGTTGAGAAGGAGGGGAAATAGATTGAGGAGAAGAAGGTAGGGTTTTAGAGATAGGAGGAGTAGGTGAGTTTTTTTTTAGGACGGAAGCTGGGGGTGATAGGCAAAGTGGGAGGTATGTTGGTGAGTTGTGGTGGCGAGGGGGGAAGACTAGACGTGGCAAGGTTAATTAAAGGCGATGGTTGAGAAGGAGGTTGCGGAGGTGAAACGAGAGGAGAGGGAGAAAGAGAGGAGATGTGAGAAGATTTGGGCTTAGGAATGCGGGAAGGGGTGAAGGTGACAGGAGGTGAAAGAGAAGAGGGGGAAGTTTGGGTTTGAGTAGAGAGAACAGGAGGAGGTCGATGTTTAGGAAGGTGAGAAGGGGTGAACTGGTTGAGGCGAGTGGGAAGGGTGACAGGAGGTTGCAGTACAGGAGAGTGAAGGGCAGGCAAAGGAGAATTGATTGGGGGAGTGGAAAGAGGTGGAGGGAGAGGGACAGCATGGTTGAGAGGGACAGGTCCGGAAAGACAGGAAGTTTGAGGGTGAAGATTTGAAACAGGGGTACAGTCAACATCCTGATCAGGCTCAACTACAACAGTAATATTCTTATTAATAGGTTGAAACCTTCTGACAAACCTATTCCTATAAGTGCGAGATTCCCCATGATAGTTAATTATGACCTGGAAACAGTTTGGGATCCTAAGGACCTCAAATGGACCCTTGTACCGTGGCTTCAGTTTGGAGGGTACAGGTAAGATGGCGACCATGACTAGGTCGCCTACTTGGTGAGGGTTGTTCTTGGGGGTTTCATCAGGCTGGAGATCTTGGGTAAACTGGAGCTGACGTAGGCGGTTCCTGAGGTGGACGAGGTTGGTATTTAGACCTGGTGAGGCCTCAGTAGGGGCAGCTAGGTGATGTAGTGGTATGAGGAGAGGTGGGCTCCCAAAAAACATATCATGAGGGGTGATCCCGTTGTCTCTGGGGCAGGTGTTTATTCCCCATTGTATGATGCGAATTTGGCTGGTCCAGTCAGATGAGTTCATCTGTTGGAGGCGTGTCCGGATTTGATTGGCGATGGTTCTATGAGATCGCTCGCAGATGGAGTTTCCTTTTGGCCAGTAGGGTGAAGAGTGGCTGATGTGAAATCCAAACATTTCGGAGATCTGCGTCCAAATTTGTCCGGTGAATTCAGGGGCATTGTCGGAGTTGATTGCCTGTGGCAATCCAAAATAGGGAAAGACATGTTGTAATAATGCCTCGGTGACGGCCATAGCAGTGTGTTCTCTGGCAGGGCAGGCGATCACGTATTTTGAGTACGTGTCCACGAAGGTGATGATGTAGCGGTATCCCCTGTCGTTTTGTAGAGGTCCCATGACGTCCACTGCCCAAAGTTGCCAGGGTTTAGAAGTGATGAGTTTGCCGGAAGGTCCTGGGGTGCGTGTTTGGTCTTTTCCCAGGGTGCAGGCACGGCAAGCTTCAGTGATTTTCTTGGCTGTGGTGTAGGGGCGAGGAGTCCAGTAGATGTCTTTGAACGTGTTCACCAACTTCTTTTGGCCTAGATTGATCCCGTTGTTGGTGTACAAGGAAGACATCATTTGTTCAGCATCCTCAGGCCCTAGTACGATCTGGCCTTCGGGGGTAAAGAGGGCATCACCCCTTCTTTGTAAGAGGCCAAAAAGTCGGGTGGAGATCCAAGTTGGTTTGTCGCTCCGGAGGTAGGCCTGGATGAGAGGGGGAGTGGTAGTAGGTGGTGGTCGAGGTTCTTGGATGGCGTTGAGTTGTTCTGGTGCCAGTGGGAGCCGGGATAAGGCGTCTGCATTGGTATGGAGTTTTCCCGGCCTGTAGGAAATCTCAAAATCAAACTCCTCAAGTGATTCTCGCCAATGGACTGTTAGGGCATTCTTAGAGTCAGATTTCCTGAGCCATTGTAAGGCTTGGTGGTCAGTGATGATGGTGATCTTGACGCCAGCTAGGTAGGCCCGGATGTGTTGGAGGGCCCAAACGATGCCTAAGCATTCTCTTTTAGTTACCGGGTAGTTGGTTTCTGCCGGGGTTAAGGTCCGGCTGGCACAAGCAATGATGTGCTCTCGTCCTTCTCGATTTTGGGAGAGGACTGCACCGACGCCGAGAAGGGACACGTCGGTGTAGAGTCTAAAGGGTAGTTGGTAGTCCGGAAAAGAGACGACAGGGGAAGACACGAGTAGGTCCTTGAGGGAGGTGAAGGCTTGGAGACGGTCGGGGGTCCACACAAAAGGTTCTTCCTTCCTAGTTAAGTCGTGTAGAGGTCTGGCAATGGTGGCGAAATTCTTCACAAACCTCCGATAGTAGGAGGCAAGGCCTAGGAAAGCTCTTACTCCTTTTACTGACTTCGGGGGTTGGATCTCCTGGATGGCTTGGAGTTTCTTGGGGTCAGGTGCAAGTCCTTCTTCTGACACCAGATGTCCTAAGAATTGGACCTGATGTCGAGCCATGGTGCATTTAGTAGGCTTCAGCTTTAATCCGGCTTGTCGGATCCTCTGGAAAACTTGGCGGAGGCGTTGGAGGTGTTCTGCCCAGGTACGACCAAATACTATGATGTCGTCCAAGTACGCCAGACATGTTTCCCAAGTTAATCCCTGAAGTACAGATTCCATCAGTCGGGAGAAGGTGGCGGGACCGTTACATAATCCGAATGGCAGCACTGAGAACTCGTAAAGCTTCCCTTGGCTGGTGGAGAAAGCTGTTTTGTTTTGGTCGGTGGGGGTGACGGGGACCTGCCAGTATCCGGATTGCAGGTCCAGTGTGGAGAACCATCTGGCCCCTTAGAGGGAGTCTAGGGAGTCGTCGATGCGTGGTAGTGGGGTGGCATTTTTGATGGTGACATCGTTGAGTTGTCGGTAGTCGATGCAGAATCGAGATGACCCATCCTTCTTCTTGACCAGTACCACTGGAGAGGACCAAGGGCTAGTTGAGGGGTTGACGGTGCCAGCTTCTAACATCTCTGCAACTTGCTTCTGTTCTTCTTGGCGCTGAAGGGGGTTCTTTCTTCGTATAGCCTGTCTGACTGGGGGTCCAACAGTGTGAATGTGGTGTTCTAGGACATGGTGTAAGGGGGGGTTTTCGTAGTCTTTACTTTTCTTTTCTAATGTTCCTGGACTTTGCTGTTACCCCCGCCTTATTTATTATTTCCTTGTTCATTCCCTTTTTGTGTTTCTTCCTTACTTGATGATTGGTCCAACTTATTACTCTGGTAGCTTAATGGCCGTTGCATGCAAGGAAATACAGGTGAATGAATGCAAATGGTCTAAATGACACAGGATAAATAAAAACACAATATACCGTTTGGTATTCTTAACTATATTAAAACACTGTAAAGAGAAATACACTTTTCACTGTGATACACAAATCAATACGATTATTACTTTAGTCAACCACGGAATATATCGGTATTATTGGCGCAATGAACTACTTCTTATCACCACATCAAAGTTAACTAAAACCCTTCAACAGGTGACCCCAAGGCCACTACCCTAGTAAACACACACTCGGTCACTAGGTTCATAAGGCGTACAACAGCTCACAATGGGGTGAAGGTTAGCTCAAGGCTCAATAACACCAACAGCATCCTGTCTCAGTACAGCCACTAGGTCATGTCCACTGGGGTGGACACAGGACACTGCACCTGGTACTTCTCCCTGGACTTTGCTCCTGACCTGGGGCCTGGTATTAACATTACCATTAATAAAACTGACAAAATTCTATATCTTAATTTATATCAACATTACAAAAGTGGTCAAATGTGTCAATTAAGAGACAACAAAAGGAGGATGTACATTATTGGGTTACAGATAAAATTGACTTAGTTGACCCTCAAAAATATATAAAGAAAAATGGTCCAAATAGAAAACGGAGGGTTGGAGATAGATATAATTTACTTAGTTGACCCTCAAAAATAAAATGGTTTAAAATAGAAAACTGAGTGTAGGCGTATATACACCCTACTCACAAAGGAATGTTGGTTACATTAAGTTACATATACTGAACTTGGCATACGGGATATCATTGCTGTGATAATACTACACTAACATAATACAATTAACATTATCTTATACATAATTAATAAGGTTGGCAGGACAAATAATATGGAATTTGAAATCTAAATGATTAATTATCAGACGGAATGAATAATTTCACCTTCGACCAAGACAAAGGATGTCGTATAATTTCGTAGTTACATATAAGAAACTGGGCTTAAAAATGGTTTTAAAACTTATCTTAAATACTTCACAATTCACTTCAACTCACCTTCAACTGAAGGTTTTATCTAAACACAACACAAAAGGGAAATTTATACTGAGTTAAGCCAAATATTTCCCTTTAGTCCGCCCGAGGCTGGCGACTGGGAGGGAATGACGCTGGCACTCTCGGCTCTAGGCTCTGTCGGACTCGGGGTCAGCGTCCTTTGTCACAACAATAACCATACCTTGATTAAATGAGCTCCTCAACTTACTTAGAGTCTAATAAAACTTTCAAAGGATAATTGAATTACTTTTATATGATGCAACGAATTTCAGGCACAAACATGTTAACTATTACTTACGATATCCTAGGTAAGACTATAGTTTTTAAGTTGGAGGTAGGACTCATAAATTTCCACCTGTCAAACCCCCTTGAGGTGGGCACTTGTCGCTAAGCCTCAGAATCAGGGTGTCACACTAGAGACTCGGTTCAAGCAATTATTAGGCCAAATATTAGCATTATACTAGATTCACAAAGATAAAGTTATGCTTTGCAATTAACTTTATACACCTGGAAGTGATTAAATGGCCAAAACAAGTAAATTTCATTCCAATTCCAAAACAACATTGCTTCGATTGTGACACCCCTTTTCTAAACTTAATATAACAATACCAAACAATTATATTTAATATGTAAAGTTAGAATAATGACCCTCGTACCTATGAGACACCATTGGGCCTTTTTAATTATTTCTTTCTAGTTATTACAATTTAATATATGTCAACTGATATCTTAATCACGATAATAACATAATACCGAACATTTCACCTAATCTCAACACTGACTGGGTCGTTATTGGGCTTAAAGTGAGTGAACAGTAAAAGTCTTGGTGTAAATATTGCCAACATCAAGCCTAGTCAATTTAGACCCCTTACAATGGGTGTGGCCTACATCTTGGGAGTTGGTGGCAAAGATGTCCTGGTATTCGGCCATTAACTGGCACAGATCGTCCTTTTGTTGAGGGGTGAGGTGAGTAGGAATGTCTGGGAGTGATGGAGTTGATGCAGGAATGGAGGTGGTGGTGTCGGTTGAAGGCTGGTCATCATAAGTCTCTAGTTCTTTGATGGTGAGACCCCTGGGTAGGGTGATAGGGTGGTTGGAGATGTTGGCTATTCTTACTGCATATTGTTTTAAAATGGCAGGAGCAGTGAGACAATCCCTGTCAAAAGGGCTCTGAAGAGAGGGAGTGTGAATGAGTTCTCCGTTGAGGGCTGGATGGATGGGTACCCAATGTTCATGTTGTGGCAGCAAGGTGATGGGTAGAATGGTGATGGCCGATGCAACACGGATAGCTTTCAAGGTTTGAGGAGGGTCATGGAGCGGTGTGGCAATCTTCGGAGTGGTGAGTCCTGGGGGTTTGGTGGAAAATAACAATCTTCTTTCAACACACTGGATAGTAGTGCGAAGGGCCGTGAGAAGGTCGAATCCCAGGTATCCGTCGTAGGTGGTTTCTTGGGAGGGAAATACCATGAAAGCATGGTGATGGCCGTGGTTAGGTTGAGGGGTGGCCACATACAGTGGGGCCGTGATGCCAGTACTAGGAATAAGGTTGTCGTTGGCATCAATGAGGGTGGTGGACGAGTGTTGAATCGGTCCAAAAGTGTTGTGATGTCTCTGGTGGTAAGAGGAAAAAATACAGGATCTTGAAGCTCCGGTGTCGACAAGGAGTCGAGAGTTGACTCCCTGGATGGTCAGGTGGGTGTAAATGGGAGGCTTTATCATATCATAGCTGCCCCTATCTCGAGCCCCCGCCAGTTTGCAAGTTGGTGGGCGGGGGCGGTCTAAAAACCCGGTTTGATGACTTCCGGCTCGATTGTACTGTGGTCATCCGGGTCACCAACCTCTGCAGCTGTCTCGTCGTAATCCTCAGCTCCTGCGGTGCCGTCTTCTTGGATGGTGGCAACTCTTCTGGAGGGCTTCAGCCAGGGAATCTGTCCCCAGAACAGTGGAACCCTCGAGCGTTTGGCCAGCAACTCGGCAAAAGACCTCTTCAACCCATTCATAGGGCACTGGGACCCGCAGGGCTTCCAGTCTCCAGGCTTGACTCTGGCCCATTCTTCCGGCTTGTCCTGGTTGCGGCTAGGGTGGTAGGTTGGTCCGGAATGAACTCCTTGTGGCTTAGTGGGAGCTCGTTGGATACCCGCGATCTTTCCTTGCTCCTGGGACTTTTGCAGGGCCAGAATACGGCGTATGATAGGGAGGTCTGTATCATATCCGGCCGGTTCTGTGATGGCAAAGTGGTCCCGGACTGCACGCGGAAGGATCCTCATCAGGGTCCGGCGGACGTTCTCCTTTCTCTCTGCAGCTGTAGCCGTTGTGAATGCGGTGGAAGCCAGCCTGGTAAGCTTGCTGATGGTAGCGTCGAGGTCCCCGTCGTAGGTGATGGCGTGAAATTGCTGGTCGGCTATCACAGTACCTAAGACGGGGTTAATGGCAGTTTTAGTGTATGTTTCAAACTGTTCCCAGGTCATTCTGGGGTTCTCTATTACATAACTGGAAACTAGGGCCATAGACCGCCCTAGCTTCATGACTACAGTATGTATTTTAGGGGCAACTTCATCTTTAAATATGATGTCAAGCACTGGCGTGACAACCTCTAAATAGGTGGCAATGTCAGTTTCCTCTGGTCTGAAAGGAATAATATCCAGTGCTTTCCCTGCCATCCTGACTACTTATCCCTGTCGTGATACTCTCAAAATATTTAAAGCAGGAAAAACCTGAGAGGCTACCTTCGAGAAAGAGACACCGCTGCCACCAGTGTTATACCCGGTCCAAATTGGAACGCGAGATATTCTTTGTACAATGAGTAGCTCTCTAACTGGATAGGTATACCTTAAACTTTAAATAAAGAGACAACACGGCAGGATAATAAGCACACAGGTAACAAGTTAACATGGGTTTTAAAATGCCCCAGAACAAGAAGCCCACCACAGAAGCCACGAGCGAACACCACACAGAAACACCTGAAAGAAAGGTCCACAGAACGAAAGGACCAGCTGACCGAGCCAGCCAATTCAGACAGGCCCAAGCCCGCAGGGCTAAGCAGCTCCAGGCCGCACCTACATACCCCTTCTAAACTGACCATTTTTCCACACCTCACGTACACTACCCCCTCGTGTCCTACACTTCTAACTACAATGATGATGAACAGGAAGATACATTCATATTAAAAACACCCATGCCCTGTCCCTAGGTTGAGCCAAAGCCAACAAATCAGACAGCCATATATCTATGTACGTTCTTACATCCGAGAAGTAGATGATATATATCTTAGCAGTTAAAACACCCACGCATGTCCCTAGACCTCGTATATAATTTCCCATGACGAGTATAGATATATGTAACCCGTGCTCAGTCGCCCCCTTGCATTGTTCCTCTAGTAACTAAGTGTTTCTATAATAGTAACTGCCACCAGTATTGATACGACATAGCGGCACTGTCCTTGTGTCGTATTATGCCAAGTGCAGATCAACCAGGTTTCATCACCTTATTAGGACGACGACTGTAATGTCGTCGTTCATCGATGTATTCAATCCTTAGGTTACGTATTTTTTGTTAACATTCCCTAATACATCTTGTCTTGCCAGACTAAGTTTCTGAAGACTCATCGCCCATCAAATCTATGTATTCAATCCTTAGTTAAGTATTAATGTTAACATTCCCTAACCTATCTTGTCTTGCCAGACTAAGTTTCTGAAGACTCATCGCCCATAAAATCTATGTATTCAATCCTTAGGTTAAGTATCTTTATCCGCCATTGTGTTCACCTTTTTCCATTTACTTTTCCACAATTGTCATACGTCTTCCACTTACCTCCTTCGTATCCACAGTCCACACTACGCCATATTACTTCGTGTCCTACACCTCTTAACCGCCCGATTCTACCTACACGATGATGAACAAGAATATACATTCATATTAAAAACACCCATGCCCTGTCCCTAAGTTGAGCCAACGCCAACCAATCCGACAGCCCTATATCTATGTATGTTCTTACATCCGAGAAGTAGATGTTAAAAAGAAACCACATGTCCAAACTCATAAGAAATTAAAGATACCCACGGGTACACCAAGATATAGAACCATTGCCCCCATAAGACTTAGACAGCCATGACTACAGATGTTAGCCACCATGCTGTAACGTAATCCTTACCCCAACCAGAGATTGTATATATAACCTTTGTTACCAGTATCTATCATAGTACCTCGAAACAATAACGCAGTACCCCTACGAACTGCCGCTTTCCTTTGGTCTATATTTCATAGAAAACGCAGTTCCCAGGGACACCTAGACGTACAAAAAATCGTGTCAAATAATAGGTCCATAACCCCTCGTATGTACGAGAAATAATACACCATGTTTTTCCCTACTTTATCCACAGTCAAGCACACACCTACAGTTAACCTCCTTCTCCCCCACCGCCCCACAGTCCACATGATTCTATCTTTTCCAGACTCATATACCACCCCGTATTTACATCCCCCGGTAGCATTTGGCTAACGTACTTTCACTGTCCTTTCAAACTCCAATATCAATTGTAGCCTAATGCCACCCCCACGCCCAGAGACCTTAGGGACAAATTTCCCTGTAGCCCTCTGAGCTTCCCCCCCCTCTCATTAAGATACCCGCACTTCTCGACTCTTGTCCGACCTAGCCTCTCTCTCATACCTCTTGAAGATCCTTGATTTTTCCGTTACTAACGCTCTCCAACCTTTTATATATATACTCCTATCCAGCCTACCTTCACTTAGTAGGCCAGAACAACATTAGAACTTTACTAACCCCTTGCATGCCATCTATTCTCTTACAACCCATTCACAACCCTGCACCCCATGGTCGTCGGTGCGAGGCTCGCCGCTTCGCCAGTAATTAATTTCTATTGCCATACTTCCAGATAAATGTGGCAGAGTTAGCAACCAGTCTCCACCACATCCAGCAAGCCATGCAATTAACAGCCAACCGATTACACCCAGCTAGCCAAGGCACCTTCGGTTTTGATATTAAGAACACCCACATCTGTCTCATAAACAGAGGGTTATTACAAACACTGGTGATATGGCAAGCCCCTAGCCACAGCCGCCGGACGACCATCCCAGAGGGAGAGCGCCCGGCTACCCCTTTTTACCCACCCGAGGAGGGAGACCCCCACCCCCGCGGAGGTATACCTGATCCCTGTTTTGACTTCCGGGTCATTGCCAGGTAGCCTAGGAATTCTTCCTATCAATGAACTAACCATGCATGTCTAACCCCCTTACTCACTTCTCTATACCCACAATAAACCATCCACCTGTTTTGCATACTCGGATAGTCAAATTAGCACCTCAGCTATGCAATAGAACAAAGACTGAGCAAAATAAGAGAGACGCCCCTATCACAGCTGTCCCAGTCCTCCCCGCAAAGTAGATCCAGTCTCCCTTCCATAAATACTTCCAGTATAGCCAAAATAGTACCTTTTACTAAGGCTCAGTTATATCACAAATTGAAGGCTTCCTATAGCCATGTGCCACAACAGTAATCACCATCTTACCCAGTCCCCATATCTATTGAGAGCTCAAATAAGTCCATAAGACTCGAGGTCCCTATTGTCTACAGGGTCCAGAACCGAGCCTATAAACCTAGCTCCCGCCCCCAGTCAAATCAGTTGAAAGTTAGACACCAACCAGTGGTCACTACCCTGAAGTTAACCTCTAGCTCTGCCCTTGTGTTGTTCCTGAGTTGAGAGATTCCCGAGCCGGCAGACTCCATGGCAGAAGTTAAATAGAAGAGCTGTCCATGTACAAGTCCCAACGTGCACCTTATAACCTTCACACAAATTCGTGGGTATATAAGTGTGTAACCAGCACCGATCGTCAAGAGATCCGACTTGAGAACTTCCTACATTTTGGACCACCTGGACGGCCGAGGAACCAGTCGTTAGCCCCCAACATCACCGGAAGCAAGATAACCAGGACCAGACCTACAAATACTATTCAAGATTCATGTTACTAGTACTAAGTGTTATAGTACCAGTTTGACACTCACTTATTAACTTTCTATGAAGTGGCTATAACCTTGCCCAGTGTACTCATATTTAACCATTCCATTTGGGACGTACTAAGCGTATCAGTGTTCATTAATTAACAGGCGACATTGACTCTCGTAATTACCTTATTCAGATATTAAAGGTGGGGGCTCATGGGTTGAGGTAAACATGGAAAAATAATTGCCAACCTGCATATAATTATCTTGTAAAATGCAATGTCACTGAAATAATTATTAACAATGGTATAAAGGATTTTGCGGATCGTCAATACCGGGCCTGTGACGTCATAGTGACGTCACACCAGTATCCTTATCCTAGAGTGGATGGTGGACTTATACTGGTGTGACGTCACAGGCCTGGTATAGACGATCCACAAAATCCTTTATACCATTGTTAATAATTATTTCAGTGCCATTGCATTTTGCAAGATAATTATGTACAGCTTGGCGATTATAATTCCATGTTTACCTCAAACCATGAGCCCCCACCTTTAAAACCCTAGTGATATCTAACGTTCGCCCACTGATTTGTGTTCTACGTATTTCTGCCATAAGAATATAAATCTTAGATCAGTACCCCCATGAGGTTACTAGAGATTCCGTGTTCTAAAATATACGCATGTCTAATCCTAACTGTGAGCTGCTACTTGGGCACGCGACCAGCCAGTATGAGATCAAATCAGTGAAATTGAATTAAATGAATATATTGAGGTCTTCCAGTATAATAAAACTTGCTAACTAAACCCGTGATCAGAAGAGTATACCTGAACGTTGGAAGTGGGAGACTAGGCTCCATCCAGATCCGCTAATGCTAGCAGTTCCCTTCTATATTTTGTTTTGTACGAGAATTACTATTTTTCTATGCTCTTTATTCATCTACTTAAATAAAATTGATCGTGTGTCGTGTTACCGTGTGTTTATTTTGTGTTCTCTATTCCTCATACCTTGTATTGTGCATGCAGCCTTATATACCCAGTCAGATAGAACCCACATTACCCAAGTTAATCCTGTAGAAAATCAGGGCATAACATTGGCGGCAGCGGTGGTTCTTGATTCGGATAAAAGGTTGCATTACATTGCAAGTTTGGAACAGCCAGAACACGATAACATCATGGTGCACCGTTCTCACATTCCCATCATTCATTATGATGGAGAAACTTATGAGATCGAAACATTCATGGACATAGTGAAACCCGTACTTGACCTAGTTTATACCACGGACGCAGAAAAAATAGCCGTAACCTTAACGCACCTGGGAAAAGCCGTTTCCCTGGTTGCCTATCAAGTGCACCCTGCTCTCACCGGGGACGAATTTCGCCCAATAGTGATAGAAGCCATTAAGCCTTCGTTGGGCGTTTTCGTGGCCCACACCCGTATCCAAGACACTAAATTCGAAGGCGATTTAGATGCCACCGTGAATAAGATTGCCCAACACATAAAAATTTCTTTCCCCACGTTGACCAGAATCCAACAAGAACAACAAATTCTGGTCAACCTTGTATCTATATTGCCCTCAGCAGTAAAAGACCATTTCCATATGCACGATTTCGTCGGATACCAAAAAGATCTCATCACGATCCGACGTATTTTGGCCGTGCGCACAGAAGCACCCACCCAAATCGCTGCAATCAAGAGGTTTCACACGCACCCGCAGCAACCCGACCACCTAAACTCCAAGAATGCCTACCCAGCCTCATCCTTCCACAACAGACCCACATACCCTTTCGGCAAGCCCCAACCCAGTAGACCCCGGTTCCAACCTACCCAGCCACGCAGAATCTTTATCCGGAACAGGAACTACAACACCTACCAAAGTAAAAACCCTACCTTAGTAATTATCAACCCCTATGATTTCCCTGCCTGCAATGCTCAGTGTGCTTTCCATCAAATTCGTGACTCAGCCAAACCTCGCCCCTTTACTCCTTGCATTTCTGTAAATGAAGAGGAGTTGGGACAAGAGGAAGAGATGGAAGAAAGACACACTGGAGAAATAGCCCCTAACATGACCTCAGAGGATACTGAGGAAACCCTGGAGGAGGTAGATACCGATTCCCAAGATTTTTAAAGTACCCCCCGCCCAAGATGGCCTCGGCGGGGGACGCCATAACTGACCGCACTGCCCCCATTTATTACATGGCCAAAATCAAGGACATTCCTGTCCGCTTGTTAACCCGTACAGCCCCAGCGACGCGTCTGACGTGTCGGCGATGTATGTAACGCACAGCCCCAGAGACGCGTCTGACGCGTCACCCTAATTGCGCCGACCGTAACCTCAGGTGTAGCCACTCAAGAGGGCTCAGATTTGTATGGAAACTGGGTACGTATCCCACGCAACCGGGCCGATGGTTGAAAACTCTCAAAGTCCACGTGCGTGCGCGTGAGCGCGCAATAACCTGTTTTTTTGGGGAAATTGCCTTCAATTTTTTACTCTTGTAAAATACGTTTTCGGGGGCTCTGTAGGACCATTCTTTAAGCTTTTTGAGCTGTGTTTCGTGGTTTTTCCTTCATTCCTAACCCATTCGCTATTGTTTCTGGAATAAAACCATTTTTTGAAAACCGGCCGGGTTCTGGTGAACAAACATTACAAAACTAGCCGGGGCTCCACGGGTTAATCGACACGGGAGCTGCCAAGTCATGTTTGTTCAAAAATTACTATGATCAACACCACCGACTATTTGGCCCTTTGTTAACCACCAAAGCAGAACTAATCTCAGCTGCTGATACTTACTTAAATCTCCTAGGAGACACTTTACCCCTATCAGTAACCACTCCTGCCCCCCATGCTCGTTGTTATCACACATTCACAGTATTTTCCTCCAACTATAAACATTACGATGGTTTCCTTGGACTTAACCTCCTTCAAAAACTCCAGGCCCAGGTCGACTGCGGCCAAAGACTGATATCATTCAAAAAATTCCAACCCAAAGCCTCTGACAAACCCATCACGCAGAAACCCATTCATAAAAAAAAAACCCCAGCTTCCCCCTCAACAAACCCTGAGTCAGGGTTACCAAATTGCAGCTAGCACTAAGGTGACCCCTAAACCCTCCCCTTGCCCTGACTCCCCTCCAAATCTCACCCCATTCAGTAAACAAATGCCTCACACAAAAGAAGACAAGTCCAAGCAACTCCCTCTCGGTAATTCCCTCCATTCTCTTCATTCTGTCCCGGATAAATCCTCCCATGTTTTCAGGACAGACTCTGATATGTAACCATCATTCCATCCAATGTTTATGTACACATGTTTCCAGGAAAAATGCCGATCAATGTACCCAACAAAATTTCCCCCATGCCCCCAGAAATGTTCAGCTATCCCACAACCCACAACAATTCCCTTGTGACAATTTTCCGTCAATAGCTCCCTTGCCCCCCCACACAATTCACACCCCTAGAAAAATTCACAACCCCACACTTGACTCACCCTCTCATGACAAACAAACCCACCCGCCCTACATCACTTTTAACCAGACTTTGACTGCCACCAAGAAAGTTCCCCACGTTCGTCCTGTGAACAACACCACATCAATACACCTGTCCTCCACCAATAACCCATGTTCTACACCTAACTTTTTCCCCACCAACCCTCCACAGTCCCCCCCACAAATTCCGTTTTCTAACTCGCTCACCTCTCACCACTCTGAACCACCCGCACGCGCCGTTAATCCCCCCCTCACGCGTGCCGACCGAGAGACACAACCATGTTCCCACCATGCCCCCAGAAATGCCCAGCTAGTCCACACCCACCCCGATTCCCCTTGTGACAGTTTTCCGTCAGTAGCTCCCTTCCACCCCCACACAATTCACACCCCTAGAAAACTTCACAACCCCACACTTGACTCGCCCTCTCATGACAAACAAAACCACCAAATCCATAATTATAAACTCCAAACAAACCGTCACTGCCACCAACAACGCTCCCCAAATTCCTTCTAACCACCACATATCCTTACATCAGTCCTCCAACAATAACCCATCTTCTATATCTCACGCTTCCCCCACCAACCCTAGGCAGTCCCTCCAACAACTCCCGTTTTCTAACCCCTTCGCACCACGCCCCACTGATCCTCCCACACGCGCCGTTAATCCCCCCCTCACGCGTGACCCACACCAAAGCGACCTTGCCCCCCTTATAAGTAGCAAGCACCTGCTCGCCAGTCAATCCCCCACCATCATTAGCCCAGCTGTAGTTCAGGATAAATGCCAAATTCCCCCCACCATCAAAAATGGGTGAACCTGCGGCCCATACCCCAAACGCACATGATATTTTCCCCCACTACCACGTCCCCCATCCCCCATCGTTGCCTCTTACAACCCGCCATCATTTCCGCTCGCATCAACCACATTCGCGTGGCAAATATCTCAGAAGAATCCCTGACAATACCAAAAGGTCTCATTATAGGAGACCTCGAAACTTTCGATGACCTCCCCATAGATTTTAACGACACCCCTACCAGCCTCCAATTGCCCCCTCTCCCTGAGACATTATCTGACCACCAAAAGAACGGCATGTACGACCTACTGCTGGAATTCAGTGACGTGTTTGCCCAACAACCCACCGAAATCGGACAGACTGATGTAGAACACATTATTAACACCACAGGCCCCCCCATATGACAACCATCCCGTAGAAAGAACCCCATACAACGTCAGGAAGAGGAACGCCAAGTCCAGGAAATGTTAGAGGCCGGGATTGCCACCCCGTACATTAGTCCCTGGTCTTCCCCTGTTGTCTTAGTCAAAAAGAAAGATGGGACAACCCGTTTTTGCGTCGATTACAGGAGGTTAAATGACGTAACCATAAAAGACGCTACGCCCTTACCCCGAATAGACGATTCCCTTGACTCCCTACACGGATCCAAATGGTTCACTACCCTCGACTTGCAAGCAGGGTATTGGCAAGTGCCTATCAAGGCCGAGGACCAAAAGAAAACAGCATTTTCCACTAGTGGTGGCCATCACTATGAATTTAACGTCCTACCTTTTGGCCTCTGTAACGGACCCGCCACTTTCTCCCGTTTGATGGAAGCGGTATTACATGGCCTGGCCTGGGAAACCTGCCTAGCCTATCTGGACGATATTATTGTGTACTCACCAACCTGGGAAGAACACCTCCTCAGGTTGAGACAAGTCCTCCAAAGAATCCGAGCCGCCGGGTTGAAATTAAAACCCTCAAAGTGTGTGATTGCCCGGAATAAGATAGATTTCCTCGGACACGTGATATCTGAACATGGTATTGCGCCAGACCCAAAGAAACTTCAAGCCATACAAAACCAACCCCCACCCACCACTGTTAAAGGTACGTTCGTTTCTAGGTTTAGCCACATACTACAGACGTTTCGTCCCCAAATTTGCCACCATAGCCAGACCCCTCCACCAACTCACCCACAAAGACACCCCGTTCACCTGGACACCTGAAAGAGACCTCGCGTTTAACACTTTGAAGCAAAAGCTAATCCAAGCCCCGATTGTCGCTTTCCCTGACTACCAAAAACCTTTCCGTCTTTATACCGACGTATCTCTGTACGCCATGGGTGCAGTTTTAGCTCAAGTCAGAGACGGAGAGGAACATGTGATAGCGTATGCCAGCTCCACCCTCAACACAACAGAATTACACAGCCACCAAGAGAGAGTGCTTAGGGATAATTTGGGCACTCAGCCACTTCCGGTCATTTGTGTTGGGCGCAAAACTCGACATAATCACCGACCATCAATCTTTACAATGGCTGCGTAGGTGCGAAACTAACTCAGCCATTTTGGTACGTTGGAGGGAGACACTAGAGGACTACGACTTTACCATACAATATCGTCCAGGCAAACTCCATACCAATGCAGACGCCCTGTCATGTTTGCCAGTACCAAAAGACCCCCCCACCAACCTAGCCGCCTTACAAAACACTGAGTTAGTATCTACCCCCACCCCCCGACATAATGCCCCCTCAGCCCCCTCCCTAATTCAATCTTGGGAAGCAAGAATCAGATCCCCCTGGCCTGGATACCGTTAAATGTCTTCAGGGGACTGACTCGCTGGGGAGATCAACTTGCCACAGACACTGGTCACATAACCTTGGACCCCACCATTGCCCATGACTGCATGATTGCCATCCACGAGGGAAACGGCATACATCTTGGACAAAAGAAGATGTTAAAGATCTTCACAGACCAATACTGGACCCCCAACCCCTCCAAAATTGCACAACGAGTGACAGAATCCTGCAAACCGTGTTTATTGGGAAAGGATAGATCACGCACCCCAGGCCCAGCTGGTACCTTGTCGGCTACCAAACCATTCCAAGTCCTATCCCTCGACATCATGGGCCCGTTTCCTCCTTACGCTGGCAAGCGCTATATCGTCACCTTTGTGGACGTCTATTCAAAGTTAGTAATAGCCTGCCCAGCTAAAGACCACACAGCCACCACAGTCGCCACACTGCTTGCCACAGAAGTATTCCCTATATTCGGTCTGCCCCTTGCTCTTCTATCCGACAATACCCCCGAGTTTAGTGGACACGTTTGGCAACAGTTCACCCAACAATGTGGCATTAAGATTAAACACTCATCCCCATACTGGCCTCAAGGAAATGCTATATGCGAACGCAGCCATCGCACCATCAACAATCAGTTGCGAACAAAAATGATTGCTCTTAACACCACAGACTGGCCATCACAACTAAAAATGATACAATGGGGCATGAACACCTGTCCCCGAGAAGACGGTATTTCCCCTCATGAACGTGTTTACGGCGTAGCCCCCCTGTTACTGCCGTTCCACCACCACGCTCACCTTCCCTCCACCACCTCCACAATTGACCCATTGCAACATCTGCAAAACACCCTCCATACCGCCCAAACCTGTCAGGACACCAAAACTGATAACACCAATGACAAAAACCCTTTCGCCATCCATGACAATCCATGGTAGCCAACCTCCCTATCACCAACAAATTAGGCCCTCGCTATGTCGGGCCCTACACCATCACACAAGTCCCAAACGCCTATCAAGTCACCATCGACTATCACGGCGTGACTCGCACGTTCCGAACTAGATTCGTCCGAGCTTTTAAACCACTCCAACCACAAGACAATACCCCACCCCACACGGCTGAACCAGAATTAAACACCCCTACTAAACCGTACACTCCACCTATGAAAATCCCCACACAAACCCCTAAGGACCTAAGCCCTCCGACACCGAACAGACAGATCATTCCTCAACATACCCCCCGCATTAACCTCCACAAACCCCAAGCCCCAACTATCACACCCTCCTCCACCATGACACCTTCGTTCACTTCTGATAATCAAGTACCTCCCCCGCTTATCCAAATACGAAAGCCTCCCCCCACAACAGAGACTCTGCCGTCTAGCCCTGACATACCTTCCCCAGGCACCACACTAAGAAAACCACACACCCCACCCAAAACCAAGTACACACCCAAACACACCACACAATCTACCTCAATAACCTCACGCTACAACCTACGCCCACGACACAAACTTTTTAAAACCTCCAGGAAACACACCCTGCTAACCAAATTCCGTAGGGGTGCCAGACCACTAACCTCCTCCTCTTCTTCTTCGTCGACTTCTCCTCCACAAAGGGAAAGAAGACGAATAATCACCCCTAAACACCATAAACCCTCTAACTATAGCCCAGAAGTAACCACCCCCACCCCCGCAACAAAACACATACCTTCCTCGTCAACCTCATCCCCTCTCAACCCCCACCAAACCGCCCACTGCCACCACCAGCAAATCACCAACCTCACCAAACGACACACCCCACACACGTCCCTACCCCCAACCCTCCAACTTAAATCTACACTCCCTACCCACCCGTCTAGCCCTCCCCGCATCCGCCCCTTTCCCCTCCACGATCCCCACCACCCCACCCACACATCGACCAACCTCCTCATCTCACCCGACCCCCCCCCACCCCCTAAGGAATCCCCCCCCCAAAGTCACCCCTGAGAGAACCCCCACATGTCCTTTACCTGTAAAACGTTCTTCCCCTCAATATAAAACATCGTCGAGCGACTCAAGTCCCACGACAAACATCTACCTTCCCACCAGGACCGCCAGAGGTAGAATAATCAACAGACCCATCAGATTTAAAGACAGCGATACAAAAATAACACCCCGTTCTGACACTCAGGACCCAAGCCACACAACACACACACCCCCTCCTTCCCACGCACCTCCTTCACCCACCTTACCTAAACCGATCTTGCGCATTGCCTCACTATATTTTCCCAACCTACAACACCGCCTAAGAAAACCCCAAAAAACCCAGACTCAGATTCCCCCTTCATCCCCAGCTCTGTTGTCACGCGTGAATCCCCCTTCGGTTACTAACCCATTCACCACACTAAACAGACCTCCTGTCAATCCCACACACCTCACTCCGACCCCCACGGGGGAAAGCTACAAACCATTCATACGGAAGGTTAAAGTAAAAACCCCCACTGGACACTTAGCCCGTATACCACGCCCACATCAAGCCCGGGCAACCGCCCGCCACAACACAGAGGACACATTCTTACAGGTATACATTGACCTGCAAAAGAAACCTGACCGTCGCTCTCTTGCTTGGTGGAACCTTCTAAATACCCTTAAAATGACCCACCATGACTATGCTTCTTTTTACTTCACCCTTGAGGCTCGAGGACGAGCCTATAATGAAGGAGAGGGAAGTAAAATGCCCCAGAACAAGAAGCCCACCACAGAAGCCACGAGCGAACACCACACAGAAACACCCGAAAGAAAGGTCCACAGAACGAAAGGACCAGCTGACCGAGCCAGCCAATTCAGACAGGCCCAAGCCCGCAGGGCTAAGCAGCTCCAGGCCGCACCTACATACCCCTTCTAAACTGACCATTTTTCCACACCTCACGTACACTACCCCCTCGTGTCCTACACTTCTAACTACAATGATGATGAACAGGAAGATACATTCATATTAAAAACACCCATGCCCTGTCCCTAGGTTGAGCCAAAGCCAACAAATCAGACAGCCATATATCTATGTATGTTCTTACATCCGAGAAGTAGATGTTATATATCTTAGCAGTTAAAACACCCACGCATGTCCCTAGACCTCGTATATCATTTCCCATGACGAGTATAGATATATGTAACCCATGCTCAGTCGCCCCCTTGCATTGTTCCTCTAGTAACTAAGTGTCTCTATAATAGTAACTGCCACCAGTATTGATACGACATAGCGGCACTGTCCTTGTGTCGTATTATGCCAAGTGCAGATCAACCAGGTTTCATCACCTTATTAGGACGACGACTATAATGTCGTCGTTCATCGATGTATTCAATCCTTAGGTTACGTATTTTTGTTAACATTCCCTAACACATCTTGTCTTGCCAGACTAAGTTTCTGAAGACTCATCGCCCATCAAATCTATGTATTCAATCCTTAGTTAAGTATTAATGTTAACATTCCCTAACCTATCTTGTCTTGCCAGATTAAGTTTCTGAAGACTCATCGCCCATAAAATCTATGTATTCAATCCTTAGGTTAAGTATCTTTATCCGCCATTGTGTTCACCTTTTTCCATTTACTTTTCCACAATTGTCATACGTCTTCCACTTACCTCCTTCGTATCCACAGTCCACACTACGCCATATTACTTCGTGTCCTACACCTCTTAACCGCCCGATTCTACCTACACGATGATGAACAAGAATATACATTCATATTAAAAACACCCATGCCCTGTCCCTAAGTTGAGCCAACGCCAACCAATCCGACAGCCCTATATCTATGTATGTTCTTACATCCGAGAAGTAGATGTTAAAAAGAAACCACATGTCCAAACTCATAAGAAATTAAAGATACCCACGGGTACACCAAGATATAGAACCATTGCCCCCATAAGACTTAGACAGCCATGACTACAGATGTTAGCCACCATGCTGTAACGTAATCCTTACCCCAACCAGAGATTGTATATATAACCTTTGTTACCAGTATCTATCATAGTACCTCGAAACAATAACGCAGTACCCCTATGAACTGCCGCTTTCCTTTGGTCTATATTTCATAGAAAATGCAGTTCCCAGGGACACCTAGACGTACAAAAAATCGTGTCAAATAATAGGTCCATAACCCCTCGTATGTACGAGAAATAATACACCATGTTTTTCCCTACTTTATCCACAGTCAAGCACACACCTACAGTTAACCTCCTTCTCCCCCACCGCCCCACAGTCCACATGATTCTATCTTTTCCAGACTCATATACCACCCCGTATTTACATCCCCCGGTAGCATTTGGCTAACGTACTTTCACTGTCCTTTCAAACTCCAATATCAATTGTAGCCTAATGCCACCCCCACGCCCAGAGACCTTAGGGACAAATTTCCCTGTAGCCCCCTGAGCTTCCCCCCCCTCTCATTAAGATACCCGCACTTCTCGACTCTTGTCCGACCTAGCCTCTCTCTCATACCTCTTGAAGATCCTTGATTTTTCCGTTACTAACGCTCTCCAACCTTTTATATATATACTCCTATCCAGCCTACCTTAACTTAGTAGGCCAGAACAACATTAGAACTTTACTAACCCCTTGCATGCCATCTATTCTCTTACAACCCATTCACAACCCTGCACCCATGGTCGTCGGTGCGAGGCTCGCCGCCTCGCCAGTAATTAATTTCTATTGCCATATTTCCAGATAAATGTGGCAGAGTTAGCAACCAGTCTCCACCACATCCAGCAAGCCATGCAATTAACAGCCAACCGATTACACCCAGCTAGCCAAGGCACCTTCGGTTTTGATATTAAGAACACCCACATCTGTCTCATAAACAGAGGGTTACTACAAACACTGGTGATATGGCAAGCCCCTAGCCACAGCCGCCGGACGACCATCCCAGAGGGAGAGCGCCCGGCTACCCCTTTTTACCCACCCGAGGAGGGAGACCCCCACCCCCGCGGAGGTATACCTGACCCCTGTTTTGACTTCCGGATCATTGCCAGGTAGCCTAGGAATTCTTCCTATCAATGAACTAACCATGCATGTCTAACCCCCTTACTCACTTCTCTATACCCACAATAAACCATCCACCTGTTTTGCATACTCAGATAGTCAAATTAGCACCTCAGCTATGCAATAGAACAAAGACTGAGCAAAATAAGAGAGACGCCCCTATCACAGCTGTCCCAGTCCTCCCCGCAAAGTAGATCCAGTCTCCCTTCCATAAATACTTCCAGTATAGCCAAAATAGTACCTTTTACTAAGGCTCAGTTATATCACAAATTGAAGGCTTCCTATAGCCATGTGCCACAACAGTAATCACCATCTTACCCAGTCCCCATATCTATTGAGAGCTCAAATAAGTCCATAAGACTCGAGGTCCCTATTGTCTACAGGGTCCAGAACCGAGCCTATAAACCTAGCTCCCGCCCCCAGTCAAATCAGTTGAAAGTTAGACACCAACCAGTGGTCACTACCCTGAAGTTAACCTCTAGCTCTGCCCTTGTGTTGTTCCTGAGTTGAGAGATTCCCGAGCCGGCAGACTCCATGGCAGAAGTTAAATAGAAGAGCTGTCCATGTACAAGTCCCAACGTGCACCTTATAACCTTCACACAAATTCGTGGGTATATAAGTGTGTAGCCAGCAACGATCGTCAAGAGATCCGACTTGAGAACTTCCTACATTTTGGACCACCTGGACGGCCGAGGAACCAGTCGTTAGCCCCCAACATCACCGGAAGCAAGATAACCAGGACCAGACCTACAAATACTATTCAAGATTCATGTTACTAGTACTAAGTGTTATAGTACCAGTTTGACACTCACTTATTAACTTTCTATGAAGTGGCTATAACCTTGCCCAGTGTAACTCATATTTAACCATTCCATTTGGGACGTACTAAGCATCAGTGTTCATTAATTAACAGGCGACATTGACTCTCGTAATTACCTTATTCAGATATTAAAACCCTAGTGATATCTAACGTTCGCCCACTGATTTGTGTTCTACGTATTTCTGCCATAAGAATATAAATCTTAGATCAGTAGGTTACTAGAGGTTACTAGAGATTCCGTGTTCTAAAATATACGCGTGTCTAATCCTAACTGTGAGCTGCTACTTGGGCACGCGACCAGCCAGTAAGAGATCAAATCAGTGAAATTGAATTACATGAATATATTGAGGTCTTCCAGTATAATAAAACTTGCTAACTAAACCCGTGATCAGAAGAGTATACCTGAACGTTGGAAGTGGGAGACTAGGCTCCATCCAGATCCGCTAATGCTAGCAGTTCCCTTCTATATTTTGTTTTGTACGAGAATTACTATTTTTCTATGCTCTTTATTCATCTACTTAAATAAAATTGATCGTGTGTCGTGTTACCGTGTGTTTATTTTGTGTTCTCTATTCCTCATACCTTGTATTGTGCATGCAGTCTTATATACCCAGTCAGATAGAACCCACATTACCCAAGTTAATCCTGTAGAAAATCAGGGCATAACAGGTTTTATTCAGTTTAACACCTGGTTCATGGAGGAGCAAGACATATATTTTATACCTGTAACCTGGAGATCATCAACAACAATAAGAATAATTAAGACATACAATAATAAGGTTATCAAGTAAGCAATAGGAGTCGGACAATGGGTCCGGACTCAAGGTAATAATAATACTCCTAGGACACAATTATAAGGTATCCAAAATGGTGGAGGTACACCTCCTACCCAAATAGATCTCGGAGAGGATCTCAACAAAAGACAAGAGTGCAGTAATGGCAAATGCCGTCTGGATCATGCAATGATGTCCCCGGCATATAGTGACGTTAACTGACTCTAAAGTAATAATGGCCAAGTGGTCATCAACAATGAAGTGGGCTCGGAAAGGCTCACAAATGATATTAATACTATAGGTGTGCTAGATCTCACCTGGCAAAGATTAATCCTTAACACTAATTGTGTACTAGAAAGGTGCTGAAGGCTGAGACAACAATCGTCGGGAGCCGAGATAGAGTGAAATATATTCGAGTTATGAACCTGACAGAATGTTTAATGAATTAGGCTAGAAGTTATACAAAGGAACTAGATTACGTGTAAATATGTGTTTGTGTTTGATGCTATGGGTCTTGTATAGGCACGCCCCCTCTGTCGGGCTATGGGAGACCAATAACCCGGGAAGGTGCGTATATAAGGATCCCCTGATAGGTATGTATAATGTGTCCCGGCAAGTGGGCTAATTAACGTCAATTTAAGTAGGGAGAAGAAAGACCTCTCGCAAGACGTAATGTTAATGAGAACCCCTGAAGATAACTTCTACCACAACCCTGAGTCAACTCTATACCCATAAACTATACAAAAGCACTTAAAGGAGAGCTGTAGTGAAGAGGAGGGCCCGTAGATCGAGGGAGGATCCAGTAGTCCGGAGGGCGGCTGGGCGTGATGACTCCGGAAGTTGGTCCAGGGGGGGGGGGGGGGGGGGGCGGCTGGGCGTGATGACTCCAGCTACTGGTCCAGGGTGAGTCACAAGATGATTCCTTAGACCTTGGCGCCTACCACGGGACAACCGGGTTCCTCTTGCACTCCCACAGTGCAGTGATTCCCAAAGGATATGCTGGAGTTCTGCTACAAGGTTTGGGGGGTTAGGGTGACTAGCATAATGATCTACCTAGAGTTGCAAGCAGTCTAGATAGTGACATTATAGGTAGTCTAAGGGGGGGTCAGGGTAAGTGTCTTCCTTCCTTGCTAGTTCGTGGAACTATCAGAACCATGTAGTAAAAAGAGAATCCAGAAAGGGGAGCCCAAAGTGGGTTGCCCAGAATTAGTCCTCTTCCTGATGGGGGGAACCCGATCTGGTAGATCTAAAGTTACTACACTATCCTCATAATCCCTTGAACAAAACAAGGTAGGAATCCTTTGGTACTTGGTTTGTGCACCGCATCGAAGGCCAGAAAGGGGGAGCCCAAAGTGGGTTGCCCAAGCTAGTCCTCTTCCTGATGGGGGGAACCCGACCTGGTAGATCTTCGATCACAGCACACAACTGACAAGTTGAACACCAGCTATCTCTGGCTGTTCTTACCCTGAACTAAAGAATACCAAATGGCAAGCTTAGTTACTGATGTCCAGGCTGGGTGAGTATAAGGCAATCTTCTTGCCCCTACTTAAGGCTTGAGAGGATCAAAGGCGCTGGGGTGGTGTTGGCGCGTGGTGGTTATGTCCTTGTAGCTCTGGGGGTGGCGCGCCTGGACTCTGGCTGTACCTTGTAGCTAGATGCCCCCGGGCAGATTCTGTTATAAGATGGGGGTGATCACTTCCTGGTGGGAGAGGAAGTGGATGAGAAATGGCATGTGTAGGATGATTTATATAAGAAAAGGTTTAGAACTGCTGCATGGGTTGAACTGCTGGTTTATGCGCTATCCTAGCCCGGGAAAAGGACATGACTTGGATGGCTGCAAGATCCTGAAGGGTTTTGATGGGTGATATAAATGGCTGACTAGGGAATAGAGAGTGAAAGTCTGGAGCAGTTTGGCAGTCCTTGATGGGGGAGATGAAAGGTAAGTTGGTAATAAAGGAGTACCACCTGTAGCTGGTTGATCAGGCTGGGGAAGTCTAGGATGGTTAGCTGGGTGTTTAGCGTAGTTACCCCTCTGACTTTTCTCTCTGGTGGTAGGGGCCATAGAAGCTGGCTGGGCAGGGTATGCTGGTGTAGTCCACTCAGGTCTTATGTGTCCCACCTGTCTCGTTGATATGCGGGCGATGCGGGCAGGAGCAGGGTGGCTGGCAGGAGTAGGGTTGGCTGCAGGTTTAGTGGCAGCTAGAGATGCGGTCTTATCATCCTGAGACCGCATCTCACTTCCTAAACTGTAAAGAGTAGCCTATTAGTGATTCAGATTTACCTATATATTTCTTGTTAACATTTTATCGTTGATCATAGCGCAGTTTATGGCATATTTGATTTCATTCAGTTGCTAGAGTTTAAGGTCTCTAATATTTGAGCCAGTCTGTAAAGTATAAAGTACACGTCATTTATGTATTGAAATTATCCCAACTTGATTGCCTTTAGTTTAACAAATTTCATACCTTTAATTGCATTAGCCTAATCCTCTTTGATATTCCTCCTTTGATTCGTGCTTGTTTCTACTTTGGTGTAACGTGTCCTTAGAGACCTAGTGTTGGGAGTTTTGACAATGTTAAGTTTAACTACCTTTAAATATTTAATTGTAGTGGTTGAAGTGCAGAATTATAATTGCTTTTGTAGTTTTGCTGATGTACTGTATATGTATGTATATACTCAGGCACATACCCCATTGCTGGGGGTGGCCGACACGAGACAGAGCCCGAACAGAAACATTTAAAGTTCCTATTCTCAAGGTCTAGGACCACTTTCGCGTTCTCTCGCCAGTTTCTCTGTCACTTCGGGTAGGAGAATTATACTGTACAAGGGGAGGAGGATTCCTAGCCAGACCCCTGATTAATAAGTTAATTAATTAGTATTCTCCTGTACAAAATGTTTTGCTTGGTAATCACTTTGGCAATAAATATGAATGTTGGATATAGAGCATTGTTGAGTGAATATTACATTAGTGTTCTTTGTTCGCAGTTAATCATCATAATCATCGACACCATCAATAAAGATGCATTACCGGAACCATGTTTGAGTTACTCCTTTCAGTTATATTATATTGTATTATATTAGGGTTAGGTTAGGTTAGGTTAGGTTAGGTTAGGTTAGGTTAGGTTAGGTTAATCTAATCTAATATAATATAATATTTGTACATTTTCGGCAGTGGGCGGGGCCTGGGGTAAGGTATCCGGCTGCGTACAGACCCTTCCGTACCTCGGCTCTTCTAAACATGGTGGCGGGGCACCTGCGGTCTAGAGTGGCGAGGGGATGTCCGGTATGGATGGTGCCTTTCTGAGTGTCGCCTGTCTTTCCCACTTCTCTCACTTCTTGGCGCTTTGGCATTGTTCCAGTTGATGATTATGTCTTTTCCTGGTGTTGGAGGGCATCTCATCTCGTCGGTAATGTTGCGAGCACGTCTGTCTGGTTCGGGGGTTATGCCCTTGTTGCGTTGGGGGTGGATGGGAGATGTTCTTCTTTCTTGTTTATTGTTTCCCTTTCTCTGGACTTTTGGATTGTTGATGGTGATGAGTAAGTTCCCTTCTGGTGTTGGAGGATGTGTCATATTGATGGTGGCAATTCGTGTTCCGGATTTTCAGGGTATATCATTGTTGGTACAGGGAGCTGATGACCTTGAGTTGTTGCTCCCCTGCCGATGTGATGGTGAACTCTGCCTCTGACGCGTCACCTGGTGGTGTGGTGGTGAACTGTTTCCCATTCTTCCACTGTGGTGAGGTGTGGTAGAATGAGAGGGAAAACGGCTTGGTAGTGGTGAATGCTTGGTTAACTGTTTCTCTGTTATTTCAGTGATGTTATTGTTATGCCAGGTTTTTACTGGGGTTATTTGCACAAGAATATCGCATACGTAAAAGCTAGAACAAAAATGGTCAAGAACAAAACAATAAGTGCACGAACGAGGATCCACTACGTCTGACTCGCAAGACTGGATTATTCTATGCAATATCTAAGTAAGTATTAGGGACCGCTTTCTAACTGAAAGATTACACTTGTCCTGTATTTATTTCTGTAATGCCCTCGAAAATGTCCCACAACCACAATAATGTACTACCCGAGTTTACGTCAGGTATAGCGTAAAATAGTCATGGATGGTAAGTCCAATAAACTCATCACGTGAAAACACCACGAGACTATCACCTGGTTCTTAAATATCGGACTAAGGTTGCTATACTTTTAGTACGTCCGTGGTAGTACAGTGGGTTAGCGCGCGGGCCTGGTGGTGATGGTGGGTAATCACTAACCAGGGTTCGAACCCCACCCAAGGCATCTCAAAACCTGTGGGTTTTTAGGAGGGTTAAATTCCCTTCAGAGGTTCGTACCCCGCGCCAGGTACCAGGAAAGGTTGATCCTAAAGTGGGCCTGGGGATATTTCGATCCTGAAAAACCTAGCATTTCATTGGTGGCAGCGGTGGGATTGGTGGGGGAAGAGTGAGGTGTAGAACATGGGGTATTGGTGGGGGACTGGGGTATTGATTTGGGTTTGTTAGCAGGATGAACGTGGGGAATTTTCTTGGTGGCAGTCAAGGTCTGGTTAAAGGTGATGTGGGGCGGGTGGGTTTGTTTGTCATGAGAGGGTGAGTCAAGTGTGGGGTTGTGAATATTTCTAGGGGTGTGAATTGTGTGGGGGGGGGGGGGGGATGAAAGGGAGCTACTGCCGGAAAATTGTCACAAGGGAATTGTTGTTGGTTGTAGGGATAGCTGAACATTTCTGGGGGCATGGGGAAAACATTGTTGGGTACATTGGTCGGCATTTTTCCTGGAAACATGTGTACATAAACATTTGATCAAATTATGGTTACATATATCAGAGTCTGTCCTGAAAACATGGGAGGATTTATCCGGGACAGAATTACGAGAATGGAGGGGATTACCGAGAGGGAGTTGCTTGGACTTGTCTTCTTTCGTTTGTTGAGGCATTTTGTTACTGAATGGGGTGAGATTTTGAGGGAACTCAAGGCAAGGGGAGGGTTTAGGAGTCACCTTAGTGCTAGCTGCAACTTGGTAACCCTGACTCAGGGTTTGTTAAGGGGGAAGGTGTTTGTTCTTCTTATGAATGGGTTTCTGCGTGATGGGTTTGTCAGAGGCTTTGGGTTGGAATTTATTTTTGAATGAGATCAGCCTTTGGCCGCAGTCGACCTGGGCCTGGAGTTTTTGAAGGAGGTCAAGTCCAAGGAAACCATCGTAATGTTTACAGTGGGAGGAAAATACTGTGAACGTGTGATAACAACGAGCATGGGGGGCAGGAGTACTGGAGTAGTTACTGATAGTGGCAAAGTGTCTCCTAGGAGATTTAAGTAAGTATCAGCAGCTGAGATTAGTTCTGCTTTGGTGGTTAACAAGGGGCCAAATAGTCAGTGGTGTTGATCATAGTAAGACTTGAACAAACATGACTTGGCAGCTCCCGTGTCGATTAACAAGCGGACAGGAATGTCCTTGATTTTGGCCATGTAATAAATGGGGGCAGTGCGGTCAGTTATGGCGTCCCCCGCCGAGGCCATCTTGGGCGGGGGGTACTTTAAAAATCCTGGGAATCGGTATCTACCTCCTCCAGGGTTTCCTCGGTATCCTCTGAGGTCATGTTAGGGGCTATTTCTCCAGTGTGTCTTTCTTCCATCTCTTGCTCTTGTCCCAACTCCTCTTCATTTACAGAAATACGAGGAGTAAAGGGGCGATGTTTGGCAGAGTCACGAATTTGATGGAAAGCACACTGAGCATTACAGGCAGGGAAATCATAGGGGTTGATAATTACTAAGGTAGGGTTTTTACTTTGGTAGGTGTTGTAGTTTCTGTTCCGGTTGAAGATTCTGCGTGGCTGGGTATGTTGGAACCGGGGCCTACTGGGTTGGGGCTTGCCGGAAGGGTAGGTGGGTCTGTTGTGGAAGGATGAGGCTGGGTAGGCATTCTTGGAGTTTTGGCGGTCGGGTTGCTGCGGGTGCGTGGGAAACCTCTTGATTGCAGCGATTTGGGTGGGTGTTTCTGTGCGCACGGCCAAAATACGTCGGATCGTGATGAGATCTTTTTGGTATCCGACGAAATCGTGCACACGGAAATGGTCTTTTACTGCTGAGGGCAATATAGACACAAGGTTGACCAGAATTTGCTGTTCTTGTTGGATTCTGGTCAATGTGGGGAAAGAAACTTTTATGTGTTGGGCAATCTTATTCACTGTGGCATCTAGATCGCCTTCGAATTTAGTGTCTTGGATACGGGTGTGGGCCACGAAAACGCCCAACGAAGGCTTAATGGCTTCTATCACTATTGGGCGAAATTCGTCCCAGGTGAGAGCAGGGTGCACTTGATAGGCAACCAGGGAAACGGCTTTCCCCAGGTGCGTTAATGTTACGGCTATTTTTTCTGCATCCGTGGTATAAACTAGGTCAAGTACGGGTTTCACTATGTCCATGAATGTTTCGATCTCATACGTTTCTCCATCATAATGTGGGATGGGAATGTGAGAATGGTGCGCCATGATGTTATCGTGTTCTGGCTGTTCCAAACTTGCAATGTAATGCAACCTTTTATCCGAATCAAGAACCACCGCTGCCGCCAATGTTATGCTAGGTTTTCCAGGACCGAAATATCCCCAGGCCCACTTTAGGATCAACCTTTCTTGGTACCTGGCGTGGGGTACGAACCTCTGAAGGGAATTTAACCCTCCTAAAAACCCACAGGTTTTGAGATGCCTTGGGTGGGGTTCGAACCCTGGTTAGTGATTACCCACCATCACCACCAGGCCCGCGCGCTAACCCACTGTACTACCACGGACGTACTAAAAGTATAGCAACCTTAGTCCGATTTTTAAGAACCAGGTGATAGTCTCGTGGTGTTTTCACGTGATGAGTTTATTGGACTTACCATCTACGACTATTTTACGCTATACCTGACGTCAACTCGGGTAGTACATTATTGTGGTTGCGGGACATTTTCGAGGGCATTACACCGGTGTAATGCCCTCGAAAATGTCCCGCAACCACAGATAATAATTATACACAAAGATATATTAATAAAGAAACAATAAAATAAAATATACAGTAGGCCTATTTACAGAATAGAGCACATATCACATTTTGTCACAATATAACACAGATAGGCTAACTAAGGCTATTGCTCAATGTTGGTTAACACCTATTGCACAGATCATTGCTCATAGTTCAATTAGACTTATGTATTACATTACATACTATGTGTGCAGCAGCTTCTGCCAGTGAGTTGTGGTGGTGGTGGTGAGAATTGCTATAGGTGGTGATCTTGGTATGTTGGCTGTGGTGGTGGTGTGGCAACATTGTTGGTGGAGGTGGTGGTGGTTGTGAAGGTAAAGGTGAAGGTAAAGGTGGCTGTGGTGGTGAGAATGCTTTTCTGTTATTTCAGTTATAGACGTGGTATATTGCGATTTTATGAAGGCCTTCGATAAGGTCCCACATAAAAGGTTAATAGAGAAAGTTAGAAGCTATAATATAGGGGAGAAATGTGTGAAATGGATAGAAGCCTTCCTGAAAGATCGGCGACAGAGGGTACTGGTGAATGGAATAGGCTCGGGGTGGAGGGAAATTACAAGTGGGGTACCTCAGAGATCTGTGTTGGGACCACTACTGTTCGTTATATTTATCAACGACTTACCTGAAGTTATAACTAATGGAAGTGAGATATACCTGTATGCGGATGACACATAAGCTGTATAGAAGAGTGAGGAGTAAGGAAGATGTGGGTTTGCTTCAAGGAGATGTGGAGGGCATGAAGGGATGGTCTGAACATTGGTTAATGCCTTTTCATCCAAAAAAATGCAAGTAGATGCGGATTGGGACAAGCAAGATAGACAATTTAAGGTAGGATACAGTATGTATGAAGAGATGGAGGAAGTGAATGCAGAAAAGGATATAGGAGTAGTGATAGACAATAAGTTAAATTTCTCAGAACATTTAGCGGAAAAGATAAACAAAGCCAATAGGGGAGGTGTGGTGGAGTGGTCATGCCACTGGATTGGTAATCCAATGGACCCGGGTTCAAATCCCGATATGTCAATGGGAAGATATTATTGGGATTGAATTTGTGCTGTACCTAGTATCAGTGCATTACCACAAAGCCCACCGAAATGCCAAAAAAATACCCTCGTTGTTCCCTGATTAAATAACACTGTATGAATATTCCCATATTCAAAATATGTTACAGGGGGACAATGCCTAGTGAGTTCACTGCTCAATAGGTGGCGTTCTGAGAGTGAGGGTCTGAGTCTGGAGGGTGAGACGGTGAAGCACTTGAGCGAAGCAACCGGCCGCTTCAGAGATGGAGCTGCTTCGAGCCATGATGGATGCTTCGCATGTCTCACTCCCCAGACTGGAACAAGACCTCACGGGCTTCACCGTGTTGGGCGGTGGAATGTACAGGCTCTCAGCCTATGCCCGAGAGGGAGTAGTTGGAATATAGAAAAAAAAAAAAAAAAAAAAAAAAAAAAAAAAAAATTGTAGGGCTGATAAGGAGGACATTTGTGTCACTTGACGAAGAAATCTTCAGGAATCTCTATACAGCGCTGGTTAGGCCGCACCTGGAATATGCGAACCAGGTGTGTGCTCCATATTTATTAGTGGCCCCTCCATCATTGACGAACATGCCTATTACATAAGGCATCCTCTTCAAACACTAATCCGCCGTAGTTTGAATCTACCGCGCAGAGCATTTAAAATCTGAGGAGCCTTCATCATGAGCGCACGCGACCTCACTCATGGCTTCAGTCATTATGAATTGGGTTCTCACTACGAAAAAACTTCGTAAAAAATAAAAACAAAATAAGAATAACTATCCAATAAGCTTTCCATCATATCGTGGATGTACTTGTGTGGATCTTTGACCAGACGCTGATTCAGGCGTCATTCTTCCTTCTCTGCTCTGCGCTCAGCCTGCCCGGACGTGTCTCCCCACGCTCCGCTGGTTCCGCATTTGCTGCGTCCCTAGTGAGTTTTTTCTCATTTGTTTACTCCGGGATGTATCGAGTAAGGTTAGGATATGCGTAGCAGGAGTGTCCTGGGCTGGTTGCCCGCAGTGCAGTATATTTTGGGTCGTGTGTTTGGGGCATCTATTTCGGATGTACCCTCGTGGTCCTGTTGTGGACATGTGAACTTTTCACAGTTGAGTTAGCTTGTGATGCAGGCGGCTTTCATTACGCGTTATTTATGCTGCCTTTTATCTTTCTGATGAGGTAAGCGTTGCTTACTGACGTTCCCAGCGTATTTTTCTTCACTTAGTGAAGTTTTTTCTGGGTCCCGAGTCAGTCTTCCCTTTGTCGGAAGTATTTGCTACAGTGGTGTGTTGGCGGTGGTTCCTGTTGTTATATTTCCAGTGTTTTTTGTTTATATTTCAACATTTCTGATGCCGTCTGCTTAGGCCTAGCCAGCCGCTCGTAGCTTTGCCACATGTACAAGTGTTATTGTTTATTTTATAAATATGTCCTACTGTGTCATGTGTATCCTGGTTTAGTTGTGTATTGGCTAATTCCACGGACTATGTATGTTTCCTGGATTAGTTGTGTATTGGCTAATTCCACGGATTATTGTGTGGGCCCTGGGCTAGTCGTGCTTGGCTTTCTCTCGGGTCCTATGTGTGTTCAGATGGTTTCTGAACGGGGTGGGTTACTTTCCGGCGGGTTTTTCTCGGTTACACCATGAAAAACCCGGCCGAGAGCTGTGTTGGGCCACGCGTGGTTTCAACACAGGCTTGTGTCCCCGGCGATGAGGTGTCTGTGGCTCTCCAGGACTGCGTCTCTGTGTTGGTGCCTGTTTCAGGCTCCCTATGATTCCCGGCGGATTGGCTGTACCCATCTAACATTGTTCATGCGGACATATGTTATGAAGTTTTTCTACCCGGTTTTACAAACCAAAGGAAAAACCTAGCTGTTGTTGAGGGCTTTCCTCCCCGGCGATCTTTTACAAAGAAGTGGGGACAGGAACTTATGGGGTTAACGTTTTTACATCTCACCCGGCGGGTGCACCTCGGTAGGGTGGGATGAACGACTTGGTCATTCAGTTTAGTTAACCGATCCATTTTAGTAATACTATATGTATCGCCGCCTTCACACTTACGGCGATCGAAGGCTCAATTAGGGTTAACATCTTTTTCACAAATTTTTCACACCCGGCGGGTGCTCCTGGGAGGAGGAAATAAGGAATTTACAATTTAATTTAGTTAACCAGTTAATTGAGAGATACGTTAATGTATCGCCGCCTTCAAACTTACGGCGATCTTTTGTGACAATTCGTTAGAAATCAGATCTCGTATCAGCCTGCCCTGTGTTATTCTGCTAGATAATTCAGGTGCCGGCATCTTTGTGGGGGGTTGTTTTCCAAAATTGAATCTTGAAACAGTCACCACCGGAAAGACTATGTTTTTAAACGCCATACTGGTTCTTTATATTATGTCAGAGGGTATTCTTAACTTTCTTAAGACATGTTTAGATATTCGGAAATCTTTATAGAACCCCGCCGCGTAGCGAGCTGTGATCGTTGTGACATTACGTCTCGTTACCCGGCGGGTTATTAACACTTGTGTGCGAACATGTTGGGTTAACCTTATGAGCATTAATTCCTGGAAATTTTCTTTTTTCCAGAGCTGGGCTCCGGCGGACCAATACAGACCCTGCAGTAGTTTTCCCACCAGTCTCTGTCATGGCTACCTTTGCCCCAGTTTTTGCTTTATGCATTACCCCTACCTGTGCCGGTATCCCTATTTTTGCGCACACTCTTTGCATCAAGTGTGTTAAATGTCTAGACCGTTCAAGGGGTCTGTGGGTGATGTGCAACTGTTCCTTTTGCTCCCAATTAAGTGTCAAAGTCCTCCGAGATAATGATAAGACCGCAGTGGTCGCCTTACGAGAGGTTCGGCAACAGATGTGAGCGTATACTACGATTGTGGCTCATAAGTCACTTCAATGTGACAACGTCCCTCTTTGGGATAGGCTTCTTTTTGAGCACCCTCCCCCTAAACGTTCCTCTCGAGTAACTAGTCGTAAGCCGGCGGAGACTGGTCAGGGTTCTGTGTCTTCTCCTGCTGCTACTGCAAAACGTCAACGAGAGCCTACACCCCCGGCGGCAGCCTCCTCGTCTCGGGAGAGATCTCGGTCTAGGTCACCTCTCAGACACCAGCCACCTAGTCTTGCCTCTTCACCATCGAGTAAGAAGAGTAAGACAGAAAGTTCCACCAGTGGTCACGGCGATAAATCCTCCAAATCGAAGAGTAGTTCACGGTCACACCGCAGCCATAAATCTTCAAAAAAGGATTCCCATGATAGAAAGGCCTCCCGACATTCGCCAGTTTCTAGTACTTCTCATCGTACCTCTACCCCAGACAGAGTTTGTGTTCTGTCTCAAGGGTCCAGTATAGTGCCTGTACCTAAAGATGATTTACCCATTAACATTTTAACCCTGGAATTGGAGAGTTCAGGGGGCTCAGTGGTTGAGAGTGTATCGGACTCCCAAGGGAGTGTAGGCCAAGGCCTAAGGGTTTGGCGATATTCTCGGCCAGGGCCTGACCACCCACTTCCGGCTCAAACTATTCACACAGTGGCTGAAGTCCACCGGGACGCGGCGATCCCATCCTCTATTCCTGACTTATCTTGGCAACAAGGTGGTACCCCAGCTTCGGCGGGATCTTCTCAGGAGGAACAGGATGATAAAGACGAGGTTTCAATTATATCGGATATGGAAGGGCAAGAGTCAGGTTCAGGCTTAGACGCCGCGCAAGATCTTAATGATTCACCAGTGAGTACATCATCAAGTCAATTTGTCACTGCACAGGAAATTGATGGGCTACTTAGTAATGCTTTATCTAAATTTTTTGGCCAACAGCAGGAAACTCCCACAGTGGACTTGGGAGCTCCCACGACAAGCTCTCCGGTACGGCCTCTGATGACTTCTATTGCTTTGACTCAGATCCCTCACCCTCCCCCTCTGTCACCATCAGTGGTTACTAGGACTGCTACGGCGGCATTGACCACTTCGAATGTAAGGGTTATAACGGATGTCAATCCGCCCCCTCTAGACAGAGCGCCTCTCAGAAAGGTAGCTATGCCCTTGCTTTACGGACCAGACGAGTCATGGGTCCTTTTGACCCCCACTAAACCAGAGCTCGCCCAACCTACCTTGTCAGGGGAACTCCCAGTACCGCGTGAGTGGGTCATCCAGGGCAATAAATCTAAGAAATTAAGGGCCTTGGATACTTTGGGAAATGTACTAGATGTCAACATAAAGGCTATACCTAGTTATTATCACCAGGACTATTTTGTTTATACTGCTAAGCCAGCTTTACCCTCTGCCTCAGCTTCAAAATTGTTTTCAGACTGGTCTAAGCATGATGGGTTTAATGACATTAAGACTCTGTCAGCTCTCACTCCAGAACTCGATTTGCAAACTGTCACAGACGCAGCAGCTAATCCAGTCTTGAAGGTGGGGCAGTTGGGTCCAGGACCTTGGGTGGAATGGGAGACAGAGGCTCAAAACTTTGCGACCACATTTACTTCCAAAACTTCCCACCAGATCCCTCAAGATACTCATTCTTGGTTCTCCATGCCAGTGTGTTCTGCCGGCGGAGTCCCTTCAGCTTTGTTTGCTTTCTTAGCTGCCCCTAAAATTAATCTTTGTGAGCTAAAAGACCCTTTCACTACCCCTACCCCAACTCACCTAGACCGAGAATTTAGGCTAAGGGGGAAAGCTTTTCGCCTGTTCTCTCAATACATAGTGTCTCAACAGGTAGCAAAGTCTTTGCTCCGGTCCACTCAGGCAATCGCAGACGCGGATGCCAGACGATCGGTTGAATTGTCCCGGCGACTGCTTCTTCAGTCGTCAATCCAATCTTTGGGTGACATACGCACCGCCTTGCTTGAGGCGGTACGAGCGAGACAAGACCTCAGAATGTCCTTAGTCCGAAAACTGCCTGATCGCATTGCGAATCAGGTGGTCATGTCACCAGTGCTCACTCCCTCTTTAATGTCCCCTGACGTGTGGCGAACGGTGTTTAATATGGCTCAGGCCTTTAAACACAGTCCCACCCCTTCTAAGAAACCTGCCTTTAACTTCCCCAAACCCACGCCAGTCGCTAAGGCTCAGCTGGGGGGATCTAAGCCCTTTCTTCCACCTAAGTCCTCCTCCTCCCCTCAAGGTCAGTACAGGCATAGACAGAGTAGGTTTTCAGGTCAGAGAGGACGCGGCCATAATAAGCCAGGTCAGGGCCCGTCTTCGGCCAACGCCAGCCAGCCGGCGAAGCGTCCACCACCACCAACTCCACCACCATAAAAAAACTAAAGTCTCTCTCACTCCCGGTGCCAGTCTTAAGGCCGGCGGATCCGAGGGTAGTACAGCCGGCGAACCCTTGTCTGCTAACTGGGTCGTTCCGAACGTGTCACCAAGCATGGCCGTTAAACACTTGGGCACGGATGGTGGCACGCAAAGGCATCACTTGGCAGTGGCTCCGGCGACCTCGCTTACGTCAGCCGACAACGGCGAATTTTGTTTCTTTAGAGGTGGAGTCACTGGTCCAGGAAATGATTGCCAAGAATGTCATCATCCCGGTCCCCCCAAATTACCCTGTATTCACGTCCAAGCTATTTTTGGTTCCCAAAAGGGACAGTGTTCAGATGAGACCGGTCGTAGGCCTGTCTTATCTGAACCTTCACATTCACAACGAGTCATTCCGAATGTTAACAGTACACCAAATCAGGCTAACACTTCCGCCGGGAGGTTGGATGTGTTCCCTGGACCTGACAGATGCTTATTGGCACGTATCGGTAAACAAAAGATTTCAAAGGTTTCTGGCCTTACGGATCAGGCACCAAAATTTTGTTTTTCAAAGGATGCCATTCGGTTTGAACCTGGCACCTCGATTATTCACGAAATTAGTCCGGCAAGCCCTGATGCCGTTGTTAAAGCAAGGAATCAGAGTGTTGTGGTACCTAGACGACTGGCTGGTGGTGGCAGAGACAGAGCAATTATGCATCAAACATGTCAACATAATTTTAAATCATGTCAAAACTCTAGGGTTCAAGGTAAATCTGGTAAAGTCAAACCTTGTTCCCTCACGAGTAATTCAGTGGATAGGGCTGGTCTGGGACACAGCTGCTCTCACTCTGAGTCAGAGTGTGGACAATCGCAACAGGTTTCGCAGGAAACTGTTCATGTTTCTTCACAGTCTGACTACGACACGGAGGGTCTGGGAGTCTCTGGTCGGCTCTCTCAACTGGATTCAACTAACTGTAATGTTGGGCCGGTTGAAAGTAAAACGTTTAATATTGGAAGGCAACAAATATTTCCCACTCTTACCGGCGGGAAAGTTATGGCCCATCCCAAAATTAATCCACACCTTACTAGCGGTCTGGGCGAAGAGGGAAATGTTGCACTCAATAATGTCATGGACCTCTCCTCCACCAACGGTATGGGTAGACACGGATGCGTCAGGCACAATAGGTTGGGGATTTCAGTCAAATCAGGGGCACCAGGGTCAGGGGCTTTGGTCCCACTTAGAAATCTCCCACATCAATGTCAAAGAATTTGACAGGCTCACGGCCCTGCTTTACGGGGCAAGTCGGTGGCCTTCAGAATGAACAATCTGAATGCAGTTCACTGTATTCAGAAACAGGGGTCAACGAGGTCAAGGAAGTTGCTAAACGTGTCGGAAGAGATTTTTACTCTAGCCAACAGACTAGACATTTATCTTCACGCATCTTATCTCCCAGGCGTAGCAAACGTCTGGGCAGACGCTCTGTCCCGGACACAGAGCACGACAGTAGAATGGGAGCTCAAGCAACCCATTTTCAACCAAATGATTGCAGAGTTCTACCATCCACAAGTGGATCTGTTTGCGTCCGAGGAGACTCACAAACTCCCTCTATACCTCACCCGCCGGACGAAAACGCCGGCAGGGGGGCCAGACGCCCTAGTGACAGACTGGAACAGATGGAGCTCCATCTATCTGTTTCCGCCGCCAGACGCGTCACTAATGTGCCACGTAGTGAACAAACTACGAGATTATCGAGGCTTAGTCTCGCTAGTCGCGCCCCTGTGGCCGGCGCAGTTGTGGTACCAGCAATTAAAGACGTGGTGCCCGCACCCGGTGTCGCTCCCGGTCGGGTATTTCCACTTAGACACGATTGGCAACCTAGCGACCTCGCTGACTTTTGCATTATGGACATTCAGGAGGCCAAGTGGCTAGCACCATACGGTAGAGATGTGACCAATAAATTATTAAATCAATATACTCAGTCTACGAAACGACAGTATCAATCACATTGGCAAGCCTTTACTTCTTGGATCATTAGAACAGAACAGACTGTGCCCTCAGTAGCATTAGTTTTTAATTATTTAAATTATCTGTTTGAGCAGAAACGTTTATCTGTGGTAACGTTAAAAAATCACTTAACTGCGATTAGAGTGCCCTTTTTAGACCTTACAGCGGAGGAAACAGGTTTTATGAGGGCATGTTTTAAACTCCGCCCACCTCCCCGTCAGCTCATGCCTACTTGGTCTCTGGACAAGGCATTGTCTTTACTTCACTCTCGTCTGTACCAAAATACTGCAGATTTTGCATTACTCTTAAAAAAGGCTGTATTCCTTTTGGCTTTGGCCACCGGGAACAGAGTGTCTGAGCTGGCGGCGATGACCAACACGCCTAATTGCCTTAGGTTTGGTAAACTTAATGAATGTATTCACATTGCACCTTCCCCGGGATTTGTAGCCAAGAATGAGCACAGTGCACACGTGTTTTCTGAGTTCACGGTGCCGGCGTTAAAAAGGGGAAAGGTGCACCATAATCTATGTCCAGTGCAAGCTCTAACCAAATATTTGAGAGTGGCTCCTCTAAACCCCCAAGGTGCTTTATGGGTAGCGAGTACGGGTAAACGCTTACTGAAACGGAGATTAGCTTCTCTTCTGGTCGAAGTCATTAAAGAGAGTAATCCCGGCGTTGTGGGTAGGGCCCACGATTTACGCAAATGGGCAGCCTCTTTACGTTTCGTGAAGAACTTTTCAGTAGAAGATATTTCGTCCACACAGTTGTGGGCGTCTAATCATACGTTTTTGACTAGATACTTGTCAGTTGCTCTAGACAAACCTCCCTTACCATGTATAGCTTTAAGGCAGAGGGTCTAGGTGGCCCTTCAGTCACTTTTGTTTACTTTCAAGGAAAAAAGGGGGGGGGGGGTGCAGTCAGTGTAACATAGGACACCCTAGACCCCGCCGGAATGTAAGAGCTATGATACAATTTATGGATAATGTGATATGAAAATTTCTCTGCGAGAAATTGTGCTAGTACAATGTTAGTACAAAACAACGGGGTTGTTATAGTAGTTTTAGCTGTGAAAGCAATTTAGTATTAAACAGTGGAGATCTTTTGCAAAATAATTCCACGAATATTATGGGGTTTATTATGTGCACATGTAAACTTATAAATTTTTATTTTTGTCACCACTCGTGGAGTGGGGTGCCTTTGTAACTACAGATCTGTTCACAGAATCTCCAGAGTCACCCTTTTTTGTCAAGCAGGCTTCTTTGAAGCACGCACCTGCTTGAACCCCTTTTTTGTATATATATGGGCTGCGCCGTATTTAAATATATTTTCAAAGTAAGAATACTATGTGGTTGTTTGATTATCTGCTTTTCTAGAGTTATGATATGATTACGAATGTCCCCCTCCAGTCTTAGAAATCAGGCATGTTCGTCAATGATGGAGGGGCCACTAATAAATTATAGGTTTGACTCCTGTAAGGAGATAAAGAAAACCTAATATTTAGTAGTGGCCCCGTAATCATTGACGACTGGGGCCCTCCCGACCATCCCCTTCCCATTCGTTGATGTATTAAGGATTTTGGTTTACTTGATATGTCAGTGAAGGAAGAATGACGCCTGAATCAGCGTCTGGTCAAAGATCCACACAAGTACATCCACGATATGATGGAAAGCTTATTGGATAGTTATTCTTATTTTCTTTTTGTTTTTATTTTTTACGAAGTTTTTTCGTAGTGAGAACCCAATTCATAATGAAATGAAGCCATGAGTGAGGTTGCGTGCGCTCATGATGAAGGCTCCTCAGATTTTAAATGCTCTGCGCGGTAGATTCAAACTACGGCGGATTAGTGTTTGAAGAGGATGCCTTATGTAATAGGCATGTTCGTCAATGATTACGGGGCCACTACTAAATATTAGGTTTTCTTTATCTCCTTACAGGAGTCAAACCTATAATATGGTAAAGGATATAGAAGAAGTGGAGAAAGTGCAGAGGAGAGCTAGCAAGCTAGTACCAACGTTGAAGAACGCGGGCTATGAGCAGAGGTTGAGGGCACTGGGACTTCCGACACTGGCATATAGGAGAAAGAGAGGGTATATGATAGAGTCTTTTAAGATAGTGTCAGGGAAGTATGATGAGGATGTGTGTGAAGGTATCTTCTTGATGCGGGAGGGAACAAGAACGAGGGGACACTCTAAGAAAATTTACAAAGAAAGAAATAGGCTTGAAAAGGCAAAGAACTCATATTTTGTGATAGAGTGGTAAATGAGTGAAACGCACTGCCCCAGTATGTAGTCGATTCCGAATCAAAAAGGAAGTTTGAAAGTAATCTTGATAAAGCATGGGAAGACAAGATTTGAAGTTTGATTATAAAGCAAAAATACAGAATAGTAAAAATGTTGCGTCTGCTGCCGCCGCCGCCAACACCGAGAACGACCGCAGTAGTGCAAGTACTGGCACTGAGCTGGATACACAGGCCTAGTTTGCCTTTTTCCAGAGGATCTACTGTAAGAAACTGTAAGAAACTGTAAGAATGTCGTTTCCAGCCCCTTGATACAAACGTCACCACGATCCTAGCTCAGCTTAGTGATGTAGATGTACCGAACACTAATCTTGACCCTTCTACCCAACCCAAACAGAGACCCAGTCAACCATCTCCCTCTCCACCACCCATCCCTTCTCCTTACCTTGCTCCCACACCTCCACCTCTCCCTCACCCTCCTAAACCACCTAAAACCTGGACTCGAGTATAAACGATGGTGAAATAATACATTCAAGGTTTCAATGTGGTTCGTAATGATCGTAATAGACAAGGGGAGGAGTATGTCTGTATGTAAAAAACAACTTCACACACACAATTAGGAACGACCTTCCTATAGAAAACCACGAAGCGCTCTGGATTGACTTACACCTGCCTAAGAAAAAAACCATCACAATTGGAGTGCGCTACCAGACGACACACAGTTCTTAAACAAATTTGAACGAACTCTGTCATTACTAGACCCCGGAATGAATCCATTATATATAGGGATTTTAACTTGTGTTACAAACAACGAAATAATAGGCTTGTACGAGAATATAGGCACACACCGACAACGCACAATCACAAACACCTCATCACAACCCCCACACATATCACTGATAACACTGATACCATGGATATTAGACCATGCAAATTGTAACAAAGAGGACAAAATATCACAATCAGGGGTTAAACAGACGGGGATAAGTGATCACTTTGTCACATATTAGTGATATTACACACGTAAAACTCCCCAAATTACCCTAGAGAATCACAAGGACATTAGAACAAGGTCACTCAGAAACTACAGCAAAGAAACTTATTTATTAGTGGCCCCTTCATCATTGACGATATGCCTATAATATAATGGCACTCTTTCAATCCCGTGTGTCAGCTGTTTGAAACGCCCGCCACAGGGAGAAAGAAAGGCCACACATTGTAAGGGTACGCTAATTCTCTTACGGAATCGTCCTTATGATTGGCTACTCACTACGAAATAACTTCGTAAAAATAATAAAAGAAAATTAAAATAAGAGCTTCAAGCTTCCCAATTTGTGGATGTTTTGTTGTGAGGAGTATTCCCCTGAGACGCTGATTCGCTCGCGTCATCTCGCCCTTCCTCTCCCTGTGGCCGTGCCAAGCGGACGTGTTTTCCGTCCTGTCTTCATTCTGCGTTCTACTGGTCTCCTAGTGAGTCATTTGCTCATTTGTATTATCTGAGATATTCTAGAATAGGTTTAGACTAGACAGGTCGGACGTCCCCATTGGCTCGTCCACAGGAGTGTGTTGATTTAGGGTACAGTGTGTTGGCGTCTACATGCCCCCTTGGGCACGCTCACCATTGTTATTTTTGTGTTTCAATGCTCATAGCTTAGCCTTGCTAGCTAGTTAGGAGGCTGTTATTGCGGGGCACTGCTACTTTGCTACCATTAAGGTGGAGGTAGTGGTTTGATTTGCTTTAGCAGACGCTTTGGTTCAAGAGTTGCTCCACGTGGTGGAGAACTTTCTAGAGTGCCCTGCCCTTTTTTCCCCTCTGGCCCGGGGCGTCGTGTGATGGCTGGCTGCTGCTCATCGATGGTGGTAAGAGTGTTGTGTTCCTTCATGCTACTTGCCCTAGGCCTCGTGGCTTGCCTCAGTTTATGGGTAAAATTTGTATGGCTAGGGTACATTATTGTTATTATTGTATATTATAATAATTATAGCCATAAGATGTGACCTTCCCTCTCATGTAGTGATATTAACCCGGCAAGTGCTGAAAGACTAATAAGAGTTTTACCGTTGCGCTGCTGAAAGCCTAATATAATCCAGGTTTTTGAGCGCGTACCAAAACCGCGGGCTTACAGCCAGGCGGCTACAAATTGGTGTGGCTGTAGTACAACTTGGCAACTCTCGATACCACCCCGCCACACGCTCGGCCCGCACTCACTTAAGCGGAACACAAGCACTTGTCATGGAGCCTAGACGTCCCTCATGCTTTCGCCCTGATGACACAACCAGCCCTCCTTCTGGTGGTGTCAGCGGCCGTGGAAGGCAGAGAGTGGCTGCTAAAGACCCGAGCTACCATTACTACGGCACGAATAGCTCCGAGGACGAGGAACCTGCACGTAAAGCACGTAAAACACGTGCAAGTAGGGGCAGTGCACAGAGGTCATTGTCTTTCGGGGACACTGCCACGACCACCCAGGCAACTGCTACCACCGCTACCACCACCATTGCCACCACTACCACCGGCACAGGAGGCCGCCCTGGGGCTGCAGGACCTGCGGGGGCCACTGGGAAGACAGGGAAGAGCATGGGTAAACAAACTTTTACCTCTGCCACTACCACCGTGCCACCACCACCACCACCAGCCGCCTCTTCTGCCGCTGCCCCTGCCCCTGCCAAAGGGAAGAAAGGGACGAAGGGCAAGGCGACAGGGAACACCATAATATTGCCATCCAGGACCTCTGCTGGCCCTGCCGGCCCTTCTGCCCCTGCCCCTGCCCCTGCCAAAGGGAAGAAAGGGACGAAGGGCAAGGCGACAAAGGCGACAGGGACAACCATAATATTGCCATCCAGGACCTCTGCTGGCCCTGCCGACGCCGCCCTAACATACAGCTGACTGCTGTGACTGGCCTTGGACAGCGACACACAGATTTCCCTCCCTCCCATCCCACCCCAACTCTCTCCTAAACACATTTATATATCGCATAATTGGTCTATATGCGGTATATTCATTGTTATATGGGTCGCCTACATACGTACACATACTTTATATATAGCATGACAGTGCTGAAAATACGATATATACGTCTTATTACAGCCAACAGACCCTGTACAACTTGGCAACTCTCGATACCACCCCGCCACATGCTCGGCCCACAGTCCCCGCACTCACTCAAGCGGTACACAAGCACTTGTCTCTCGCGTAAACTCTCTCACCTCAGTTCCCGCCTCTAAACTCTCTCATAATTTGCTTATATGTCGCATATTTGGTCTATATGCGGCATATTCCTTGGTATATGGGTGGCCTACATACGTACACATACGTACATATATGTACACATACTCTACATAGCATAAAAGTGCTCAAAATAGGATACATATGCGACATTACGCCCTAACCCGCCCTCCCCTCGATATATACGTGATATTACAGCCAATAGACCCTGTACAACTTGGCAACTCTCGATACCACCCCGCCACACTCTCGGCCCGCAGTCCCCGCACTCACTCAAGCGGTACACAACCAATTGTCTCTCGCATAAACTCTCTCACCTCAGTTTCCGCCTGTAATCTCTCATAATTCGCTTATATGTCGCATATTTGGTATATATGCGACATATTCCTTGGTATATGGGTGGCCTACATACGTACACAAACGTACATATATGTACACATACTCTACATAGCATAAAAGTGCTCAAAATAGGATACATATGCGACATTACGCCCTAACCCGCACTCCCCTCGGACCCCTCCCTCTACTCCTACCCACTGGGCGCGCGGATATTCACCGGGGAAATCTTGCCGCGCGATGACAGTCTGGCCGTGCGATGCCATTCGCTCCACTTTTTTCAACTACGGACCGCCCCCCACCCCAGATTTTTTTTTGGGGGTCAAATATGTATGGCTCGATACGTGCAAACATTCCCTACACGTTGTACTTTTCATCGATATTTGAAAGGGGCGCCCAAATCGTCATACCTATGCACAGGGGTGCCTGTATACTATAGGGGGTGCGCAGCGGAGAGGTTAAGCTTGACGGAAGGTGTCAGGAGACGTAATTGACATTAGCCTATTATTTGTTATGTTGAGTGAAGCTATCTCGGGCAGACGAGTTAGTTAACACAAGGGTTGGAGTTTTCTCATCCAGCGGAAAATTGGCTGAAATTTTCTACCGGAGGCTCGCCTCGACGAGCAGGAGATAGCGATCCAATAAACCCATTAGTGGTCAGAAGTACCACCGCATCCCCGGCGGAAGAGAAGGCTTCCTCGAGGGTTTTTTCGGCTCAGCCGGAAGGACTCACCTATACGTTAGTTATTATCCTCCAGCGGCGGGAAAGGACCTAAAATCCGTCGTCACGGCGGATGCTAAAACTATCACCCATCAAGCGAGGCATTAGGATAGTTACCAAGGAACATTCTATAGGAATGCATCAGTATAGGTCAGTGATACGGAGTGTCATAGATAAGTAGTCAGATTACCTTCATGGAAAAAACGGACACAGGGTTTTCCAGAGGGATATGGAGGAAAGTTAGAGTAGCAAGTGACGCTAGATCTAATTTTCCGGCGTATTCGAGGTATAATACATGTGTGGATGTCTTAGATTATCCTTATGAGCATCGATTCTTGGAAATTTCTTTCCAGATACCACGCAGTAACCTCGGCACGGACTCCAGGTAGGGGGACCGATCCCGGCCGTGGGGGTCGTATAACATTATGCCTTTCGTAACCTTATGTTTAACTCCGACATGCTTGAGCATACCAGTTTTTAATCACCAGTTGTGTATTAAATGTGTCACGTGCTTAGACCGATCCCGGGGGATTTGGATGTTTAGAAAGTGTGGAGTTTGTTCGGAATTGCGAAAAGGTTTGTTAATTCATCGTGACCTATCTTGTCAAGTAGCTTTATTAGCAATAAAAGCAACATTTCTAGCATACACGAAGGACATGGCACATAAAGCCCTTCATTGTGACGATGAGGCGCTCTGGGAGTATTTGATCATAAAGTCACAGACGCCACAACCGAAATCATTCCGGTCTATTAGTAAATCCAAACCAAAACCTAAAGTACTGTCTAAAGAAATAATCAGTAGTAGTGATGATTTGGATAACTGCCGGCCCAAACGGGCGCGGTCAGTATCGCCGCAAGACATAAGAACATAAGAACATAAGAAAATGGGAGTCTGCAGAAAGCCGATTGGCCCAAGCAAGGCGGGCCACACAACCCCAATTCAATTACAAAGCCCAATTATAGGCTTCACACTCTAATACCCTGAGGATCATCTTACCAAAACGGTTAGAGACAAAAGAACCAGGTCAATGTCAAGATCCCTACTGAAACAGTCTTCCAGGTTGTTATACCTTGATTTTAGTCAGGTTTAGCTATTGGATGAGGTGAGTTCTTTTGAGACTGGGATATCAGAACTCATACAGTTACATGCAAATAATACAATAGAGGATACATAAAATACCAAAATATAGCATAGGAAACAGTTTATTCACTTAAGCTCTAAGTACATACATATATCTGAATTAGAACTGTACCAAAACATGAGAACATAAATAATACAACCACTTATTATCTCCCAGCACGATCGCGGATCTAGAAAGAGCTCAGGTATATTCAAGCTATTTCGTTAATATTCATTTCACAGCTCCCTAATAGTGATATCTTTGTAGAACCATATAATGTTGGAAAGTATCGAATGCTCTAATAGTCACTTAATATTTTAATCAGATTATGTCGTTATTATTGAAGAGGATAGCCTATGTGAGGTTGATATGGTAGGCTATCATACACTTTTAAATCACCTTGCGCACTGGTGTAAATAGTTAGAACTCGAACATTGATAATTGTGGACCCTAACTTATTTCATTCTTATAGAAATTATGACAGAGTCGATGGTGAGGAATGTCGGCTTATTTGAATTTAATTCCTTACAGATTTCAGAGTTGTGTAATCACACTGGTTTTAACACTTGTACACTTTATATATTGAATCTGTATCTATAGACTCGGTTTAAGTAACACTTCCTATGAATTGTTTCAAAATAAGGAACTTTTGGACTGATTTATTTATCACTGAGCGGAATTGTGGCAGAGTTGATACATGCTAAATTCGGCTTACTTGCATTTAATTCCTGATAGATGTCAGAGAGGTGTACGAACACTGGTTTTAACACTGGTACACTTATAATTGGAATCTGTATCTATAGACTCAAGTTACTTAACACTTTCGAGGATTTATTCCGAAATAAGGAACTTTTGGGACTCTAACTTATTTGTCACTGGTTGGCATTATGGCAGAGTTAATACATGCTCAATTTGGCTTATTTGAATTTTAATTCCTTTTAGACGTCAGCGAGGTGTACTAATATTGATTCTTACACTGGTACACTTAAATAGGGAGTCTGTATCTATAGAGTCGAGTTAGATAACACTTTCAATAATTTACCATGAAATAAGGAACTTTTGGACTCTGCCTTATTTATAGAGTCACCGTGTGTGCGCACTGGTGGTCTTCAATAAGTTAATACTGAGGAACTTTAATTAACTTTCTCCTTCGTCACTTGGCATTGATTTATATTAACTTTTATCAATGGCGATATTCACAGATGATGGATTGATAAACTGCTTGTAGTCTTCTGAGTCTCCGTAGGTCGTCTAGGTTGCCCGGTCGTTTGAAATAAGTTACAGATGGGTTAATGGGCTTGAGGTCTTAAATGTGGTTCCGTAACTAAAATGCCCCAGAACGAGAAGCCCACCACAGAAGCCACGAACGAACACCACACAGAAACACCCAAAGGAAAGGTCCACAGAACGAAAGGACCAGCTGACCGAGCCAGCCAATTCAGACAGGCCCAAGCCCGCAGGGCTAAGCAGCTCCAGGCCGCACCTACATACCCCTTCTAAACTGACCATTTTTCCACACCTCATGTACACTACCCCCTCGTGTCCTACACTCCTAACTACAAAGATGATGAACAGGAATATACATTCATATTAAAAACACCCATGCCCTGTCCCGACGTTGAGCCAATGCCAACACATCAGACAGCCATAATTATATCTATGTATGTTCTTACATGCGAGAAGTAGATGTTATATATCTTAGAAGTTAAAACACCCACGCCTGTCCCTAGACCTTGTATATCATTTCCCATGACGAGTATAGATATATGTAACCCGTGCGCAGTCGCCCCCTTGCATTGTTCCTCTAGTAACTAAGTGTCTCTATAATCTTAACTGCCACCAGTATTGATACGACATAGCGGCACTGTCCTTGTGTCATATTGTGCCAAGTACAGATCAACCAGATTTCATCACCTTATTAGGACGACGACTATAATGTCGTCGTTCATCGATGTATGCAATCCTTAGTTTAAGTATTAATATTAACATTCCCTAACATCTTGTCTTGCCAGACTAAGCTTCTGAAGACCCATCGCCCCATAAATCTATGTATTCAATCCTTAGGTTAAGTATTTTTATCCGCCATTGTGTTCACCTTTTTCCATTTACTTTTCCACAATTGTCATACGTCTTCCACTTGCCTCCTTCGTATCCACAGTCCACACTATGCCAATTTACTTCGTGTCATACACCTCTTACCCCAAACCGAGATTGTATAAGATAACCTTGTTACCAGTATCTGTCATAAGTACCCCGAAACAATAACTAAGTACCCCTACGAACTGCCGCTTTTGTTGGTATATATATTATAGAAAATGCAGTTCCCAGGGCCAACTAATAGTATCCATAACCCCTCGGACGGATCACATAACTCTATCTTTTCCAGACTTATATACCACCCCATAGTTGCATTCCCCGGTAGCATTTGGCTAACGTACTCCACTGCCTTTTCAAACTCCCATATCAACTGCAGCCTAATGCCACCCCCACGCCCAGAGACCTTAGGGTCAAATTCCCCTATAGCCCCCCTGAACTCCTCCCCTCTCATTATAAGACCCCGCGCTTCTCTACTCTTGTCCGACCTAGCCTCTCTCTCATACCTCTTGAAGATCCTTGAATTTCCCGTTGCTAACGCTCTCCAACCTTTTATATATATACTCCTATCCAGCCTACCTTCACTTAGTAGGCCAGAACAACATTAGAACTTTACTAACCCCTTGCATGCCATCTACTCTCTTACAACCCATTCACAACCCGGCACCCAATGGTCGTCGGTGCGAGGCTAGCCGCCTCACCAGTAACTAACTTCTATTGCCATACTTCCAGATAAATGTGGCAGAGTTAGCAACCCAGTCTCCACCACACCCAGCAAACCCTACAATTAACAACCAGCTGAGTAAAACCAGCTAGCCAAGGCACCTTCGGTTTTGGTATTAAGGACACCCACATCTGTCTCATACACAGAGGGTTATTTATTAGTGGCCCCTCCATCATTGACGAACATGCCTATTACATAAGGCATCCTCTTCAAACACTAATCCGCCGTAGTTTTGAATCTACCGCGCAGAGCATTTAAAAACTGAGGAGCCTTCATCATGAGCGCACGCGACCTCACTCATGGCTTCAGTCATTATGAATTGGGTTCTCACTACGAAAAAACTTCGTAAAAAATAAAAACAAAAAGAAAATAAGAATAACTATCCAATAAGCTTTCCATCATATCGTGGATGTACTTGTGTGGATTTCTGACCAGACGCTGATTCAGGCGTCATTCTTCCTTCTCTGCTCTGCGCTCAGCCCGCCCGGACGTGCCTCCCCATGCTCCGCTGGTTCCGCATTCGTTGCGTCCCTAGTGAGTTTTTTCTCATTTGTTTACTCCAGGATGTATCGAGTAAGGTTAGGATAGGCGTAGCAGGAGTGTCCTGGGCTGGTTGCCCGCAGTGTAGTGTATTTTGGGTCGAGTGTATGGGGC